>CM053266.1:77949159-78181540 GCA_028583415.1 Protea cynaroides
CTCTGAAAACAGACCGCTGGATCGGTCAAGAAGTGGCGGGATCTCCATGGATCCGTCTGATTGGCTTCATCTTCTCAGACGAACTCGGCGCAGATGATGGGCGTCAGATGGGGATCCAAGACGCCGACACACCATACGCGCGCAACACTAAATCCTGGATTTAGTTTGGTGCGTCGCGGATCAATACATTAGGTTGCATCCAGCCAACCAGAGACTTCGCGCAGGAATCTGAGCGCGAAACCGGCGCTACATCATAGCCCATATTCATTTAAGCCCTCGATTTGGAATCATGCTTCCGTGGCTTGATCCAAGTCATCCATACTGAATCTCCTCTTGTTCAAAAGACTAAAATGCCCCTGTGAATGTGTGGTAATGCCCTGTAAGTCGAATTTTTTCCAATAGGGTCCGAAAATTTTATTTCATTGAGGCATTACGTCGAACAACCTGTGCGCATGCCGAAAGCCACTACGCGGACTTGCGACGGCTTGCGGCGCCTGTGGGGTGCTTGCACCGCTGCGCCATGTGGCTGTTGCTGCGCCAAGGGTGTTGGCTTGCTGCCTGGCAGCGCGCGGGCATGGCATGGCATAGCCGTGGGCATGGTCTTGCTGCTGCGCGCACGGCATGCTGTTGTGCTGCTGCGCGCGGCTGTGCTGGCTTGACCCTGTCCTGTTCTTGCTGGCATGGCCCTATGTTGTGCTTGCTGGCATGGCCCTGTGCTGTGCTTGCTGGCATGGCCCTGTGCTGTGCTTGCTGGCATGGCCCTACTGGCCAAGGCTGGCTGCCATGCTGGCCTGGCCATCCAAAGTGGGACCCACCCACTCTCTCTCCTCTTTCTCTCTCCTCCATTTTCTCTCTCTTCCTTCTCTCTCTTCTTTCTTTCTCTTCAGCTGGATTTTCTCATCAACTGGGCTTCATTAGCTGAACTGCATTCTCTTCAATCGCTGCATCAACCTAGTCACCCTGTCTTGACTCCCCGGCCCTCACCTTGATCTGCCTCGGCCACCCGAGAGTCCTACAGACACTCTCTCTCTTCTTTCTCTCTCAGATAAGAGCTGTCCACCTGTCTGACCATGCTTGCTGCTGTCTGGACTGTCTGCTTTGCCTGCTGAGCTGTCCACTCTGTCCACTGTGCAATCCACTCAGTCTGCTGTGCCTGCTGACATTCTCTCTCCTCCATGTCATCCTGCCAACTGTCTAGAGGTTGCCAACAATGACAACACATACAATACAAAGATGCTGGCAGCATCACAACTTGGCCAAGGTTCCAACAATCTCCCCCTTTGGAATTGTTGGCAACCTACCTTACATGATATCTCCTCATGATATCAAGTACAACCACAGCCTTCTCAGCCTTTCTCTCCCCCTTTGACAACAAGTCCCAAAGGGCATCATGTACTAACACAGCCTTTCTCCCAGCCTTGCCTTTTCTCTCCCCTTTTTACAACAAGTCCCAAAAAGCATAACCTCACCAATATAGACTCCCCCTAGAAATGCTCCTCCTTCATAGGTGCTCTTCCTTCATAGGAACCTTTCTTACACAGCCTCACCTGTAGGAGTGCCCACCGCATCTTCCAATCCTACAGATGAAAAAAATGATGCTGTGTAGACATCAACTCCCCCTTCATCACTGCTCCCCCTATATCAGAACTTCCTCTGCATGGACTCACCTATAGGAGTGCCCACCGCATCTTTCCAATCCTATAGATGAACAATGATGTATTTCAGATACCAACTCCCCTTACATATGTACCATCTCCAAAGTATGAAGAGTCACAACTCTTGACTTGACTTTAGGAGTCACTCAACTGAGTTCATTGAGATGATATTTCTGAAGTCATCTGCCACTTGATCACCACTGACTGTTGCTACTACACTCTGCTCCTGCTCTGCTAGGCCACAAAACTTTTCAAAAAGCATACACTGCCACCAGTACCCTTTCTGACATTAACATACTTGGCCAAGCCCATAGCTAGTAGACAATCAGTTTTCTGAAAGAACATACAGGTTGCCCTGTGTTCTTTTCCCTTGTGCAACTACTCTCCCTTTTTCAACATTTTTTATAATAAAATCATCTTTTGTGAAGGTTATCTCATTTCCTTGATCACACACTTGACTCACACTCAAGAGATTGTGTTTCAGGCCATTGACTAGTAGAACCTTCTGGGATGTCAGTTGTGCACTGTAGATGTTGACTGTTCCTCTTCCTTTGATCCTTGCACCATCATTGTTTCCAAATCTAACTGAGCCACCTGCTTCAGTGTTCAGACTTGAAAAAATCTCTCTATCCCCTGACATGTGAGTGGAGCACCCACTGTCCAAGATCCATGGTGTAGGTCTACTTTTGGCTTTGGGAGTTGTCTGTACAATTAGGGATTTATTTCCCTTTTTGTTGCTCTTCTCAACCCACACTGCTTTCTCTTTCACTGTGATGGGTTTTCTTGCCTTTTCTATCACGACTCTCTCTTCTCTTTGAGCTGGTCTTCTAGAAGTATCTCTTCTCTTGTTTCTTCTAGGTAGCCTTTGATGTGGAAGGAGTGTCTGACAATTTCTGGCTTTGTGACCATGTCTCTGACACCTGAAGCATTCTGCCTTGTCCTCTGCCAAAGGTGCAAATCTGTTCCTGCTTGTGAACACTAGAGGTCTCTTCTGTCTTCTGCACTCTGCCACTCTATGCCCATATGCATTGCAGCCATAGCAGTACCCTCTTCTTTGCCCGAGATTTCTGTCATGCTTCCTCTGCCTGTTACGGTTGGCCGTCTGGTGCCATCTCTACCTGTTCTGTTCTCAGCTTGTTTCTCAACATGTGACCTCATCTGTTTTGCTCTGACAAACACAGTGGGGTTCTCAACAGACCCTTTACCTTGAGCCTTTTCTATCCTCTGCTTCTCATAGCCAAGTCCAGACTTGATGTGAGATGACCTCTGGTAGCTTAGAATCTCATCTAGAATATTCTCCTCTTCCATTTGTGAGCAGTCATCCTATTGACTGATCAACTCAGTTGCTTCATCATATTGATCATTCAGCTTCTTGTTCTTTATCCTCTCAGTTTTGAGATCTTTAAGAGCTGAAAGCAACTCTCCTTCAAGATCAATCTCTTTTTCAACTTCATCTTTCCTTTTTGATTTCTTTTTCTTCCCTTAAAGCTCATCAAGAAGAACCATAAAGAGGACCTCATCATTATCATCCTGTGTTGATTCATCTGAAGAACATTCATTCTTCCTTGTAAGCGGGACTTCTCTTCTTGGGCATATACCTTTTCTTTCCTTTCCGGTCTTGATTCTCTTTGGGTTCTTCATCATCGAGTCATAAAATTTTCCCTTTTTCTGGCACTTGGACGCGAAGTGTCCTAGGCCTCCACAGTTGAAGCATCTCATGGTTGACTTGCCTTTGTACCTGTCACTCCTTTTCTTTAACTTTCTAGTAAGATAAGCTATAAGCTCATCATCTGAGTCATCAGAATCCCTGTTGTCTTCTGCTCTTGACTTCTCCGTTGGTTCTTTAATTTTTAATTTCTTTACAGCCTCAAAAGCAGCTTCTTTATCCAACTGACACTAGGTCTATCATTCTCATCTCATAAGTGGTCAGGATGCCATGTAGCTCATCAATGGTTAGACTGTCCAAGGTGGTTATTTCTTCAAGTGCGAACACCTTTGCATTATACAGCTTGGGCGTGTTCTCAATACCTTCTTGACAACATGGACTTCCTTCAGCTCTTCCCCGGGTGCTCGATTGCATTGGTGACTCCATTCACTCTGTTGAGATAGACTTCAATGGTTTCTCCCTCGGTCATCCTCAGACTCTCAAACTGTGATCTAAGAATTTATAGTTTTGCCTCTTTGATCTTGCTATCTCCCTCATGTACACTCTTTAGCTTGTCCCAGATCTCTTTGGATGTAGGACAGCTGATAACTCTAGTGAGCTCATTGCTCACAAGTGAAGCCAGAAGGGTTGTGGCTGCCTTGGCTTCATTTTCTCTCTTCTTCATCTCCACTATATCGGTGATGTCTTCGTGGTGTGCTTGTAGTCATTCTTCACTGCTAGCCAAACTCCATAGCCCCGAGCTATCAAGTAGGCTTCCATTATCACTTTCCACACACGTAGTTGGACCCATCAAATACAGGAATTCTTCCATTCTTGTGGTGGTCTTCACTTTGGATGCCATTTCTCGCCCTCAACTCATTGTCCGTACCCGAAGCTTGTCGGTCTTCTTCCCTTGGGAACTCAGCTCGATACCAATTGTGATTCCCGGAGTTGACACCGAGAGGGGGGGTGAATCGTGTGGCCACTAAAATTCCTTTCCACTATTCGGATGTGGCCCGATGCTATGCAAGTGGCTACCAAGAGCCGATGATCACTTTGTCTTTGTTTGCCTTGAGCCGACTACTTGAGATTCTCACGCACAATTTGTCAAACACATTTCGTGCACACACTAACCACACACCCACGGTATCCATACCGGGGCTTGGCCGCCAAGTGTGTACACCCAAACCTGCAACGACACGGACTTCTAATGCATACACAATAACATCCACATGACACACGATATAACGTGGTTCACCAATCACACACTGTGATGGCTACTCCACGGGGCAATACCCTAACCAGGGTTTCGTATATACCCAATACACAACAGAATACTATGGTTGCACCCACAACCTTGATGCTACAACATCACCCGCATTCACAGCCACAACTGTATCCTAGGCACCAACCCAATTCCAGTCAAGCACCCACTTGATAGGCTATACAATAGTTATATCAAATATTCATACAAACCCTTCCCATATAGCACTGATACAAGAAATAGGATTTACGTATGAGTATACCTTCCGGTGTTGCTCACTCTTGATGCAAACCTCTCTATGCAAACATCTCGGCCTCTTCTTGGGCTCCACAGCTCATTCTTTAACACACCAACTCCATAGGACGCTCACAGCTGGTCCTCACATTCTCTTCAAGCTTCAACGAAGCATTCATGGCCTCACACTGCCAGTAAGAGTCTCTCTCTCTCTTGGAGAAGCTTCAATGGAGGGTTCTCACAAAAATCGCCATTAGAGGCTTCTGTTTCGAGCTTAAACCGCTGCCAAAGTGTTCTTCTTGAAAAAACCTTCAGTTTGACATATTATGGGCCTCAATCCGACATCGGACGGCTGAGATATCATCAAAATAAGATCAGTGAATGAGATTATTCCAAATAGAATCTTTCTCCATGATTCCGTGCGCCACGATGCACACAATCATCGCCGCATCTGACCCACCATACACCGCTGTCGTCCGTTGATTGGCGGAGATGGAATCTCTGAAAATAGACCGCTGGATCGGTCAAGAAGTGGCGAGATCTCCTTGGATCCGTCCGATTGGCTTCATCTTGTCAGACGAACTCGACGCAGATGATGGCCGTCAGATGAGGGATCCAAGACGCCGACGCACCATACGCGCGCAACACTAAATCCTGGATTTAGTTTGGTGCGTCGCGGATCAAGACATTAGGTTGCATCCAGCCAACCAGAGACTTCGCGCAGGAATCTGAGCGCGAAACCGGCGCTACATCATAGCCCGCATTCATGTAAGCCCTCGATTTGGAATCATGCTTCCGTGGCTTGATCCAAGTCATCCATACTGAATATTCTCTTGTTCAAAAGACTAAAATGCCCCTGTGAATGTGTGGTAATGCCCTGTAAGTCGAATTTTTTCCAGTAGGGTCCGAAAATTTTCTTTCATTGAGGCATTACGTCGAACAAGTTGTGCGCATGCCGAAAGCCACTGTGCAGACTTGCGGCGCTGGCTTGCGGTGCGTGTGGGGTGCTTGCACTGCTACGCCATGCGGCTGCTGCTGCGCACGGGTATTGGCTTGCTGCGCTGCGGCATGCTGCTGCGCGGCATGGCATGGCATAGCCGTGCGCATGGTCTTGCCTGTGCTTGCCGGGCATGGCCCCGTGTTGTGCTTGCCTGGCATGGCCCCGTGCTTTGCTTGCCGGCATGGCCCCGTCGCGTGCTTGCTGGCATAGCCCTGCTGGCCAAGGCTGGCTGCCATGCTGGCCTGGCCATCCAAAGTGGGACCCACCCACTCTCTCTCCTCTTTCTCTCTCCTCCATTTTCTCTCTCTTCTTACTCTCTCTTCTTTCTTTCTCTTCAGCTGGATTTTCTCATCAATTGGGCTTCATTAGCTGAACTGCATTCTCTTCAACTGCTGCATCAACCTAGTCACCCCTGTCTTGGCCGCCTGGTCCACCCTGTCTATCGAGAGTCCTACGAAACTCTCTCTCTTCTTTCTCTCTCGGATAAGAGTTGTCCACCTGTCTAACCATGCTTGCTACTGTCCTGGACTGTCCGCTTTGCCTCGCCGAGCTGTCCACTCGTCCTACGTGTAATCCACTCGGTCCGCTATGCCCGCCGACATTCTCTCTCCTCCATGTCATCCTGCCAACTGTCTAGAGGTTGCCAACAATGACAACACATACAATACAAAGATGCTGGCAGCATCACAACTTGGCCAAGGTTCCAACAAAGTTTCCCTAATCCCGAAATGCTTGAGGTCCTCAAATACAATGTATCATCTAGCCTCCATATTCTTTGGGTTAAAGCGGTTCCAGTTCTGGCTCTCTTGATAAGAGCAGAACCATAATGGATCGAACACCTCTACGGCAAGTGCATTCCTCCTAGGTGGTGCCATTTATACCTACAAGGGGAAAAGACAAAATGATTTGGGTTAGTACAAGACAAGCCCAGACATAACAGTAGAGCCATGTAAAGGCTAGGGTTGGCCTAGGTAGTCCCAGGCAACCATGTTGGGCGTTTGAGGAAAGCACGTGGGGTACCCACACCTTGGGGACCCAAATTAAGCAACAAGGGAAAAGGACCCCAATTGAAATGGTCTGGGTATAGAAAAACCCTAAAAGCCTAAGGACTGGCATCAAATGCATGCCGATAACCTAGAACATGTGCTAGGCAAGGTCTAGCACATAATTAATGGTTTGCCTAAGGTTGAAGACCAATCTCCAAAACCTTAGGGTTTTCAGCTTTTCTATTGCATAAACAGGGCAAATGAAACCCTAACCGAGACAAAAATGATAGAAAAAGAGAAAATGAGGGAAGAAACACTACCGAGGGGTCAAGATTGAGACAAAAGATGGTCAAAATTGATACGAAAACCCCCAAGGGAGACTCTTAGTTGGTAGTTGGCCATTTAGGGGTTTCTCTTCTCCGGTCTAGCACTTGTATGTTTTAAAAATAAAACCTCACTATTTCAGCAAAGATGGTCAACTGGCACAAGAGCCCCCTTAGGTTGGCTCGATTTCCCTGGATAGGCAAAAAATGAAATTTTAGCTCTGTAAATGAGCCAGCGAATACCCAAAGCCAACGGACGAACAGGCCAAGCTCTATTTGCTGCCTTCTCATAGAAGCTTCAAGGGTTTGAGCCGGCAGATAAAATGGTGAACACTACCACCGGAAGGCTCTTATCCGCCCCCTATCAGAATTGGAAATTTTTTTAAGTATAATAAATTTAGAGGCAACATCGGCAGTTAACTTTGCCGCCCATGCCACCGCTTTAGCAATAGAGGAAGGCACTACATTTTGTAAATGAGCCGACAGACACAAAATAGGAAGAATGACCAGTAGTCTACTTCCGCCTCCTCACTCACAGTAGGGTCCTAAGGATCCTACACCAAGGCGGTGGCAATGAGCCGGCAGGTCCTGTCTCCGGACTTCATCGGCCAGCATCCCTAGAAGTTAGGGGGTTCCTAACCGACTGATCCCAACTGGAGGCTCATGTCCCCTAGCTCTTTCCACAACTGAGTACAAAAAGCCTTGTACAAGTTAAGGAAGTTTATAAGCACGTCACTTTCTAACTATTGTTTGCTTCCTACCTATGCATGATCAAAATATGTGGTTTTCATTAGATAATTGTCCTATTTCTTGTACTAACACAAGGGCATGAATTTTCTAGATCTTGAACATATAACAAGTAGCAAGCAATGCCACCGAAATCTATATCCACGGCATCTGCCCTGGGGTCCTCTTGTAAGGGAAGGGGATAGTGCAGCTGAGGGGTCTTCTACTCCCTCACCACCGCTACCAAAAAAATCCCCCACTGGTACCCCCTATGCTAATGGTGGCATATATGGATGCCGTTATGGGAGGTTTCGCCCAAACCTTGGAGAGACAATAGAAAGAGTTTTTAGAAGAGCAACAAAGAGCTCAACTTGCCATGCAAGTACAAGAGTTGCTAGAGAATCAAAGAACCCAATAGTAGTTGCTCATGGATTTGGTGGCAGCCCTTAAGCAAGGGTCAGTACCATTGGTAGCTGTCGAGACACTTCCAGCACCCTTTGCAGCTAGGCATGCCTTAGCTGGTAGATCCCGCCACCACCACCACCGCCACCTCCACCAAGAGACATCTAACTTCCTTAGGTACATACTCATCCTACCATGGCTGGAATAGCAGCTCATACCTCCATGGATGGCTCTAAGGTAATGAACAATTTCTAAAGGATGAGGCCACTAAAGTTCACCGGGGTAGATACAAGCCCCATGCAGCCTACCACCTGGATACAGGCCATAGAGAAGGCTTGGAGACATTTATGTGTTCTGAAGCCTAGAAGCTCATGTATGCCACTTTCTAGCTGGAGGGCGTACCATATAATTGGTGGAAAGGGATACAACCCTCTACAAAAATCCCATGGAGAAATCTCATGGCAGATATTCAAGGAAGTCTTCTTTAAGAACTTCTTTCCACAGAGCTTTCAAGATAGGAAGGAGGTGGAGTACCTTAACTACAGTCAAGGTACCCTCATAGTTAAGGGGTATCAACAAAAATTTAAAGAACTCTTTTACTTCTCCCCTACTACCATGAGGGATGAGGAGCCAAAGTTGAGAAACACAAGGGCTAAGGGGTGAAGTAAAGGTGATAGTAGAGTCCATGAGACTCACGGAGTATAGTGATGTCGCGCAAGCGGTAAAGATAGTAGAGGATGGGTACAAGCAGGGCTACCAGAGCCAATAGAGGATAGCTAGCTTCATAGATAACCTTCATACTATGAGGTTCTACTGAGCATAGCTCCTTAGCTCCTTTGCTACTACCTCCTCCGCTCTACAACTAGTCAGGCCATTAGTGTCATAGCCCATTTCGGGACATGGGCGTGATATCCGGGTCGACTCATAAGACGACCCTAATCTACCCAGCAATTGACAACTACAGTGATCTACCATACAAATCCCATAGTCTATACATGCAATACCCAACATAATCAATGAAGAACATCAGAGTAATAATAACGAAAACAATTTCATAAATGACAGATGCTAACTAATTGTATCATAATACAATAAAGTTAGTTAAGAGTTACATTCCATTGTTTTCATAAAATAATACCGTATCACAATATACTTCTAGCTGAAAATAAAGGAACAAATCTGTTTCAGAACCTAACATAGATAGATAGTACAACATCTATCTATAAGTCTATAGGTAAGAGAGATGAGGCGCTGCATTAGGTCCCATAGACACAGTCGGCGTAGAGACAACCCTCTTCGTAATCATCCATGGGTTCTTCTCCAGTAGATATGTCCTCTACAAGTGGAGACTCCATGAAGCTAGTTGCAAATAAAGTACCTGCATCAAAAGCTAAAAAGAGTTTCGATATCGAGGGGTGAGCTCCCATCCCAGCTTAATGAGAAGTCGAGTATCAATGCAATCCTATCACCATCCAAACATCATCGAAAGAAAGTAAACATAGAATAAGATGCACATCCAATATGAATGCCCCATGGTCTTAGCTGTACCCCAGGAGAGATCTGTCTGTACCCCATTACTTGGACTAGTTCGTACCCCACTGCCTGAACATGTTCGTTCCCCACCACCTGAATACTTTCATGCCCAATCACCTAGAATCATTCTCCCTGCTAAAGTACAGGACATACAACCATGGGTAAATGTAATGCGTGTAATACATATCAAAAAAGAGGGTCACACCCCAGCAGAGATCCCCGGCACCACTCTCCATGGATTACCATGCCCCCGCTAAAGTGCTGGTTATGACACAGGGTCACCAAGCACACAACAACCACATCAATCATAACCATCAACAAACACACCCATTATACATCAAGCAGACAAGACATGGAGTGTGTGTAAAAATAAACAAGGCCGCACCCTAGCAGAGATCCCAGACTCCCCACTCCCATGGTTTGCCATGCCCCCTAGAGTGCTAGCAGTTCCAACATGATCCATGAACCGTGCATCATCCTCTGAGTTTCGTACTTCACATGAATCATCCTACATGGTCATTATTAGCAAGGTTATACCCTAGCAAAGGCCCCAGTTTTCCACTCTTATGGTTTATCGTACCCTCATTAAGGTACCAGCAATTCCAACATGATCCATGTGTCCACACATCACCCTCACCTAGAGTATCCGTATGTTACATGTACCATCATACATGGCCATACATACTATCCAATCATACATAGTTATTATTGTTATGCAATGCATGCATGCATATACATGACAGTTATTGGATGACATGTTATAAGGCATGAAATTAGATATTTTATGATTCATCAACAGTAATTAATGCACATTACATATGCTCAAACTCTATGGACCCTTTACCTGTAAGCACCAAAAGTGTTGCTGAACCTTGAAGCCAACAGATGGCTCTTTCCAATGCCCACGTCAGTTTACCTATTAAATTACATAAGTTTGTTATGTTAGTTAAGTAGATTTTAACCTGCTTGGACATGTCCTAAATGTCCCCATGCGGTCTCAAGATAAGTCGAAAACCCAATGGTTGGTCCCTAAAGGATCTAGCTAGGTATACTGGCCAATATTGGCCAAGGTGGAGGGTGATCTTGGTGGGTGTACCCTCTGGAATAATCCACTAACTAATCCTTAATGGATTTCATCAAATAGGGAACCGGAGGATCGAGGCGGATGATCTTCCATCTGGTTCATCATCTAGTTTAACACTTATTAAATTAGAGAACTCCCTGGAAGTAAGGAAGAGGTCCTTCTGGGTGGTACATCATTAGATTCCTGCCTCCGATTCTTGTCTCTAGTTCCTGCCTCTGGTTCTTGCCTCCGGTTCCTTAAAAGCCTAGGCATGTTAAGTGTGGGGTACACTTGTGGATGCATCATCTAATTCCATCCACCAATTTAGCCCAAGGTCAAGAGTAAGATAAGTGTGGAGCCACCGATGGACATGTTACAATCCATTTTAGATAATCGAGCGTGATAACTGGGTTAACCCTTGTGGCAATCTGAATATATCCAAGATCAATACCAGGATGATTATAATATAAATCTCACAGTTCTACAAAAGTAATATCCAAGATAATCAAGAAAGCAATAATAACATAAGGAAAGCATTAATATGTAACAAATGCACTAAAGTGATACCATACCCCATAATAAGTATCAGTTATGAATTACAAACAATTATTCTCCATAAAATACTACTATATCCATATATACTTATCCAAATTCAAAATGAGTAAATCTATTACATTGTTTTGATAGACATCTTCATCTATTAACAAAAATAATCAGAAAGTATCAAGAAGGGAAAGAGTAAGGGGAAGACTATGTCATGCTTAGATACAATCGCTACAGGTGTAGCCCTTGCCATGCTGTCCACTGACATCATCCACTCCGACGACCACGCTCGCCAAAGGGGACTCCATAAAATCAGCAATTGAATGGTCACCTATAGAAGAATCTAAAAAGATGTATCCATACGAGGGTGAGCTCACATCCTAACACAGTGAGAAATATAGTGTCACATGCATGTAACATACAATGATAAGAAATGCAATTTTAATATTAGGTCTAAGGTTTGTGTTACTACTTGGTATCATATTAAGATTCGGTCTGGCACTTTTGGTCCTACCTACGGCTATCAAACCTCTAACTCTCAGATACCGGGTAAAGGTAAAATCTGAATGCATGACCCCAGGCAATGAAACAACTTCTATAATTAAACCCCCATCCAATGCTACAACCCTTTAGGCTCATCACTTCCCATCATAGACTCCATCTCATGCCAGCTACCGTGCTCCAACACGTTACTAACTCTTCCTTGGGTGTCCCAACATTTGGAAGTATGAGCCTACATCAATATGTTAACCCTTACTAGAAGGGCGTAGGAAATAGAGAATGGCACTACCTATGTCTATTATGTACATTCATTTCATTTTATCCGCCCACAAGCAGAAGCCCCCAGATTACCACTCCTATGGATCACCATGCCCCCACTAGTGTACTTACAATCCAACAAGATCTGTATGCCCGCGCTTCTATGTGCCATACGAACCATCATATATGGTTGTACATATACTTTGTTAATAACAAAGCTATGCCCCAGTGGTGATCCCTTGCTCACCACTCCCATGGATCACCATGCCCCCACTAAGGTATAGCATAAATAACATGGTCCATGTATTGTGCTCTAATACGCCACTCGCCCATCATACCCAATCATCACATATAAACATTCATAGTT
The DNA here is from genome assembly GCA_028583415.1 of Protea cynaroides. Classification (NCBI taxonomy): domain Eukaryota; kingdom Viridiplantae; phylum Streptophyta; class Magnoliopsida; order Proteales; family Proteaceae; genus Protea; species Protea cynaroides. The sequence continues at coordinate 77,961,660 of CM053266.1, forward strand.
ATTATAATGCAATGCATGTTCATACACAGCAAATAATGAAAAGCATATCATTAAGTACAACCGAAGCATGTTACTAGGTGAAAGTAGACATGTTATGAATGTCCTAAGTCTATGGACTAGACCCCTTACCTGATTGCACAACAAGTGCAGTAGTAATACGAAGCCAAGTAGAAGGCTTCCACTTTCACCCGTGTCCAATACCTATTTAAGCACATAAAACTTCATTAGTAGGTTATATAGATTTTAACCAGCATGGACAAGCCTTACATGTCCATACACGGGTCCCAAGATATGCCTAGAACCCAACAGTTGGTCTTTTTAATCATTACTAGACATACTAGTCAAAATAAATTGAACCAGAGGATATAACCGGGTGGTATTTTCTATGAAAAATGATTAGGTTAACACTTAGAATATTTTCTAAGTAAGCTGAACCGGAGGGATTTTAAGTAAGCTGAACCGGAGGGATAATCGAATGGTCAAGCATCCAACAGACCATCCGATTGTATACACTGTCATAACAGTAGGGTTCCAAAAGGTCATCTAGAGGTTTTACCAGGTGGTGCATCATCCGGCACTGCCTCCGCTTAATATTAAACTTAATCGGAGGGTGTAGATTAATCGGACCCTTCAGATAACCGAGGGAAGGTAACCAGAGGGTCATGCCTCCATGAGAGTCCTCTGGTAAGGAGCCTCTAGTTGGTCCTTGGTTATCAGCCAAGGCATTTGCCTTGGCGGAGGTTTGGTCTAAGTCACCCGGAGGGAAGGTCACAATAGGGCCTCCAGTTGGTGTCTTTGGTTCATACTCAGAAACCAGGTTATGAACATAACTTCATCTCCAAGCTTGGGAACCTTGATCCCAACCTTTGGCTTGCCATTTAGTTAGTGGGAATCATCTTCCCATCATTATTAGGTACAATGGGAACCATTTATGGTTCCATTAACTCTATTCATAGAGTTGGGTAGAGAAACCTACCTTTCTAGGTTATTAATGGTGGTCTCCATTAGTGAAGACCATTAATAGTGAACCACCACTTGGACTTACATTTATTCACCAAGGAAGAAGTGAAGAGAGAGGTAGGGACTTACCTCCAAGGGAATGAACTAGGGTTGAGCTCCTTCCTTTGAGCTCCACACTTCTTCTCTTCTTGTCCCACTCACTCTCTCAAACAGCCAAGAGATAATAAAGGACGAATGACCCTCCATTTATAAAAATCAGGGAGAAAGAGTGTCTTTAACCCTTGTTCAATCTGATGCTATCAACCAGGTGATGCATCATCTGATAGAGCATCCGATTAAGCCAAAATATGACTTTTAACTCAGTTAGTTGGCCTAAATGCTTTGGGAAGTGCACCAATACTACCTAGGGTCCACTATGACACCTAAGCTTACTAGGTTTGAGTATTGATGCTTACTTATGGTTTGGATTTCCCCATTGGATCATCAGTCGTCGGGTTAAGACCTGACACAGGAGGAATCCGAGTTAGTAGAGAATTACAGGTGTGGGTCTCATAATCCCCCCAATTTATAAGAATTTTAATCCCAAAATTAAGGCATACTTGAGTCTTCAAATAGATACGGATACTTTTCTTGCATCGCATTCTCACTTTCCCTAGTAACTTCTTCAATAGCATAACTGCGCTAACGAACCTTTACATAGGGGATGGAATGGTTTCATAATTACTGTACTTTTCAGTCTAAGACTACCACAAGCTCCACGATGCATGATAGATCCTAGTCAATTTATAGAACTTTCGTACTCAACATGTGAGATGGATCTTGAACGTACTTCTTCAGAAGTAAGATGTGGAAGACATCATGAATTTCTAATAGTGTGGGAGGCAAAGCCAACTGATATACTACCTTGCCACTTCTTCTCAAGATCTCATATGGACCGATGTATCTGGGACTAAGTTTCCCTTTCTTACTAAAGCATCAGATGCTATGGTGAGACTTTTCTTTGAGGAAAACCTTATCACCAACTTGAAATTCCAAATTCTTATGTCGTCCATCAGTGTAACTCTTCTGCCTGCTTTGGGCTGCCTTGATTCTCTTCCTGATTAAATCCATTTTATCACAAGTGTTGTATAATATTAAGCCATAAAATTCTAAGCTCACATACTTCATTCCAATATAGTGGGATTCTGCGTCGCCTACCATATAGCACCTCATACGGTGCAGCACCAAGGGTAGCCTGGTAACTGTTATTGTAGGCAAACTCTATCAAAGACATGTATTTATCCCAGCTGCCTTTGAAATCCAATGTGTAAGCTAGAAGTATGTCTTATAAAATCTATACCGTGTGCTCAGATTATTAGTCTCGGGATGGGACGTGGTACTAAACTTCAACTGCGTACCCATTGCTTTCTACAGACTCTCCCATAGCTTGGACGTGAATCTTAGATCTTTATCCGATACTATGCTTTCGGGTACCCCATATAATCTCACTATGTTATCCACATATAGCTTGGCCAACCTGTCCATAGTGTATAGTGGCCTAACAACTATAAAATGGGCCACCTTTGTGAGATGGTCCAGGATTACCCAAACTGCATGAATATTGTTTAGCATCAAGGGTAGTCCTCTCATAAAATCTATAGTGATATGATCCCACTTCCTTTGTGATCTGTGACTATTGAAGCAACCCAGCTGATCTTTGTCTGTCTGCTTTAACTTATTGCCAAGTAAAGCACTCTTATACAAAAGAGACTACATTCGCCTTCATACCTCTCCACCAATAAACTTTCTTCAAGTCCTGGTACACCTTGGTACTGCTAGGATGAATTGTGAAAGGAGAAGAGTGAGCTTTAATCATGATGGTCTCCTTCAAAATCTTAGTAGTTTCTGGTACACATATCCTTCCTCTGTATCTGATCAAGCCCATGTTGTCAACAGAGAAATCTGGGTCTTGTTTTCCTTTCTCAAGATCATGTTTGAGAGTCTTTAGATGAGCATCATTGTCAATGGCATCTTTGATCTCATCAAGTAGGGTAGGCTGAATAGTCAAGATACAAAGTAGCTCAGCTATGGCCTCAATGTATTCTGACACAACAGTATTAGTAGTAGAGGGTTCAACTTCTGAAGGAGGATCAAGAACCAAAGGTTTACCCTTCTACCATAACCATTGCCTTCCGACCGAGAGCATCAGCCACCACAATGGCCTTGCTAGGGTGATACTTGATAATGTAGTCATAATCCTTTAATAGCTCAAACCACTTTCGCTATCTCATATTTAGCTCCTTCTAGTTGAACAAATGGGTCAGACTCTTGTGATCTGACATTATACAGAACTTTTCTCCATATAAATAATGTCTCCATATTTTCAGGATAAAGATGATCGCTGCAAGCTCTAGGTTATGTGTAAGATAATTTTTCTCATGGACCTTCAATTGTTTGGAGGCATAAGCCACTTCATAGTCATCTTGCATGAGTACACAACCCAACCCAAGTTTTGAGGCATCCGTATAAATGGTAAATGGAGCCTTCTCAAATGGAATAGTCAGAACTGGAGCAGAGACTAGCTCCTCCTTGAGGGTTTGAAAGCTTTCCTCGCATTTATCTGACCAAACAAGCTTTACTCATTTCTTTGTCAATCCCGTCAATAGTATGGCTATACGGGAGAATCCCTCAATAAAGCATCGGTAATAGCCAACCAATTCAAGGAAACTTCTAACCTCTGTAATTGATGTGGGTGTACACCAGTCCATGACTACACTAACCTTACTAGGGTTCACTACTAAACCTTTAACTGATATAACATGGCCCAAGAATGCCACTTTCCTGAGCCAAAATTCACATTTCTTGAATTTGGCATACAACTTCTCATGTCTCAACTTTTGTAATGCTAAGTGGAGGTGCTTCGCATGGACGGTATCATCAGGTGAGTAGATGAGGATGTCAATGATGAAAATGATGACAAACTTATCTTAGAATTCATGGAATACCCGATTCATCAGCTCCATGAATGAGGCTGGAGCATTTGTTAGCCTGAAAGACATGACTAGAAACTCGAAGTGGCCATATCTTGTCCTGAATGTTGTCTTGGGTATATCACTCCCATTGATATTCAACTGGTAATAACCCGACCATAGGTCTATCTTTGAAAATACACTTTCCCCTTGAAGTTGATAAAACAAGTCATCAATTAGAGGCAAAGGATACGGGTTCTTGATTGCTAACTTGTTTAGATCCCGGTAATCTATGCATAAACGGACACTGTCATTCTTTTTCTTCACAAATAATATCGGCGCTCCCCAAGGAGAGATACTGGGTCTAATGAAACCCTTATCCAGTAGCTCATGAAGCTGTGTCTTGAGTTCTTTCAACTCGGTGGGAGCCATTCGATAAGGAGCCTTAGAAGCAGGAGCTACTCCTAGGAAGCTTGGTGACGTCATGATCCAATAATATGATTAATTAGGTAGACATGGCTAGTCGAACATAATTATACTTATAGCTATACCCCTAGCCATTAGGGGGTTATGTAATGGTATGGGTGCAATAAAAAGGTGGTATGAACATAGCTACGATGGTCCCCATACCCGACATAGTGTGGATAGGCGGGCTAGTCGACTAGTGGGATTACCATCTCCTTAAGTGCCACGGGGTGGACTTGAGATGCGTTGCTGTAAGACCCGCACTCCACGAACTAGTCTAACCTATGTTTTTGTATCGTGATAGGTCTTCCAGTCATAACAGGGTCAAAAGGGATAGACGTATGATGAACCACAAGTCCAAGTACAAAAAATAGATAAACGGGCGTAAGGATAAGTTGTCTGGTTTGACTGGATGAAACATATCGGTCTCATGAATAATCCAACCGGTATGTCCAAGCGGTTAACCTCTTTGAATTAGAAACGGACCCCAATAGGTCCCACCTTCCAAATTAAGTTATTGGAGACCTTCCATACGTGAGAGAGACTCCAAAAAAGGTTATCATTCTCTATATATGCATCTTTACTCCTAGTTAGACCTCTTTTGACTTTCACAAACCCTAGAGATGACAAAAGAGATTTAAAGAGGAGAAAGGAGGTTGAGGAAGATCTACTGAGGAGACTCCACTGGAAGAAGAGTGCAACCATTCATAGACCAATGGTAAGTGCTTTATACCTATATTGTTCTTAGGTTTTGGATTGGATTATGATCAACACCATGAAAGACTAGGTATTGATCCGAAACCCCATCTCGTCAAAAAACCCTAGATCTGAAAGTAGGAATTCCATATATGTGTACAAGAACTAAGGTTAGGAAGAGATGATAAACTAATACATTGCTAATCCTAGAATGGTTTAGGAGAAACCCTAATGGAAGCCAAGTCAAAGATTGATCGAAGAAAGGAAAACCAGTTTGGACACACGGACTCATACCGTCTGGACATACCGTCTCGACATACCGGTTTGACAGTCTACACCCTAGTGTGCAACCAGTGTGTTTGTTTGGGACTATTTCCAGTCCAGACTTGATTCTAAATTGATTAAACCCTACAAACCTAAGTCTAATTAACTCCTAATGATATCTAGGACGTGTAGACAACGAAATTGGACTTTGTGATGTAGAGTAGACTTGCTTTTAAGCGTTAAGTAAGGGAACCAGACCCAAACTTAAATAATTAATAATAATAAATCATTGCTATCTGTTTCTATTGTGTGTTGTTTGTGCATTCTAACATGTCATCTCTTATTTATGTTATTAACTGTTCATGCATATTATTTTGCTAGGTTGTGATTATTAGACATGTGATTATTTTCGTTGGTGTGTTGAATGGGAAAGGCTTGAGCCTTGGATCATTCCTCACATTAACACCTTTTCATATCACCGTCTACCTTAGCATGCTTAGTACGGATAAGGTATTAGGGGGAGGACACGGTATTATAGTTTATCTTGACCATCAAACTCGAGCCTTATCCTTAGTCCATAGGGAGCTATGCTGGGTAGGGCCTTGGATACTGTGATGACATGTAGGATTGTTAGAAATGGAACCCACTTGCAAGCCCTTGCCAATAGGAGGCACATTTTGATATAGTGTAGGGTATCAGGGGGAGGACACGGTATTGTGGTTCAGCCTGACTGCCAAACTTTAGCTCTATCTCTTTACTAGAGTAAGTGATGTAGGGTGACAGCCGTGTGTGATCCATTGGGCCTGTTCATACTCTCATGCAAGGAGGTGTAGTGGCCGTCTATCCTTATTGCTGCACTTTGCAAGTTATACCAGACCAAACATTGAATGTTATTCATGCATATTTGTGTATTGTATTGTTTGATTTCCTTAGTGAGCTAAGTTTTGAGCTCACCCCGCACATATATACTCTTTTTCAAATATTGATGCAGGTTGCACTGTAGAGAACTATGTGGATGCTCCAGTATACGGTGGTGTTGCCGCAATGGATGTGCAAGTAGCGAGCAACGATCATGACGGGTCATGCGAGTGTCACTTATGAGTGTACCTCTAGGATTTAGTTATTTTCTTTTAGTTTCCTATGAGACAATGTGATAGTATTTATTTATGTTTTGGTTTATGGGAATAATCTGAATACTTATTTTAATTTAATTATCAATATAACTCAGTTCATTTATGTTAAGCCTTCCGCTGTATTTATTATATTCTGATTTGTGGTTGGTGTGTATTGGTTTGTGAGTCGACACAATCTATTGAGATCCTAGTGTGAACAGTTGGTTTTGTGACGATTCACTCACACTTATGGTTTGGCCAAAATTGGGGTGTGACAACTTAGTATCAGAGCTCCTAGGCCCTATCCAGTAAACCATAAATGCATTTAACATAATCAATGAACTGAGATAGAAAAAATTTAAAAGCTTTAATATAAACACACCATTAAGCACGTGTTTGATGCATGAGATTAATTATGTAAGAGCATAATATATTGTAATAAGAAGAAAAATCCGTATAAACAAGCAATATCCTGAAACTTAAAAGAAAATTTTACAAGTGTACATCAGGGTACGGTCCACACGTCGGACAGTTACCCTGATAGTAAAAAAAAAGATTGTAAAATGGTATGTGAAATGCTAGCTATCATGGGATTATAGGCCTGGGTGGTATCGGCTTAGTGATGTCGTAGTCCCACTCGTACACCTCCCTAAGAGAGTGCACCTAATCCTGTGTGACCCGGAGACTACGGGTGAGGTTCTCAATGAGACGATCCACGGCACGCTGAGCATCCCAGATCTCTCAAAGCATTGCCATCATTGGATCTAAGATGGGCTAAGAAGGTGCTACCACAGGGATAGACTATAGTGCAGGGGCGAGAATATCCTCCATGTGCTCATCCTCACCACCACCTACCTCTCCTACTAGTGCTACTGACACTACTTCTGCCCTCCTAGGTGGATGCTGATGAGGCTATAACTCCTCGTCACTGATCTACAAGTTGTCCATCTTCATCTTATGAATGGCCTCCCAATCAATATCACATGAAATGGTATTCTCGACAGCCAGTTCCTCTCGCATGTCCACGTGCAGGTGCTGCAAAAGCGTAGTGATGAGCTGACCATATGGAAGGTTTCCCGTCAGATTGGGCGTAGTAGCATGTGCCATGGTCCTGATAATGATGTATGGTAGGCAACACCTCATTGTAGTGACCACTTTGAGGAATGATACTATGCTGTATGATGCGGCAATAAAGGAGAGGTAAGAGCCGTAGGTTTGCAACCAACATGGGTAAAGCCGAAGTAAGGATCTGAGCCGTAACCTCTCGGCATAGATCCCTAATGAGGTAGCCCTTCTCTTTGGGGGCACAGTAGACCAAGTCACCATCATTGGGGATTTACAGGAGCTCGGCCAATTCATGAGTGTCGAATGTGATCTCAACCCCCTTCACCTAACTAGTAACACGGAGGTCCCTGCAATGCTCAAAGTCATTGGGATCCCCTACGAGTTCCAGGTTGGTGTAGAAGTGCTTCACTAGGTTAGGCCATGTGATCACATCAAATAATATAATGGGTAATCACCCAAGTGCATCAAACACCGCAGCTACATCAAACCTCTGAAGGTGCTCCAGGTTCACAAAGCAACTGGATTCAATCTTCTTGTTGTCAAACTAAGGGAATCAGGCTTGCGTCTCTGCTGAACGGAACTGATAGGCATCAAAGAGACTGGTAAGTGGGTGTGGTCCTCGAGAACCAGGAGGATACACATTCTTAGCAGCTATGTTATGTCTAAACATTCTTAACTACAAATTAAAACCAAAACAAGCAGTGGATTAGTCGAAATTCTTCGAAATTTCGACAGCATAACGGCTGCATTTCTAGGAAAAGCCTTGAACTTACCCAAAACTGGGTAGGAGGACTTATGTAAACAATACAACATCATCCATAATCCAAACCAATGCCAATCAAAGCAAGAAATACAAGCAATTGCAAAAATTTTGAAATATTGGAAAACCTAGGTCAAAAATAAAAATTTTGGGATTTTCAACAAACCACTCAACCAAACTTCAAATAGGTTGAGGGTTTTTGTTCATTGGGACCCCGAGATCAATTCTCAATCGACAAGACAAGTTTTCTATGGTAAGAATCTCCCCAATGAAGAAAACCTAAGCTTTTGGGCAAGTAAACCAAAGAAAGTTTCTCCAAAAGGAAGAGAAAGGAGAAAGAACTTACCTAGAGATGATATTCGAGGCCTTCAAAGGAGGAGAATCATTTCTAGTGGCACCAGTGGGACTGTAGAAACTCACCCAAGACCGAAAGAAATCCCTACTGGAGAGAAAGGACAAGAAGAAGTTAGGAAAATGACACAAAATTGGGCTTTTGAAACTAATTTTAGGCATACCAGTCGGATTATTCCGCACCTAAGTTTGGCCGGTACCTCTCGGGAAGCTCAAAAATTTTATCCGCCAAGACATACCGGTCAGACATCTTACCATAGTAATGTGGCCAGACACCTGCTATTAGACAAAAATTCATTACCCTGTTGAGTTTGGAAAAATTTTCTTTTGGTTCTGCTTATTTCCATAGGTGTTTTTCACCTCATACATGTTGTTTAAGGCTAACACTATGATATTTTGATATACTTACTCAAATATGTCTCACGTGTTATGTCTTGTGTCAAACCCAACCAGGTAAAAATAATCTGAGATGGCAGGAGAAAATGGTCGCAGAGGTTCATGAAGACGTCGCCACTAAAGGGGACTTCCCATTGAGGACAATTTGGGGACTAAGAACGTGGATGGTCAAAACCTAAACCCTAAAGAAGAAAATCAGGTCAGGGGTGCTGAAGATGGGACTTAAATGGGGAACAATGAGAATGTGCAGGCCCAAGAGACACGAACCACTTTATCGGGCCCTTCCCATAGGAATTCAGAAACTGTTGTGACCAACCTGGTCTACCAGATGGAGGCACAAAAGAAGGAGTTCTCTAAAATGCTGAAATTATCCAGGCCACCAGTGCCCACATCTACAACTGGTACACCTGAGTCTGGAGGAAATAACACCTCACTGTCAGTGAATGGTAGCACTATGCCTATAGGTTAAGATCAAAATCTGCCACTACCAAAGAAAATTCCGACATCATCTGCACCCAGTCAGTACCACGGTGCTTATCAAGGGGGATATCAGTACCTATCACCATGGTATGGAATGGCTGCACCAGGGTAAAATGATCTCTCCAGGGCGGTGGACAAATTTCCAAAGTTGAAACCCCTTACCTTCACAGGAAAGTCAGGAAAACCATTATGGCCAGCACAGTGGGTAGCTGAGATAGAAAAAACCTTCTGTTTGATGACATGTACGGAAGATGAGAAGGTGTTGTTTGCCATGCCAATACTTGGTGGAATTCCATACGGGGGTATCTGGAGGTCAAGCATATGTAAGTTACTTGGCATATTTTTAAAGATACATTCTTCGACAAGTATTTTCGAGGAGTTTCCGTGACAAGATGAAAAAGGAATTCCTCAACTTATGGCAGTCTCAGAAGACAGTAGATGCATACCAACAGAGGTATGAGGAGCTGTTTTTCTTCGCTCCAGTTAGCATGCAAGAAGAGGAAACGAAGACCTGATAATTTACTATGGGTCTAAAAGGAAGCATACGTGAGCACGTTTTGAGACTAGAGAAAAAGGTGTGGCAGATTTTTAAAGATACGTTCTTCGACAAGTATTTTCGAGGAGTTTCCGTTACAAAATGAAAAAGAAATTCCTCAACTTGCAGTAGTCTCAGAAGATAGTAGACGCTTACCAACAGAGGTATGAGGAGTTGTTGTTCTTCGCTCCAGTTAGCATGCAAGAAGAGGAAACGAAGACCCGACGATTTACTATGGGTCTAAGAGGAAGCATACGTGAGCACGTATTGAGACTGGAGAAAAAGGTGTACAATGAGGCAGTACAGTTTGCACGAGTCATTGAGTCAAGCCAAAGGGATAGTTTCCTTACTCAAAACAGAGGCTTAAAGAGGCCAGCTACCGAGACATCAAGTGGAGGCAATACCAGACCCTTTTTTCCTTACAAGGCTCAAGCTACTATCATGCCAGCCAAGACCATTGCAGCACAGTTACAACACGTAGCTGGCCAAGCTAATAACGTCAATTGCTTCAACTACCAGTAGATGGGTCACTATGCCAGGATGTGTCCTCTACCCAAATAGAAACCACAATATTTGCAATCACCGTAGAGGAAGCAACCGCATCACCTGATGTGGTTACTTGTACGATCTCATTCCTTACTCTTTGTTTGCAGCATTGTTGTGTGTGAGCATGTAGAATAAGGGTTAATTAAATTCCAGGAACTATAGATATAACTGGTGTACCCGTTAGAGTCCTATTTGACTATGGGGCTACCCACTCTTTTGTCTCCATATCTTTTAGGAAGAAGTTGGAGTTAGCTGTCAAGCCCTTGAGCCCGCGCTTGATAGCTCAATCTCCATTAGGATTAGAAGTGATATTAAATGAATGCTACAAGCTGTACCTAGTTCACATTAATGGGCGAAACTTAGAAGCAAATCTGGTTCAACTCGAGATGGCAGACTTTGACGTCATTTTGGGGATGGATTAGCAAGGCCAACATTTGATTAGTTTACTATGCACCGAGAAGAAGCTCGCTTTCAAAGATGATAATGGCAAGGAGTTCAGCTTCACAGGAACTAAACCGCCTAAAAAGTGAAAGCTTATCCTTTTCGCTCTCAAAGCTAAGAGATGCCTGGAGAAGGAAGGAGTTGGATACTTAGTATCTCTAGTCGAAGTTACTGTAGAGATGTCAAAGATGGAAGATTTAGATGTAGTACAGAAATTTCCAAACGTATTTCCAGAAGACCTACCTAGACTACCTTTAGACAGGGCTACAGAGTTTGTGATAGACCTTATGCCAGGGTCGGCACCGGTGTCTAAGGCACCTTACAGAATGGCCCCTACAGAGTTAAAGGAATTGAAGACTCAATTATAAGAATTGCTAGACAAAGGTTTCATATGCTGAGTAGATCGTCGTGGGAAGCACCTGTATTGTTCGTGAAGAAGAAGGATGATAGCGTGCAATTATGTATTGACTATCGAGAGTTGAATAAATTGACCATCAAGAACAGATACCCATTGCCAAGGATCGATGATTTGTTCGACCAGTTGCAAGGTGCAAAAGTTTTCTCGAAGATTGATCTTAGATCTGGGTATCACCAACTGAAGATCAAGGCTATCAATATTTCGAAGACTGCTTTCAAGACAAGATATGGGGATTATGAGTTTCTTGTATTGTTGTTTGGGTTGACCAATGCCCTAGCATTGTTTTTAGAACTGATGAACTGGGTGTTTCATGATATGTTGGACACTTCAGGCATCGTATTCATTGATGATATACTAGTCTACTCCAAGGATAAGAAAACACATGCAACGCACTTAAGGGCAGCCTACAATGGTTTAGAAGGGTGAAGCTCTATGAAAAATTCAAGAGGTGTGAAATTGACTAAATGAAATGGCTTTCTTAGGTCATGTTGTATCTGCAGAAGAGATTAAAGTGGATTCAAGCAAGATAGCTGCCATTATAGGATGGAAAGCACCGAAGACAGTTGCTGAGATTCGCAACTTCCTAGGTTTAGCTGGTTACTACAAGAGATTTGTAGAAAAATATTCAAAGATTGTTATTCCACTTATCAGACTAACCAAGAAGGGAGAGAAATTCATATGGACGGATGAGTGTGAAGAGTGCTTCCAAACTCTGAAGTCAAGGTTAGTCTCGACACTTATCTTTACTATTTCATCACCCGGTCTGTTCTTCACTCTATATATAGATGCCTCGGGATTGGGACTAGGGTGTGTTTGATGCAAGGGAAACAAGTGATAACCTATGCCTCAAGATAACTGAAAGAGCATGAAAGTAACTTCCCTATGCATGACTTGGAGTTAGCAGTAGTAATTTATGCAATCAAGACTTAGAGGCATTACCTGTATGGTGAGAAGTTTTAGATCAAGTCTGACCATAAAAGTTTCACCTACCTTTTTACTCAGAAGGACCTTAATATGAGGCCAAGAAGGTGGTTAGAGTTACTAAAGGGCTATGACTGCAACATCCAGTACCACCCAGGAAAGGCAAATGTTGTGGAAGATGCCTTAAGTAGGAAGTGGGCATTGAAACCTGAGGCAGTGGTAATACAAAAGCCCTACTGTGTTCTGCAGCATCTTGCTCATTAAAAAATGATGAACAACACATATTCGAGTCAGCAGAAGATCCAGTAGAGTAAGGCTTGATTCACAAGTTTATGCTTATGTTTGTAGCCTTGAAGATTTTGCCAAATTTAATAGACGAGGTGAAGGCAACGATCCTACAAGATCTACACCTCAGGATGGTGCAAGAAGATTTAGAGAAGGGTAGACCTAACCCTAACTTCACCTTGGATGCAGACAAAGTACTCAGGTATCGTGGAAGATTGTGCATTCTAGAAAATGAAGACTCAGATAGCAGAACCAGAATAATGATAGAAGCTCATTCTAGTCCATATTCAGTACACCTCAGAAGCACTAAGATGTATAATGACCTAAAGAGGTTATATTGGTAGAGGGGAATGAAAGCGAATGTAGCCGGACATGTGTTTCAATGTTTAAACTGTCAGTGGGTGAATGATTTTGTCATGAGTCTACCCTTTACACCGAGGTCAGTGGATGCAGTTTGGGTAATAGTTAACCGCCTTACCAAGACAGCCTGATTCATTGCTATTCAACCTTAGTATACAATGGATAGACAAAGTTGTATGTGGACAATATTATCAGGCTCCACGGTGTGCCTGAAAGCATTGTGTCTGATAGAGATCCCCGTTTCACATCAAAATTCTAGAAAGGACAACAAAAGGCTATGGGGACCAAGCTGAAGTTCAATACAGCTTTTCACCCTCAGACAAATGGACAGTCAGAAAGGACCATTCAAATTTTAGAAGACATGTTCTGAGCTTGTGCCATAGATTTCAAGGGAGCATGGGATGAGAAGCTATCACTCATCGAGTTCGTCTATAACAACAGTTATCAGGCTACGATCTAGATGGCTCCATATGAGGCACTATATGGAAAGAACTGTCAAACACCTCTGTTATAAAATGAGGTAGAAGAAAGAAGGATTATAGGATCGAAGTTTGTAAAAGAAACCTGTTGAATGGTTGATCAGATTAAGGAAAGAGTCAAAACAGCTCAGGTCTGGCAGAAGCATTATGCGGTAATAGATGTCGAGATCTAGAGTTTGCAGTGGGTGATAAGGTATTTCTTAAGATATCACCTGTGCGAGGACTGAAGCGGTTAGGTAGAAAGGGGAAGCTATGTCCTAGGTATGTAGGACCACATGAGATACTGACCAGATGCAATGACGTGGCACAGAAGCTCGCATTGCCACCTTCTATGTCAGGTATTCCTGATGTGTTCCACGTGTCCCTATTGAAGAAATACATTAAGGACCCATCGTACATTTTGACAGTAGATCCGACATATCTATTATGTTAAAGTAGTTTAGAGAAGCTAGGATGTGGAAGAAATTACTTGGGAGGAAGAGAACATGATGTGAAAGGAATATCCTCATCTATTCGATGCCAAAGGTATGTACAAATTTTGAGGCCAAAATTTCTTTTAAGGGTGGGGGAGTTATGAGACCTACATGTAAATTTTAAGGATGAAATTTTTTTTAAGAGTGGAGGAGTTATAAGACCCACACTCTACAAACCCAGTCTAACCTATGTTTTCATGTCGTAACAGGTCTTCTAGTCATGACTGGGTCAGAAGGGACAGGCAGATGACAAACCATAAGTCCAAATACAAAAAATAAATGAAATAGACCTAAGGATAAGTTGTGCAGTCTGACTAGTTAAGACATACCGATCTTATGAATAGTCTGACCGGTATGACCAAGTGATCAGCCTTTTTCAAATTAGAAAAGGACCCTAGTGGGTCCCACCTTCCAAATTGAGTTATTTGAGACCTTCCATACTTAAGAGAGACTCCAAAAAAGGATATGCCTACTTATATATGCATCCTTACTCCTAGTTAAACCACTTTTGACTCTCACAAACCCTAAAGACAGCAAAAGATATTTGAAGAGGAGAAAGGAGGTTGAGGAAGATTTACTGAGGAGACTCCATTGGAAGAAGAGTGCAATTGTTCATAGACCACAATAAGTTCTTCATACCTGTATTGTTCTTAGGTTTTGGATTGGATTATGATCAATACCATGAAAGACTAGGTATTGATTCGAAACCCATCCCGTTAAAAAATCCTAGATCTGAAAGTAGGAATTCTAGATCTGTGTACAAGAACTAAGGTTTGGAAGGGATGATAAACTAATATGTTGCTAATCCTAGAATGGTTTAGGAGAAACCCTAATAGAAACCAAGTTGAAGATTGATCGAAGAAAGGAAAACCAGTTTGGACTGATGGACTCATACTGTCTGGACATACTGGTCTGATAATCTGCACCTTAATGTGCGACCAGTACATCTGTTTGGGACTATTTCCAGTCTAGACTTGGTTCTAAATTGATTAAACCCTATAAACCTAAGTCTAACTAACTCCTAATATATCTAGGATGTATAGACAGTGAAGTTGGACTCCGTGACGTAGAGTAGACTTGCTTTCAAGGGTTAGATAAGGGAACCAGACCCAAACATAAATAATTAATAATAGTAAACCGTTGCTATCTATTTTTGTTGTGTGGTGTTTATGTGTTACATAAGTTATACCAAACCAAGTGTTGAATGTTATTAATGCATCTTTATGTGTTAGATTATTTGATTTCCTTACTGAGTTAAGTTGTGAGCTCACCTCGTATATATATATATATATATATATATATATATATATATATATATATATATATATATATATATATATATATATATATTCTTTTTTTAGATGTTGATGCAAGTTACATTGTAGAGGACTACGTGGATGCTCTATTGTATGGTGGTGTTGCTGTGTTAGATGTGCAAGTAGGGGGCAACGAGCATGATGAGCCATGTGAGTATCACTTTTACGTGTACCTCTAGGTTTTAGTTATTTTCTTTCAGATGCGTATGAGACAATGTAATAGTATTTATTTACGTTTTGGTTTATGGGAATAATCTGAATACTTATTTAATTATCAATAGAACTTAGTTCATTTATGTTAAGTCTTCTGCTGTATTTATTATATTTTGATTTGTGATTATTGGTGTACATTGGTTTGTGTATTGACACGGTCTATTAAGATCTTAGTGTGAACCATTGATTTTGTGGTGGTTCACTCCCACTTTTGGTTAGGCCAAAATTGGGGTGTGATAGTTGCGGGCAGATAACCTGTGTAAAATGGACTTGCACCACAACAACGTACCCATACTTGGGGGTGATACTGTAAGCCAAGTAAGGTGGTGTCATCTGATTGGAGAAGACCCATGCAGACTCGAGACTCCGTGTGTGGGTTGTCCTGAGCTGACACTTATAGCTATATACCTGATCATAGCTACTGATAGCAGCATGCATATTATTTATTGCATGTTTAGTTTTCTTACTAAGCTCGGTGGTTGAGCTTACCATGTGCGCACAAACTCTTTTAGATGTTGCTGGTACTTTGCGTGACACTTTTTATTATAGTCCATCTGGTGTAGAGGATGAGGACTCTAAACTAGAGGAAGAACTCTCTGATTCTTGTAGAGATTTGTAGTGTTGTATATGGGTTTAGCATGTGCCCATGTTTCCTTTCCTAGTTGGGATATTCTACTTTTATTTTGGGTTTACGACATAGATAAACTTTGAACAATATTTACTTTATTCTGAATTATTTATTTGAAACAAGTGGATAATAGATTTGATGAGAACTTTAAAATTTAATAATAATCTAATTTAGTAATATGTTGGTCTTTAAATAATTGGATTTAAGCTTTTAAGTCTTCTGCAAAATTCACATTCTATCTCTTGAATAGTTGTTTTAAGAGGTCACAGTTATTAATACTTTGATAAAAACTTTAATTGTGTATGGCTTGGGGTTGACTCGTATAATACCATGATGTACTATCCTAAAAGGAGATTTCTTGTGCCTGGATAGGATGGAAAAATCTTGTTGCATTCCATAGTACCAATACATAGGGAACAGGGTGTGACAAAACTTATAAGTAACACAAAGTAGATTGCTCTGATACTAGTGTTATCACAGCCCATTTAGGAGAATTGGACGTGATATTCAAGTCAACCCTTGTAGCAACCTGAATACATCCAAGATCGCTACTATGATGATTACAATATAAATCTCATAGTTCTACACAAGCAATATCCAAGACAATCAACAAAGCAATAATAACATAGTAGAAGCATTAATCTGTAACAAATGCACTAAAGTGATACCATACCCCATAATATGTATCAGTTATGAATTACAAACCATTGTTCTCCACAAAATATTATTATATCCATATACTCTTGGCCAAATTCAAAATAATTAAATCTATTACATTGTTTTGATAGACATCTTCATCTACCAATAAAAAGAATCAGAATGTATCAAGAAGGGAAGGAGTAAGGGGACGGCTACGTCATGCGTAGACGCAGTCGCTGCAACTGCAGCCCTTGCTATGCTCTCCATCGACATCATCAACTCCAGAAACCACGTTCACCAAAGAGGACTCCATAAAACCAGTAACTAAATAGTCACCTATAGAAGAATCTAAAAAGATGTATTGATACGAGGGTGAGCTCACATCCCAGCTCAATGAGAAATCTAGTATCACATGCGTGCAACATACAATGATATGAAATGCAATTTTAATATTAGGTCTCAGGTTTGTGTTACTACTTAGTATCATATTGAGATTTGGTCTGGCAATTTTGGTCCTACCTACGGCAGCCAAACCTTTATCTCTGAGATATCAGGAAAGGGTAGAAGCCGAATGCACAACCCTAGGATGTGAAACTTCTATAAATAAACCCTCATCTAAGGCTACAACCCTTTCAAACTCATCATTTCCCATCATAGACTTCATCTCATGCCAGCTACCGTGCTCCAATGCGTCACTGACTCTTCCACGGGTCTCCCAACCTTTTGAAGTTTGAGCCTACACCAGTATTTTAACCCTTACTAGAAAGGCAATGGAAATAGAAAATGACACCACCTATGTCTATTATGTACATTCATTTAATTTTGACTGCTCATCAGTAGAAATCCCCAGATCACCACTCTCATGGATCATCATGCTCCTACTAACATGTTGACAAAATCATTATTATGCCCACCAGCAGAGATCCCTGGCTTACCACTCCTATGGATCATCGTGCCCCCACTAGTGTACTTACAATCTAACATGATCCATGTGCTCACGCTTGGTAGCTTGTCGAATGCACCAATTTAATTTAATATTTCTTTACTGACCTGATTAATAAATTATAAATAGGGTAAGAAAAGGTCTATCCCACAGAGAATGAATTGATTAAAATTTATATCCTATTCAAACTAAATATACTAATTAATGCTAAGTAAACACAATAACAAAGGGGGGTTTTAGTTTTTTGAATCAAATTGAAACTAAACAGACAGAATTTAAATAGGAAGATAATTAGATAAGAAAATTCAACCCTTGGTTCAATATCCACCCACACATGCAATGAGTAAAATTAATTGCAACGTTAATCTCTTCCTTCCAATCAGAATTAAAGGCCTTAGATAACAATAAGCTCTGTTACCCGAGTTTTCCCTTTTTAAAACAAGCTTTTCAGAGAGATCTAACCATTGAACAACACTGAATAAGCTCTCAATGTTTAATTCTATGACAGCATTAAGAGGGTGGAAAATAGATCAATCTAAGCAACAATCACACACAAGTGGGGATTATTTAACTTAGATTATATTATTCACAATGATGAGATGAAAACTTAGACATAATCATCTACCACTATTTGCTACTTGTGATTAGAATCAGGATGATTACGTATCAAAGATTCTAGATCTAGCAATTAATATCAATCTAACCAATTCAGCAGGCCATTACTGAATTATTCAGACAAATATCATAATTAAAGAGAAAAGAATAACATAAGCAATTCCAATAAAAGAGAGAAGAAGAACAACGTTACTGAATAAAGATTACACCATTAACATGAGTTTGAGCTTCAAAATCCCCTTGAACTGAACGAGAAAATTTGCTAGACATTACAATCCTTTCAGAGATAGAAAAATTTCCAGCAAAAGAGAGAGAGAGAGAGAGAGATTTTATCGTAACACTAATGCTCTATATATAAAACATGACAATCCTTTGTGACTTATAACTCCTTCTTTATGTAGGATTCCTTCTTCATGTAGAAGTTCTTCTCTATTTAGAATTCTGAATTTGTAGAGTCTTCTTTTCTTCTTTGGAGTCTTCTATAATAGGTTTAGATTTTTTAACTTGATTAGGAGACTCTTTATGGAATTTATATATACCATTGAATGCTTTAATCAGATTAGAGGGCTACTCCAATTCGGATTCGATTAGATTTTCATGTCAGACTTTGAAGCCACGTTTGGAGATCCAAATGAATTCAGATTTTTTCTCCATAATACCATTCCGAAAAGGTTGAGATGTCCTCTACAGCTTTACTGAAGATAATGTTTTAATTTTGAAACTCTTTTTATGTCAAAAACCTGCATAAAACTCAGAATGTCAATATTAAGGATGCTAGAATTTTCTTATCTTTTAACAATTAATTCACAATGTCTTTAAAATATGTCAAATTAATAAAATTCATCATATTCTATTTAATAAGGCATAAAACACATTAAAAATCATAATGAAAAAGGAATAAAAATATAAAAATCACACACTTAGCTTTTGCATGTCCTCAGGCAAAGAAAAATATAAAAATAAAATAAAATAAAATTCTAACTTACTTTCATAGGAATCACGATTACACTTAGCACGTGCAACAAGTCTTTAAACCCCTAGGTCACCCCTAGTGGATGAGTTGTGTCTCATGAGTGTTTTTAGAGAATAAATATACAAAATTCATATAAAAATTTCAAACTTTAACTTTGGTATTTAGGAAAAGAACATACACAAATCCTATTAGTTAAGACATTCAACCTAGGATCAAGAAAACAAGGAAGCCCCCACACTTAAATTTTATTACCTTATATGATTCAAATACTAAGCACGCATATTTAATTAGGGAACCTTGTTATATCTTCCAAACATGTCTTTCCTTAAAGTAAAACCTATGGTAACACATTGGTATCCAAGACCCAAGATTTAAAGCATATTTGACCATATTTAGATATCAACACTTATATTTTATATTTCTTTTCTATATTCTTCCTCTCTAAGCTACTCCACTACAATTGGCTTGAGAAGTGCAGGTGGTTATGCATTCCCATGTTACTTATGTAGCTTCATTTTTTACATGTATCCTCAAGGACATTGATGCTAGAGAGTACTTCTTTTTTTTTTTTTTTTTTAAATCTCATCGAAGGAATTTCAATCAAGACACCTCGCTTCCTGAGGCGGAATGCCCTGTCTAGTTCCAAGAACATAAATTCTTCTTCTTCTTCTTTTCTTTTTTTTTAATAACAATAAGGTCACAACTTTAATCAAAGGCCTAAATGCCAACTAACTCCATAAAAGGTTCATACCTTTAGGTCAGGTAAAATGTATTTTCTAACTCGATTCTCTCCTCAAGATATAAACTAGGAATTATCCTCACATAGATTTTTATTAATTTGCATGTGATGGTGTCCTAAGTCTCTCTTTCCTTCTATTTTTGTGTCAAAACCATAGTAAGAGTATATGACTTTACCAAAACTCAATGTTAAAAATGCTAAAATTTTCATGAAAACTACTCTCAAAGCACATTGACACTAAAAGAAACTAAAAATAAAAATACGACACTAAATAAGTCTAAAAAAATAAAGCTAAGTAAAACATAAAACTCTAAATAAAACTAAATTTTCTATGACAGATCCTAATTTCTCTCTCCCCACACTTAAATCTAACATTGTCCTCAATGAAAAAATAAGAATGCAAAAGAAAGCAATTAATAGAGAGAAAAAAGTTAAATCTATTTTCTTGGGTTGCCTCCCAAGTAGTGCATTTGTTTAACGTCGTTAGCCCGATTAGCTTTGTCCGTCACTCCTCATAAATACGATCTGTTAGTCCCACTTCTTCAATATTATCCATTTGAAAACCATCAAAGTAAGGTTTAAGTCTGTGACCATTCACCTTAAACATCTTGTTTATTTTCAAGCTCTTTATTTCCACTGCACCATAATGATAAACATTAGTCACAACAAAAGGGTCAATCCAATGAGAACGTAACTTACCTGAAAATAGCTTTAACCGAGAATGAAAGAGGAGAAATTTTTTACCAACAACAAAATTCTTCCTAAAAATCATCTTGTCGTGAAAACCCTTGTTTTTTACTTTGTAAATGTTGGAGCTCTCGTATGCATCATTCCTCAACTCCTCAAGTTCTTTTAATTGTAACTTTCTTTGAACACTAGCATCAGTCATATTTATGTTGTAATACTTAACTGCCCAATAGGTCCAATATTCCTTATGATACAATAGCATTTGAACCAACTTCTCTTCTTGACTAGGTGTCAAGTTATTCGCAATGATTACCGGTAATGTCTCATTTTCTCCTAAGTACTCGTACTTTAAATGGGATAGCAATGGCTTCGATTCTAGGGTAAGAACCTGTAAAACAGAGGGTAATAATTTTTTATGAGACTCAGGTAGCTTTATAAAAGAAACTCTATATTTTTCTGGAATTAGTTTTAAAGAATGAAAAGTTGCCACAGTCTCCTTCAATTCTTTACTAATCTCTATCTCATCGTTCTCATCTACCTGTAATTCTGTGGTAATTGCAACCACCAGTTCATTCTTATTGTTTAATTTAAACACTTCCTGCAATCCAGAATCAACAGTATTAATAGCAAAAACTGAATAAACATCAGTAGGGTGTTTCATGGCTTCAAAAATATTAAAATGAATTACTTCACCATCAAACTCCATTGTAAGGGTACCATCATGAACGTCTATCTTTATTCGAGCTGTATTCAAGAATGATCTTCCCAACAAGATAGGTGCTGAATTAGGTGAGATATCATCTTCCATGTCTAGAATATAGAAATCAGTTAGAAATATTAGTTCATTTACCTATACAAGAACATCCTCAAGTACCCCTTTAGGGTACACATTAATACGATCAGTCAGTTAGATAATGACACCCGTTTCTTTCAAGGAGCCTAAATTTAATGAAGCATAAATAGATTGTGGCATTATATTAATAGATGCTCCTAAATCTAGCATAGCTCTCTCAACTCTGGTATTACCTATTTTACAGGGAATAGTGAACATACCTGGGTCTTTACACTTGGGAGGAAGTTTTCTTTGGATGACTGCTGAGACATTCTCTCCCATACTTAATATTTCATTACCATTCAGCTTCCTTTTGTTAGTGCATAACTCTTTAAGAAATTTTGCATACCTGGGTATCTGTTTGATTACATCCAATAGGGGTATATTTACCTCCACTTTACGAAACAATCCAGAATCTCCTTATCCTTGTTCTCTTTTTCGGATTTTACAAATCTGCTAGGAAAAGGAAGAGGATTAGTCTTAGACAGAATAGAAGGTTTGGGTGTTACCTCAGGTTGAGCTGCTATTTCGTCTTTCTCTATTTCTTTCTCAATTTTTTTTTCATTTGGTATAGCAGGACTCACCCTTTTCGGTTCCTTAAGTTCTTGACCACTTCGAAGTGTCACAACATTCACATTTTCTTTTGGAATAACCATGGTTTGTGATGGTAATTTTCCTCCAACCTGAGCCTCTAACCGATTCATAGCAGTTGCCATTTGACTCACCTGGCTCTCTAGACTTTGAATGCTAGATTTTGTTTCCTTTTGAAACTGTTGGGTATTTAGAGCAAGATTTAACTATGTCCTCTAATGATGAGTTTGAATTCTGAGGGACAGGTGGCCTGGTTTGGAATGTTGGCTGTCTATTTTGATAGAAGTTCTGTCTTATTGATCCGTTTCTTCCATAGCTCAAGTTTGGATGATCTCTCCAACCTGGATTGTATATGTTAGAGTATGGATCATACTGCCTTGGTGGTCCTAGAAGGTTACCTGTAGCATTGGCTTGTTTGGTGGGTCCTTCTTAAAGTGTTGGACACATATCAGTTGAGTATCCCATCATCGAACATATCCCACAAGCTTTTACCTGCAATAAATTTCCTATAGCCATTTGTCTAACAAGAGAGGTAAGGTCAGATAACTGTTGTTCGAGGGAAGATGTATTTACCTCATTCACATTTTTGAGTGGTGCATCATTTCTTGTACCAAACTGTTGGAAATTTATAGCCATGTTTGCAATTAACCTTCTTGCAGCTTCAGGGGTTTTATCTACTAGAGCTCCTCCACTTGTTGCATCTATCATGTTCCTTTCCATGGGCAATAATCCTTCATAAAAATACTAAATTAGGAGTTGATCACTTATTTGATGATGTGGATAGCTGACACAGTTTCTTGAAACGCTCCCAATATTCATGGAGTGTTTCTCCAATATACTATCGTATGCCACAAATTTCCTTTCTGATGGTGGCAGCTCTAGAGGCTGGAAAGTATTTTTTCAAAAATAAATTTTTAATTTCATTCCATGTAGTGATCATCCCAGATGGTAGGTAGTAGAGCCAATCTTTTGCATCATCTGATAATGAAAAAGGTAAGGCTTGTAATTTGATCTGTTCTTCAGACACTCTTGTCGATTTTCTACTTGAACACACTACATGAAATTCCTTCAGGTGTTTATTTGGATCCTCACCTGCATAACCATAAAATTTAGGCAACAAATGAATTAAACCAGACTTAAGCTCAAAAGCGATATCCAAAGTAGGGTATTGAATGTACAAAGGTTGTTGGTTAAAATCAGAGGTAGCCAACTCCTTTAATGTCCTGTCATTCTCAACCATGATTTCTTCTTGTTCAGAGTCACTCGAAGAACTTTCAAAAATAAATCCTGTGAGAGGAATTGATTTTATTTCTGTCGTAATCTACCTAGCTTCTTTTCTTAACCAACACACAGTACGTTCAAGTTCTGGATCAAAATTTAGATCTCCTTTTTGAGTGGATCGCATCAGAATCATAAACTCACACAATTAGCTAAGATAATTAACTAAAAATAAAAACCAAACAAACAAAAAGATTATAAGAAGAAAATAAACTAAATAAAAATTAAATACAATAAATAATAAAAAAAAGTTAAAATAGAAAAAACCACTCTAATCTAAAAAAGAAAAATTAATAAAGAGAGATATAAAAACAAATCAAAATTCACTCCCTGGCAACGGTGCCAAAATTTGGTAGCGTGTCGAATGCACCAATTTAATTAAATATTTCTTTACTGGCCTGATTAATAAACTGTAAATAGGATAAGCAAAGGTTGATCCCATAGAGAATGAATTGATTAAAATTTACATTCTACTCAAACTAAATATACTAATTAATGCTAAGTAAACACAATAACGAAGGGGGGTTTTGGTTGTTTGAATCAAATTGAAAGTAAATAAATAGAATTTAAATAAGAAGATAATTAGATGAAACAATTCAATCCTTGGTTCAATATCTACCCACACATGCAATGAGTAAAATTAATTACAACGTTAATCTCTTCCTTCCAATCAGAATTAAAGACCCTAGATAACAATAAGCTCTGTTACCCGAGTTTTCCCTTAAGTACCTCAACTGAAACAAACTCTTTAGAGAGATTTATCCATTGAACAACACTGAATAAGCACTCAATGTATAATTCAATTACAGCATTAAAAGGGTGGAAAATAGATCAATCTAAGGAACAATCACACATAAGTAGCAATTATTTAACTTAGGTTATATTATTCACAATGATGAGACGAAAACTTGGACATAATCATCTACCACTATTTGCTACTTGTGATTAGAATTATGACGATTACATATTACAGATTCTAGATCTAGCAATTAATATTAATCTAACAAATATCATAATTAAAGATAAAAGAATAACATAAGCAATTCCAATAAAAGAGAGAAGAAGAACAACGTTACTGAATAGAGATTGCACCATTAACATGAGTTTGAGCTTCAAAATCCCCTTGAACTGAATGAGAAAATTAACTAGACATTACAATCCTTTCAGAGATAGAAAAATTTTCAGCAAAAGAAAGAGAGAGAGAGAGAGAGAGAGAGAGAGAGAGAGAGAGAGAGATTTTATCTTAATAATAATGCTCTGTATATAAAACATGACAATCCTTTGTGACTTGTAACTCCTTCTTTCTTCATGTAGGAGTTATTCTCTATTTAGAATTCTGAAATTATAGAGTCTTCTTTTCTTCTTTGGAGTTTTCTATTGTAGGTTTAGATTTTTTAACTTGATTAAGAGACTCTTTATGGAATTTACATTTACCGTTGAATGCTTTAACCAGATCAGAGGGCTACTCCAATTCGGATTCGGTTAAATTTTTGTATCAGACTTTGAAGCCTCTTTTGGAGACCCAAACGAACTCAGATTTTTCTGTATAATACCATTCCGAAAAGGTTGAGACGTTCTCTACAACTTTACTGAAGACAACTTTTCAATTCTGAAACTATTTTCATGTCAAAAACCTGCATGAAACTTAGAATGTCAATATTAAGGATGCTGAAATTTTCTTATCTTTTAACAATTAATTCACAATGTCTCTAAAATATGTCAAATTAATAAAACTCATCCTATTCTATTCAATAAGGCATAAAACACATTAAAAAGAATAGTGCAAAGGGAATAAAAATATAAAAATCACACACTTATCAGCGCTCCTATGTACCACACGAACCATCATATATGGTTGTACATATACTTTATTAATAGGAAAGCTATGCCCCAGCGGCGATCCCAAGCTCATCACTCCCATGGATCACTGTGCCCCTACTAAAGTATAGCGTAAATAACATGATCCGTGTAATATGCACCAATACACCACATGCTCATCATACCCAATCATCACACATAAACATTCATAGTTGTTATAATGCAATGCATGCTCATACATAGCAAGTAATGAAAAGCATATCATTAAGTACAACCTAAGCATGTTACTAAGCGAAAGTAGACATGTTATGAATTTCCTAAGTGTATGGACTAGACCCCTCACCTGATTGCATAACAAATGTAGCAGTAATACGAAGGCAAGTAGAAGGCTTTCACTTTCACCTGTGTTCAATACCTATTTAAGCACATAAGGTTTCATTAGTTGATTATATAGCTTTTAACTAGCATAAACAAGTCTTACATGTCCATACACGGGTCCCAAGATAAGCCTAGAACCCAACGGTTGGTCTTCCTAATCATTACTAGGCATACTGGTCAAAATAGACTGAATCGAAGGATATAACCAAGTGGTGTTTCCTCTAGAAAAGCCATCCGATTAACACTTAGAATATTTTCTAAGGAAAATGAACCAGAGGGACAATCGGATGGTCAAGCATCCAACAAACCATCCGATTGTACACTGTCATAACAGTGGGGTTCTAGAAGGTCATCCCGAGGGTTTATCAGGTGGTGTATCATCCGGCACTGCCTCCGCTTAGTATTAAACTTAATCGGAGGGTCCAGATCAATCGAACCCATCAGGTAATAGGGGGATGGTAACCGGAGGGTCATGCCTCCGTGAGAGTCCTCCAATAAGGAGCCTCCAGTTGGTCCTTGGTTATCAGCCAAGGCATTTGCCTTGGCAAAGGCTTGGTCTAAGTCACCCGAAGGGATGGTCATAATCAGGCCTCCGGTTCGTACCCAGAAACTAGGTTACGAACAAAACTTGGTCTCCATGCTTGGGAACCTTGATCCCAACCTTTGGCTTGCCATTTAGTTGGTGGGAATTATCTTCCCACCATTATTAGGTACAATGGGAACTATTTATGGTTCCATTAACTCCATTCATGGAGTTAGGGGGAGAAACCTAACTTTCTAGCTCATTAATGGTGGTCTCCATTAATGAAGACCATTAATGGTGAACCACCACTTGGACTTACATTGATTCACCAAGGAAGAAGTAAAGAGAGAGGTAGGGACTTACCTCCAAGGGAATGAACTAGAATTGAGCTCCTTCCTTTGAGCTCCATACTTCTTCTCTTCTTCTTGCACTCACTCTCTCAAACAGCCAAGAGAGAATAAAGGAGGAATGACCCTCTTTTTATAGAAATCAGGGAGAGAGAGTGGCTCTAACCCATGTTCAACTTGATGCTTTCAACCGGGTGATGCATCATCCAGTAGAGCATCCGGTTCGGCCAAAATATGGCTTTTAACTCAACCAGTTGGCCCGGATGCTTTGGGATGTCCACCAATACTACCTAGGGTCCACTATGATACCTAACCTTACTAAGTTTGCATATTGAAGCTTACCTATGGTTCAGATATCCCCATTGGATCCGCACTGGATGCTCCATCACTCATTGGTTAAGACCTGACATAAGAGGAATTCGGGTTAGTAGAGGATTTCGGGTGCAGGTATTATAGGACGCATCCACTGGTTCATCATCTAGTTCCATCCGCCAGTTTAAGCCCCAGTCTTAACCATTTTGGAGCCTGGTGCAGGGTTTGTCCTTGCCGCGGGCTTGGATCGTCCGGTTTACTCCGAAACTATGATTTTACCGAGGAAGATGAAGTAAAAGTTAGGGATTTGCCCACTGAACTCAGTTCCTTCCACAATAAATTGGTGGGGAACATTTCTATCATCCTTGTTGGTGTTTTAGCATCAAACAATACCTCCATTAGAGGTGTATAAGTTCCTAACCAAGTTTTAGGGTTTATTCTTGACCTCCATTAATGGTGACCATGAATAGCGACCAAGCCCCATCATTGAGGATGGGCATGAGTCACCAAACAAAAGGGAATATGTACTTGGAGAAATGAAGAAACCTCCTTGAGCTCCAATGTCTTCCAAGGACTTTCCTTTTATACTCACCCTTTCTCTCTATTTGTTTTCAACCAGGGTTGAAGGATGAGAGTAGGTCCTTATTTATAAACCCGTGGAAAGAGAAGGTGATCCACGGACCAAAGCTGGATGCTGACAACTGAGTGGTATACCATCCGGCAGACCATCCGATTACTACCCCCGGTTGCTACCTCTGATTGGGCATAAAACATGTCTTTTGCTTTGGTTTCTCAAGCCCGATGCACTGGAAGGCATGCTGGACCTACCTAAGGTCTAATACACTAATTAAAGTCCATCTAGAGTTCCTTAACTAGGATCCGGACCTATCCATCAAGTCCATTAGCTGTCGACATGGTAAAACCCGACACATGTGACGGGGTGCAACCTTTGGGGGTGGGTCTTATAATTAGTTAGCAGCCAAGCACCTATTCAGGCTAAGCATGCAGCTCTAGCCTCTCGAGTTACTTAATCGAGAGCCACTTCTTTTGTTGTCCAATGTGTACTGTATGGGAATTGTTATAATTTCGGCAAGCTAGGTCATTTTGCTAAAGGTTGCACCACTCTACCTTAGCCAGTACCAGTAAAGACATCGGGTAAGGTATTTGCCATGACATCGGAGGATGCTAAGAGCTCGCCTGGAGTAGTTAGAGGTATACCCCATTTCCTAGTAAACTAAGGGCTCAACATGTCATATCATAGCATCTAATGTGAGCAGTTGCATAAGTACACTTTCTATCTCTAAAACTCTTGCTCGAGTTTTATTGGATTCTAGGGTGAACCATTCAGTTGTGTTCCCCTCTTTCACTATGAAGATAGAGGTGTCACCATATAAGATGAACCACAAATTGGTGGCCCACACCCCTATGGGTTTAGTAGTTGATTTTTTTAGTTTAAATTTGAGTATGAAATTCCTCACAAGGAGAGATCCCATTCCCATCAAAGACCTGGATGTTGTAACGTGAAGAGTCATGCGACTCTTAGGTGCACTTAATTTCAGAGATGAAATTCTTATAAGTTGGGGGATTGTAAGACCCACACCTGAAATTCCCTTACTAATTGGGATTTCCCTGTGCTGGGTCTTCCCACGCCGATAATGGATGGACCCGATACGGACCCGATGGAGATATCTGGATCTTAGGTAAGGAATTCTATTCGGACTGTAAATTTTATAGAAGGCCTTATGTGGACCCAATATGCACATAAGTGCGATGGGCCCGAGAGAATCAACCCTAGGCTACCCTTTCAACCCTGTCGATAGACCCGTGCCGGTGGATTGACCAGCTGGCTCCTTGCTGCCATTTTAGCTGTGAGAGTGACACTCTCTCTTTCTCCTTGTGGGTTATAAATATAGGGCCAAAAACTCATTTAAGGTTTTGGCCATTTAGAAGAACTGTTGTAGCTGAGCTTGGGAGCTTAGAGAAGCTTTGAAGACTTGAAGCTCAAGCTACATTGGACTTCCCAGTTACTTATAAGGTGAGTCCATTCTCCTTCCCTCTTTATTGTGTATCAAAGACCACCATTAATGGTGGTTGTTGACCACCATTAATGCCCTCAACCATAAACCCTAGATTCGGTTAGGTTGGTGTACACCTCTAATGGAGATATTGTTTGTCACCAAAGTACCCCCAAAGTGTGGGGAAAGTATTTGCCACCAACTATTATGAATGTATGTAAGGTAGGTGACCCATTCCCCACCTTTTACTTCATCTGCTTTGGTTGAATCTGGTTTCTCTGACTCATCCGATAGAATGTTTCATTTAGTGAAGGGGTTTGTCGACGGATGTAGTCGGGGGATACTACCCACCGGCATATCCCCACACTTACACTTATTTTGGCTTTGGGATAAGTCAGCGGATAAAAGCCGACAGCACATTCCGCTGAGCTAATATCCACTGGCTTCCTATCGGTTTGACTAGTACCCTAGGTAACCAACCGGGGGATACAGAGCCAGTTGATTGGTCAACCAGATAAAACCAACCAATTAACTTCTAGTAGCTCTTAAAGGATTTAAGCCTAAACCAACATATGTGAACGGACAGATACTCCCGCCAGGGCTCCTTTCCACCGATTAAGCATGACCATTCCTCCGAACTATGTATAACAGAACTGAAGGATGTAACCCAGAGGATACGTCCACCAGGGGATCCCATTTGCCACTTTGACAATAAATGCCCAACTAGGATATATGTTCCTTTGGGAACCAACCGTAGGGTTATCGCTTGTCTTGGGACAAGCATAATGATATTGTGGACATGTCCACATTGGTTTAAAAGCTATCTAACCAATATATGAAAACTTATGTACATGATTTGGTAAATCGACGTGGGACTCTAGGCGAAGTCTATTGCCAACTTCAAGTTCAGTAGTACAGCTTGTGCCATTAGGTGGTGAGGGGTTGGATCCATTGTATAATAGGACATTTCATATGCTTGTTTGTGCCTGTCTATAACATGCCATGATTAATTGTATTTATATGAGCATGCATTTGCATACAAATACAACTATGTATAATGTGTGATGAATGTGATTGGTTAGTCTGTGTAGCATATGTGCACCGACGGTACTAGTGACATATGGTCATGTGGACCCTGCTTTACATTGCTAGCACTCTAAGCGGGGACATATTGGCCCGATGAGACTTAGACCAGGGATCTCTACTGGGGTGCGGCCCCTTTTACATTTGTGCATACATTTGTACTTAACATATTGGCCATTGCTTATCTCTCTAGTACCCTAATGTGGGGAACTATAACTAGGTGGGAGGAACAGATGTTTAGTGGGGGGCACTAATAGTTCAGGTGGGGGGAACAGACAGTCCAAGTGGGGGAATGAGTGGATAGATGATCCTTGATGGGGTACGGCTATAGTACCATACAGGTGTATGTACATGCATTTTGATACTTGACTTCTTCATTAAGCTAGGATGGGAGCTCACCCTTTGTATCAATATTGTTTTTAGATTTTGATATTGGTACTCTTTCTATGGCCGACTTCATGGAGTCTCCACTGGTGGAGGGTGTCTCTGCTTGCGAGGACCCCTTAGAAGATCACTAGCGAGGGGTGCGTCTGTAGCGATTGCACCTATGGGACCTGATGAGGCACACCCTCTCTCTCTTGAGATTAGATCTATAGATAGATTGTAGACTTTCTATGATAGTTTTTTTTAGGTCTATTCTTTTTGGTATACTTGTATGTGGGATACACTATGGATATGTTTTGAAAACAATTGATGGTTTATTGGATAACAACAATTCTATTTATGTTATTAATATAATTTAGATGGCATCTAGTTACTTATGAGATTTATGCTTCTGCTGCTAGTATTATTGATTCTTTACTTGATCTGTTTAGATATTTCATATGTAGACTATTATGTGGTGGTTGGTATCACATTGAGCGTGTGATCCTGGGTAGTTCAGGTCTCCATTCGGGCAACCTGAGTATCACCCCCGTATCCAGAAAAGGGTCATGACAGACTCTCTCTAGGGGAGGGCTTGAACCAAACCTGATACGTACCATGCACACATCAGATTACATTGGTTCTCCCTCAAGAGCTGGAACCGAGCCTGATACTTACATGTACACATTAGACTACATTGGTTCTCTCTTGCCTATGCCAATACCTAGCCCCCTACTGCCTAAGGTTGCAGTCATAACAATCTGTTACTAACTATTCCTATCATGTCATACAAATACTACGGGGTCGTACCCCAACAAAGAGTCTGATCCATTCACCCCCATTTGGACATCATCACCCCGCTAAGATACTGGCACAACACTAACCAAACATCACTATATCACAAAATACAAATCATAATGCAATATGCATGAACAATTATTACAAATATCTGATGGCATGTTATTCAATCAATAATGCATCACAGACATACAAGTTATTGGACGGATGATTATGGGTATAAAGCTATTTTTATTCTTGTATCAAGAAGATAAGGTTATAGGGTTGGACAATAATACTAAGAAAGGAAAAGGAAAAAAAAAAAAGAACAACCCCAAGGGAATGAATAATAGACCAAGATACCCCTACCCTAAGGTTGCAGCACAAAGGATATCACTCGTATATTCGCAATAACAAGGAATGTTCATCATGGCACCGTTGTATGGAAGCAACTGTTCATTGACAAGGCAATAAATCTTTACCTCGCAACGCCGTGGACTTGATCTAATTACATGTATCCATATTTTCTAGGTCTGGTCCGTACCTAGTTTGCTAGGCTAGAGCACGTAGTACTGCTGTCACACCCCAATTCTGAACCAACCAGATTGGTGTGAGTGAACCGTCACTGAACAAACGGCTCACACCAGGATCTCAATAAGACCGTGTCCACTTAGACAAACCATTGCACAAAACGACAATCAGAATATAATAGAATACAGCAGAAGTCTTTAAATAAAATGAACTGAGTATCTATTGATAAATTTAATAAAATATTCCATTATCCAAATTCTCAAAACATAAATAATATATTTACATTACTTTAATGTCAACTGAAAATAATTAAAACAAATAAAATAAAATCCTAAAGGTATATGCAGAAAGGGCACTCGCATGAAGCGTCATGCTCGTCCTCTCCTGCCTGCACGTCCAGAGCAGCAACACCTCCATACGCTGAAGCGTTCACGTAATCATGTACTGTATAACCTCCATCAACATCTAAAAACATGTATATATACAAGGGTGGACTCACAACTTAGCTCAGTAAGACAATCAGACAGTGTAACATTCATATGCATGAGTAACAATCATTTTATGTTGTGGTCTGGTTTAAGTTTGTAATATGCTATAGAAAGGATTGGCAGCCACCGGACCTCTATACACGAGTGTGTGGCATCGCCCAGTAGATCACACCGCTACCGACCCACATGCACCCACCATGGAATAGAGATAGAGCTAAGGCATCCACACACCTCCCCTGATGCTCCACCCATACCAACACGTAAGCCCCTGTTGGCGAAGGCTTGCAAATTGGGCTCGCAACTAACCAATCCTATATGTCATCATAGTAGGTCCTATCCCAGCACAGCTCCCTACGGCATAGAGATAGAGCTAGAGTCTAGCGGCTAGGCCGGAGACCACAGTGCCACGTCCTCCCCCTGATGCCCTACCCACACCAAGCATACTAAGACAGAACAATACGCAAGGTAGACCCTATCCCAACATAACTCCCTACGGCATAGAGATTGAGCTAGAGTCTGGTGGCCAGGCTGGAGACCACAGTACCATGTCCTCCCCCTGATGCCCTACCTGCACCAAGCATGCTAAGATAGAATACTACGAAAAGGTGCTAGTGTGAGGAATGATCCCAGACCCCAGGCCCTTCCCACTCCACACACCAACGAAAACAATCACATGCCTAACAATCACATCCTAGCATAGTGAGTATGCATGAACAATAATAATAACTGAAAGTAAAGGATGACATGCGAATATGCACAAACATCAATCCACAGAGTCATAGTTATTAACAACAGTTTATTGTCCATTAGATTATTAGGGTTTAGGTCTGATTCCCTTACCTGACGCTCGTTTGATAGCTTGCTCCACGTCGCAAGATCCAAACATGCTATCACAAAGTCCTATACAATATTAAGGTTCAATTACAATAGTTTTCTTAGGGTTTACGTTGGTCTAAAAACCAATGAGGTTACAAAATACATCCCACAGAGCTGACCTATTGCATGTATCGGTCGCGGCACTGTGGGGAAAACTAGCGACCGGTATGGTCAGTCGATCCCCACAGACCAGCCCCCGGGAGGTACCAGTCGCAACATACCAATCGTACAGGGTGCAACTGGAATAGTCGATCGGTATTGTAAGCACCCTATTTTTGCCATTTCCAACTGAACAATGTCTTACTAGTGTGTGGACAGCAAAGGAAGAAAGATAAGTAAAAATTTAGGTTTTGGCTACGACCTCGAGGTAGTTTTTGGTGGGCCCCACAATAAGTTCATAGGCTGTAATCTGCATGGTTGCATAGGTCATGGAATTATCTTCGAAATGATACCAGAATTGCCCAATTCTGATATCAAATGAAGAAGATATGGTCATTTTAGTCAGATGATACGTACAAGGGACGTTTCTGAAATTATCATAAATAATCCCAGGGGCTTTCATGCAACTTATCGTAAGTTGGATTGTTTGAATTTCAAATCATCATATCATGATCATCCGACATCTGAATCATATGGTTTAAGTACCATTATTCCTTATTTTTAGTCCTCTTCAAAGTGGACATAAAGGATTTCTGGTAGAAGTCACCAGTGGGCCCCATGCAAGCTTGCATGCAAAGTTATCGTTAGAACTTCAAAGCTTCATATCTTTTCCGTTCTACGTCGGATTCAGATGATTCCAAAGCCGTTATTCTTCATTTGTGATGTCCTACAATCTGGACGTGGAAAATCTTAGGTAGAAGTCTCCGGAGGGTCCCATGCAAAATTACATATGAAAATGGTCATTTAATCCTCAAAAATTCATATTTTGATCATCCCATATCCAAATCAGGTAATTTCAGTTTCATTATGTTCCATTTTTAGTACTCTACAAAGTGGACGTAAAGAATTTTTGGCAGAAGTCTCCGAAGGATTCCATGCAAAATGGTCAGCTAAATTGTCAATAATTTGTCCACTTAAACTTCAAAAATTCATAAGTCGACCATTTTATTTCCAAATGAGGTGAGTCAAGTTCCTATATTTCTCATTTTTAGTGTTCTACAAAGAGAACATAGAAAATTTGGAATAGAGGTCATCCAAAAATTCCATGTAAAATGACAGCCGAAATGGCTCATGAAATGATAGAGAGAAGAAACCCAGTTAATTCAAGTCATTCTCTGTCCAAACCAGCTCAGTTTAAGTCAGTCCAGCTCAGTCAACTTAAGTCAAACCAGTCTAGACTGAACCACTTCGTCCATGTGCATAGTGCCATATATGTATGTAATTATATAGAATATATTATATACTATATATATTAATATGTATGTTATTACATATTATTATATATATATTATGATATATTATTGTATAAATGCACATTATATGTGTCAAGAGAGACGGACCAAGATTAGGAAAGAAAAGAAAGGAAAGAATGAGAAAAAAAAAAAGGAAAGGGATCGAGAGAGATTGAGAGGAGGAAAAGAAAAAAAAATAAAATAAAATAAAAGAAGAAAAGTCGTGGGGACTCAAAAGGAGGAGGGACTAATTGTCGAGAAAAGGAAAAAAAATAGAAAAAGAAAGAAATAAAGGGAGGAGAATCCGATAGAGATAAGAAAGGAAGAAAAAAAAATAAAAAAATAAAAGGAAGGAGACCGAGGAGATGGAGAAGAGACCAAGAGAGATCTGAAAGAATGGAGGGGAGAAGCGTGAGCTGGAGATGGAGAGAGAAGAAGATCGGTGGAAGAAGAATAAAAAAGGAAAAAAAATAAAAAGAGGATCCCGCAAGAGAGAGTGGGATCCAAAAAAGAAAAGAAAGATCGGGGGAGCATCCGAAGGAGAAGGGAGAAGGAGAGAGTGGGACCGAAAGAAAAAAAAGAATAAAATAAAGAGGAGTCGGTAGAGAAGAGGGGAGAATCGATAAAAGGGGAAGAGGGGGAGAACCGAGAAAGGAAAAAAAAGAGATCCGAAAAGAAAAATCAGAGGGAGAGAGAGAGAGTCGAGAAGATAAGGAGAGGGGAGACCAAAAAGAAAAGGGGAGGAAAAAACAAAAAAAATCAGAAGGGGAGGATCGAGAAGGAGAGGAAGGCGGCGAGGAGAAAGAGTGAGAAAAAAACAAAAAAAATCAAAAGGGGAGGATCGAGAAGGAGAGGAAGGCGGTGAGGAGAAAGAGTGAGGAAAAAATTTAAAAAAAAAAAAAAAAAAAAAAAAAAAAAAAAGGCAGGCCGAAAGGGAGAGGAGGAAGCAGGAGCTGGAGAAGAAAGGGGAAGAAGAAGCGAAAGATGAAGATGAAGAAGAAGGAGCAGGGGAAGGCTCCCTCGCAACTCGGGTAAGCCGTTTCTGTTTTGGTTTTTTTATTTTTATTTATATATATGCTGTCCCTTTAACGCCACCTCCACAAAGCTGCTGCACAGCCATGCACAACCTGCTTGCATAAACCCACACCTATCCTCCATATTTCCACCATCAAGCCAATCCTCACCTGTCCAAGACCCAGCCACCATTATTTGAAACCAGAAACCATGGCTGAGAGAACTACAATTTGCAGCAACTTAAGCTGCCATTCACCACAGCCAGCACTACCTACATCCACTTGTCAACACCAATACACTTCCTGCAGATCGCATCCCTCCTACTGTATTTCCCTTGTAAATCTGTCAACACCTCATGCTGCAACCATCCCATTTACCCTCATTACTTCATCTGATCACCGACCTACTCTTGTCTACAAATTGCCTAATCAAATCCATCACCATTAATCCAACCGAACACCACCATGCTACCCGCATCCTCTTGCCGCTAAATCTGCTGCAAACACCTAAACCTCTATCACACCTCACCATTGCACACCTGCACATGCAGCACCTCACCACCGTAACACCTTGCTGCCACCTGGTGTTCACTTCACTCACTTCCCAACTCACATGCACATGCAGCACCCCAACCTTGCCATGAACCACCTGTCCTTACCCGTAGTTTCATTCCACATCTTATCCAGCCAGCTTTGCATACACCTATCTTTCATCTTATCAAATGTGATTCTTTGATCTATGGCTTAATGTGTCAACTAAGTTGATTAGTTGAAATTGATTAATTGATATGTTAATTAAATTTGATTAGTTGGATGAATTAATTTGATGATGTGATGTGAATTTAAATTTAATTTGAACCATTGATTAATTTGATGATGTGATATGCAGTTAAATTTAATTTGAGCCATTGATTTTAATTTGATACTGTAATGTAAAGTTAAATTTAATCTGAGCCATTGCTTTTGATCGAATGATGATTATGTGAGATTTAAATGAATCTAAATCGTTAGATTATCACTTTGAGTGATTTGAACCGTTGGATTATATTTGGGAATGTTTTAAATGAATCTGAACGGTTAAATTACCATCAATAGTGATTTATACCATTGAATTTTTCATCATGAGTGTTTTTAGATGCACTGCCATGTTTGGATGCTCATTGTCATAGTTGGATGCTTATTACCATATTTGTATGCCACATGCTTACTGTCATATTTAGATACTTACTGCCATGATTGGATGCATACTACTATATTTGGATTACTACCATTGCTATAGTTGGAATGTTTTTCATTCGCCATATTTGGCTTGGAAAGAGATAAATTGAAAAATAGCAATTAGGGTAGAAAACCTCAAAAATGGAAAGAAAATAGCAATTAGGGTAGAAAACCCTAAAATTGAAAAAATAGCAATTAGGGTAGAAAACCCTAAAATTGAAAAAATAGCAATTAGGGTAGAAAACCCTAAAATTGAAAAAATAGCAATTAGGGTAGAAAACCCTAAAAATGGAAGGAAAATAGCAATTAGGTTAGAAAACCCTAAAATGGAAGGAAAATAGCAATTAAGGTAAAAAAAAACCCTAAATTGGAAAGAAAATAACAATTAAGGTAGAAAACCTTAAAAATGAAAGAAAAATAGCAATTATGGTAGAAAACCCTAAAATGGAAAGAAAATAGCAATTAGGGTAGAAAACCCAAAAATGGAAAGAAAATAACAATTAGAGTAGAAAATCCTAAAATGGAAATAAAATAACAATTAGGGTAGAAAACCTTAAAAATGGAAAGGAAATAGCAATTAGGGTAGAAAAAACCTTAAAAATTGTCATATTAGGTCTTGCCATGCTTAGAATTAGCATATTAGATCTTACCATATAGGCTCTTGCCTTATTTGCAGTGCATGCCATATTAAGGAGATTTTCACAATCTTGCTATATGTGTATTTTTGCCATAAATGTGTTATATGCCATATTTAGATGAATAATTCAATTTTGGCAATAATTTAATTTATGCAACACCTTAGTCAAACTGCCATATCTATACACCTAGTAAACATATTAGGTATGGGGACGTGCGTTTAGGCACCCACATTCTTGGGAAGGGCATAATGGGAATGATAAAAATCTTAATAAAGAAAGAGAATGCTTTGCCAAACTTTCCTAAATTAGAATTCAGGATGAAAAGGATAATTATGATTTTGCCCCTTGGCAAACCCTAAACCTAGAATAGGTTCTAAACCCTAAACCTAGAATAGGTTCTAAACCCTAAACCTAGAATAGGTTCTCAATCATTAACCTAGAACAGGTTATCAGTTTCGAACTACACGGATTCTGATTCCTAGGTCAAACCCTAGGATAAGTAGGCTATTTGGGAGAAACCAAAATTCGGATCCACACCTTAGTCCACTCGGACTATCCATAGATCCACTAAGATATCCCCCATATTTTAACCCAAATAGGGTTATCCACACCTTAGTCCACTCGGACTACCCATAGATCCACTAGGATATTCAACCATTTCAATCCAAGCCCCATTTTGATCCAAATAGGGTTATCCAATTTCGAACTATGCGGATTATGATTCCTAGGGCAAACCCTAAGATACGTAGGCTATTTGGGAGAAACCCAAATTCGGATCCAAACCTTAGTCCACTTGGACTATCCATAGATCTACTAGGATATTTATCCACATTATGACCCACATAGGGTTATCCACATTCCAAACCAGAATGGGTTATCCATATTTCAACCCAAATAGGGTTATCCTTAGATCCACTAGGACTATCTATCAGTCCACATGGACTATCCAGATCCTAACCCATAGGATTTCTCAGCCTTTCAAGCATAAATTTCAACTTGAACAAAGAACTTAATCATGCACAAGCATAAATCACATCCATAAACTTTAATCACACCTGAACTACGATGGTGAACCTGATTTTTAGAATCATTCTAGGATACGTAGGCAATCTGATGGATACAGATTCGGTTCAATGATATCAAACCACTTGGTTTGGTTTGGTTTAACAAATAGAGTCTAGCATAGGAAAGGTATAGGAGACCGATTTTGATTGGGCGGTTTGGGTGCCTAACTCCTTCCCATAACCGTAACCTGACGCTTACCCAATCTCTGATAGACCAGAAATCCAATCTAAGGGTCATGATTAAATCGAAGTCTTACCTTGGGGTGAGATTTCACATTTCTAAGGTCCTAGACTTAAATCTAGGTGGTGACTTCTAAATATTTTCATCTTTGTCCTCACAGGTATGTCTCCGAAAGACTATACACTTGGTTTCTCAACTGTCGTCGGTCATCCCCTATTGATTCTAGGGTTTCTCCTACACAATCTAGGTCTGAGCAGTGAATTAGAGTTGTTTCCAACTCCATTCAAGTCCTATTTTTGATGGTATTCATCCTAGAACTTGAATCTAGGGTTATCGATTAAATTAGGGTTTGACGGCAAAGTAGGGTTTAGAGCAATACCTGCTTTGCATGGTATTGATTCAACTACACTAACCATTCTAGAGTTCATAGAGTAGAGGAAGATTCAGGCACTTACCTTCGATTTGCGTAAGGTGTTCTTCGTCGAACGGTAATGGCGGCTCTTCCTTCTTCTTCCTAGCTCATTCTCCTTCTTCAATCTCCTTCTCCTCTCTAAGGTTTGTGAGAGTCAATGGAAGGGATTCTAGGAGGTTTAGAGGGGTTTAAATAGGCTAAGATTTAGGTTTAGGAAAGTCCTAGGGTTCAAAATTTGGAAAGTAGGACCCGCGGAGATCCGATTCTGGATCCTGGTAGTCTGCTGACTATACCGGTCGACCGGTACCATGCTAAGACCGGTATGACTAATTTCATACTTATTTTGGTCTGTTTGGTTCGATTTCATACCTGGTTGTCATCCGCTCATCCCGTCTGGCCCGGTGATGATTGGAAGACCTGGTATGACATGAAGGTTTAGATCGGATTTATGGAGTGCGGGTCTTACAACTCCCCCACCCTTAAAAGAAATTCCATCCCCAAAATTTGCATGTAGGTCTCACAACTCCCCCACCCTTAAAATAAATTTTGGCCTCAAAATTTAAACGTACCTTGATCGTCGAAAAGGTTAGGGTATTCCTTTCTCATCGCACTCTCCTCCTCCCAAGTAATTTCTTCGACATCTTGGCGTTTCCAATACATTTTCACATAGTGGATATCCTTGCTTCGAAGTTGTTGTACCTTTTGGCTTGTGAGCATCACAGGTACCACTTCAAATGTTAAGTCCTCTGTCAAGTCTGGTGGGTCTACTATCAAGATGTGCGATGGATCCCTAACATACTTCTTCAATAAAGATACATGGAACACGTCATGAACGCTTGACATGGATGGTGGTAGGGCCAGCTGATATGCCACATTACCACGTCTGATCAATATCTCGTATGGTCCCACGTACCTGGGGCATAGCTTCCCCTTCTTACCAAACCGTTTAAGACCTCGCACAGGTGATATCTTCAAGAATACCTTGTCATCTACTACAAACTCCATATCTCGACGTCGATTTTCCGATTATCCACATATTACTTTTGTCGAACTTGAGCTGTCTTCACTCTTTCCTTGATCTGATCAATCACTCGACAAGTTTCTTCGACAAACTCCGGTCCTACAATTCTTCTTTCTCCCACCTCATTC
The DNA here is from genome assembly GCA_028583415.1 of Protea cynaroides. NCBI lineage: Eukaryota > Viridiplantae > Streptophyta > Magnoliopsida > Proteales > Proteaceae > Protea > Protea cynaroides. The sequence continues at coordinate 78,001,646 of CM053266.1, forward strand.
CATAACAGAGGTGTACGACATTTTTTCCCATAGAGTGCCTCATATGGAGCCATCTGAATTGTAGCCTGATAGCTATTATTATAAGCGAAGAACAAACTAAAAAAAAATAGTAAATTTGTCAGAATATTAGATATTTTATACGGGAACCCGTTTTTATCAAACTTATTTATTTATCATTTAGAATTAGATCATCAAATATCTTGTTTAGGGTTGTGACCAATGGAAGTGGAAGACGAGTCAAACGATAGATACCCCATCAGATGATTGTATAAGGAAGATGGTAGGTTATAGAAAAGAATGGAAAAGAATAAAAAATTCAATGAAATTTTTTATTAGATCTGGATAAAAGATCTTCCTATGTTATACTATTTAATATTTAATTCTCGACGATGAATCGATTTGATAGCTCAGATATTGTTATTCATGATATTGATCCGATTCAATATCATCGGGATGCAATTCATCCCATTGAATTTACAGGAGAAAGATTTATCATCTCTATGGGATTAGATCCCGAGTTATTGCGAATAGCATCTCGTCCCAATCTCCTTTGAAATCTAGGGCACAAGCTCGGAGCATATCCTCTAAAATTTGAATAGTTCGTTCTGACTGCCCGTCCGTCTGAGGGTGAAAAGCTGTACTAAACTTCAACTTGGTTCCCATAGCTTTCTGTAATCCTTCCCAGAACTTTGATGTAAAATGGGGATCTCTGTCAGATACTATACTCTCTGGGACGCCATGAAGTCTGACTATATTATCTACATATAGCTTGGCCAGCTTCTCCATGGTATACTGAGGTCTGATTGCAATGAATTGAGCTGTCTTGGTAAGTCGATCGACTATAACCCAAACTGCATCCACCGACCTTGGTGTCAAGGGTAGACCAGTGACGAAGTCCATTGTGATACAATCCCACTTCCATGCAGGTTTCGGTAATGGTTGTAGTAAACTTGCGGATCTCTGCCTTTCTGCTTTAACTTGCTAACAATTCAAACATTGGAATATGAAATGAGCTATATCTACTTTCATACCCCTCCACCAATATAATCTTCTTAAATCATGGCATATTTTCGTGCTTCCTGGATGTACCGAGTATGGAGTGTAATGAGCTTCTGTCATAACTCGATCTCTGATATTTAAGTTTTTACTCTCACGTATACATAATCATCCACGATACCTGAGTACCTTGTCTGAATCCAAGGTAAAGTCAGGATTGTTGTTACCCTTCTCTAGATCTTCTTGTACAGTCTTGAGGTGTGGATCCTGTAGGATTGCTACCTTGACCTCATCTATGAGATCCGATGAGATCTTCAAGGCTGCGAACATCAATGTGAACTTATGAATTAAGCCCTGTTCCACTGGATCTCTTGCAGTCTCTATTATATACTCTTCATCATTCTCTGTTGAGCTCGAGGCTGCAGCATACAATGCAGCATTTGTACTTGGTCCTGCCTCAGGTTTTAGTGCCTACTTTCTGCTTAAAGCATCAGCCACAACATTTGCCTTACCCGGATGGTACTGAATGTCACAATCATAATCTTTTAATAACTCCAGCCATCTCCTTTGTCTCATATTCAGGTCCTTCTGAGTGAAAAGATAGTTTAAGCTCTTGTGATCTGACTTAATCTGAAATTTTTCACCGTAAAGGGAGTTCTCCAAGTCTTGATTGCATGTATAACCGCTGCTAACTCCAAATCATGTGTAGGATAATTCTTTTCATGCTCTTTCAACTGTCTTGATGCGTAGGCAATCACCTGTTCTCCTTGCATCAACACACATACAAGACCCAACCCTAAGACATCCGTATATAGGGTAAATGGTAAGCCTGGTGCTGGGATGGTCAAGATCGGTGCAGAGACTAGTCTTGACTTCAAAGTCTGAAAGCACTTTTCACATTCATCCATCCATATGAATTTTTCTCCCTTCTTGGTTAGTCTGGTAAGTGGAACGGCGATCCTTGAGTAGTCCACAAATCTTCTATAGTAACCGCCAATCCAAGAAAACTACGAATCTCTGTAACTGATTTTGGTGCTTCCCATCCTACTATAGCAGCTATCTTACTTGGATCTACCTTGATACCATCTTCAGATACTACGTGGCCCAAGAAAGCCACCTCTTTCAGCCAAAATTCACACTTCTTGAACTTGGCATAAAGCTTCTCCCTTCTCAGCCGTTGTAGGGCTGCTCTCAAATGTGTTGCATGAGCCTCCCTGTCCTTTGAGTAGACCAATATGTCGTCGATGAATACGATGACCAAAGTGTCCAACATGTCATGAAACACTCGGTTCATCAGTTCCATGAATGACGCTTGAACGTTAGTCAATCCGAACAACATTGTAAGACCCGCACTCCATAAACCCGGTCTAAACCTTGGTTTTGTGCCGTAGCAGGTCTTCCGATCATCACCGAGCCAGACGAGACGAGCGGATGACAAACAGGTACAAAATCGGACCAAAGACGATCAAATCAACAAGATTTTATGTTGACCGGCCGATGGTACCGGTCGATCGGTCAGCTCTGCGCAGCTAAGTGCGGAGATCCAGAAATTGACTTCTGAGGGTCCCACTTTCCTAACCCCTAATGCCTGAACCTTCCTAATCCTAATAGGGTTACTAAACCCTAATTTTAGCCTATAAATACACCCTTAAACCTCTTCAAATCTTTTCCATTGTCTTTCACAAACCCTAGAGAAGAGAAGGAGGTTGGAAAGGAGAAGGAGCTATGAAGAAAAAGGAGGTGCCGCCATTACCGTTCGACGACGCTCCCATTACGCCAGTCAACGGTAAGTGTTTTAACCACTCTTCTTACTCTATGACTCTAGGATAGTTGTATGGGTGGATCAATACCATGCAAAGTAGGTATTGATTCAAAACCCTAAATTGGATACTAAACCCTAAGTTGCCGTCAAACCCTAGATTCAAGTTCCGAGATGATATTCATCTAAACTAGACTTGAATGAGTTGGAGATAGCTTTAACTCAAAGCTCAGGCTTAGAATGGATAGGAGAAATCCTAAAAATCCATGGAGAATGATCGATGGCAGTCGAAAAACCTAATGTATGGTCTTCCGGAGACATACCGGTCGACCATACCGGTTGCTAGTTTGCTCACAGAGCTGCAACCAGTATGTTGCGACCGGTTAGCTCTGAAAGGCTGATTTTGGACTTTGTTGGTTTCCGACCAACGTGAAACCTTAAGGAAACTATTCTAATGAAAACCTTAAGCACGTTTGGATCTTGCGACGTGGAGCAAGCTAACAAACGAGCGTCAGGTAAGGGAATCTGACCTAAACCTAATAATTAATGGACAGTAAATCTTTGTTATTAACATTGAATATATATGATGTGATGTTTGTGCATATTCATATGCCATCCTTTACTTTCCGTTATTATTATTGTTCATGCATGATAGGATGTGATTGTTAGGCATGTGATTGTTTTTGTTGGTGTGTGGAGTGGGGCATGGGCCTGGGATCATTCCTTACACTGACACTTTTTGTAGTATTCTATCTTAACATGCTTGGTACGGGTGGGGCATCAGGAGAAGGTCGTGGTACGGTGGTCTCCGATGTTGATGCTGGCCTGGCCATGGTTATGTAGCACTGTGGTCTCCGAGGTCGACGCTGGCTTGTCCATGATGCTTTAACTCTATCTCTATGCCGTAGGGAGTTATGTTGGGATAGGGTCTACTTGCGTTATGTTTCTATCCTAGTGGGTTAGTTGCGGATAGGGCATCAGGGAAGGTAGGGGGATGCCTTAGCTCTATCTCTATGCCGTAGATGACTGTGTTGGGATAGAGCGTACATTGATGACATATAGGATTAGTTAGTTGCGAGCCCAGTTTGCGAGCCCTGGCCAGTAGGGGCTTAGGTACTGGTATGGGTAGAGCATCAGGGGAGGTACGGGGATATCTTAGCTCTATCTCTATTCCATGATGGGTGCATGTGGGCCAATGGGGGTGTAATCCATGAGGTGCCACACACTCATCTATAGAGGTGCGGGGGCCACCAAACCTTTCTATAGCACATTGCAAACTTAAATCAGACCACAGCATAAAAATGATTGTTACTCATGCATAATATTGTGAAACTGTCTGATTGTTTTACTGAGCTAAGTTGTGAGCTCACCCTTTGTACGTACATTGTTAATTGATGTTGATGCAGGTTACACGGTGGACGATTATGTGAACGCTCCGGCGTATGGTGGTGTTGCTGCGTTGGATGTACAGGCAGGAGAGGATGAGCATGACGCTTCATGCGAGTGCCCTTTCTGCGTGTACCTTTGATTGGATTTTTATTTATTTTAATTATTTTCGGTTGGATTAAGTGGATGTAAGAATATTATATTTTATGTTTGAATTTGAATAATTAGATATTTTATTTAAATTTATCAATAGATTCTCGATTCATTTATTTAAAGACTTCCGCTGTATTATTTATATTCTGATTGCGGTTACGTGCAATGGGTTTGTATGAGTGGACACGGTATATTCGAGATCCTGGTGTGAACCGTTGTTTCAATGACGGTTCACTCACACCATTCTGGTTGGATCAGAATTGGGGTGTAACAACTTGGTATCAGAGCCCTTAGGCTCTGTCCAACAGACCATATTGCACTTAACTAAGTCGATGAACTGAGTTAGGAAAATTTAGAAATTTTAATACAAACACACCCTAAGCATTGTTTGATACCTGAGACTGATTAAGAAAGAGCATAATATACTATATTAAATATGGAATTTAATAATACATATGCACTAGTTAGGAAAACCATAAAACTTTCGTTAAATAGAAAAGAGAGTATCAAATGTAATAGTACTACAGGGTACAATCCACAAACCGGACAGTTACCCTGATACATAAATATACCAAAAAGAAAGAAGGAAATAACACTCTATCATGGGGTGGGGGGCTTAGGAGGAATAGGGTCCGCTATGTCATAATCTCGCTCGTAAGCGACCCTAAGCCAGTGCACCTGATCCTGAGTGACTCTGAGGCTGCGAGCCAAGTGCGCTAAGTCACGGCTCATCTCACGCTGAGCGTCCCTGATCTCTGTGAACATACCCATCACGGTATCGGGAGGAGGCTGAGATGATCCTGCTGTAGGTATAGGCTATGGTGCTGCAGGTATAGGCTGTGGAGCTGGCGTTGGTACACCCTCTACCCTATCCTCGTCATCATCACGCTCGGCCTCTGCTGCATAGGTCGCATTGGCTGCTGATGCTGCTACTGCTACAGCTGCTACCCTCCTGAGTGGGAGAGGGCGAGCCTCTAACTCGTCGTCGCTAACGGGCAGATTCACCATCTGCATCCTCAGAATGGCATCCCAGTCGATGTCAGATGTCATGGTGTCCTCAACAGTCACCTCGCCTCTCATGCTCACACCTAGGCGACGTAGAAGGAATGTGATGAGACGACCGTATGGAAGGTTACTGGCCTGATCGGCCAGGGTCGCCTGATGCATGGTCCGGATGATGAGGTAAGGGAGAGAGACCCGCTCCCCGGTGCAGACGCAGTAGGTGATGTACTGAGTGAGCTGAGTTAACTCACTGTAATGGCCGCTCTGGGGCACAATGTTGTGCTGGATGATGCGGCTATAAACTCGAGCCAAAGGCTTCAGACTAGCAGCCTTCATAGGAGCCCCAGGATTTAGGATCTGCTCCGCTATCTCTCGACATAAATCCTCGCTCAGATAGCCCTTCACCTTTGGAGGGCAGTATACCAAGTCTCCATTATTGGGTACCCCCAGCAGGTCAGCCAACCGGTGAGTGTCGAAGGAGATGTGGACGCCCTTGACATAGCTGGAGATGCGCAATTCTCTACTCTGATTAGGATCGTCAATGTTCCCATGCAGCTCCAGGTTAGCATAGAAATGCTTAATCAGGTTGGGACGAGTGGTATCTGTGTAGGAGATTACAGGCACCCACCCAAGCGTGTCAAAAGCTGCTCGCACATCGAACCTGTCCAACTGATCCAAGTTAACTCGCCGCCCAGATTCGATGTTTTTGCTATCAAACCAAGGGAAACGAGCTTGTGCCTCTAAGGAACGGAACCAATATTCGTCGAGTTGTGGAGATGGTGGCTGAGGAGTGCGCACGCTCGAGCCATGAGGACGTTTGCTAAGAGCACGTCGTGGAGCCATGTAAACTGCAAAACAAAAAGAAAATAAGAAGAAAATGTTAAAAATTATCGAAATTTCGGCAGCATAACGACAGTAATTTGGGAAAAAGCCTCAAACCCACCCAAAAACTTGGGGAGGAGGACTTACATAACCCCCACACTCTTCAACAAATCAAACACAGGCAATTACAATAAGCAATTTCAAGAATTTAAGAAAAACCAAGAAATTTCGAAATTTTTGAAAACCTAGGTCAAAAATTTTAAAAATTCAATTTTTCCAAAGACCGTTCGGTGGAACCTCAAATTGGTTGAGGGCTTTTACTCTTAGGGGTCCCTAAACCCTTTCTAAGCCGAAGGAAAAAAGTTCCTACGGTTGGAATCTCTCAATCAAAGAAAAATCTAGAATTTTAAATAAAGACGATATGAAAATTTTATAAAAACTTGTTAGAGAGGGAAGAGACCTACCTGGAGACGATGTTCTAAGTCTTGAACGGAAGAAATCGGCTTCTAAGGTCACCGGTCGGACTGTAGCAACTCAGAATCCAGAGGAGAATCGCCACCGGAGGAGAGGAAGGAAAGAAAAGTGAGAAAAATCTCACTTTTCGCGATTTTAAAGCCCTTTCTGGGCATACCGGTCGACTGGTACCCCTACAGGGCTGCGACCGCTATGTCTCGGTCAGAATTTATATTTCGACCGGTCGACTATACTGGTCGCAACTTTTCTACAGTGGTGCGACCGGTATGTTGCGACCGGTCAGCACCAGAATAGGCAGCAAAAAAAATTTATAAATTTTTTTTAAAATTATGTAAATTGAAATTTTTACTTAACGACTGTTTCGCCTTATATTGTTCAAGACTAACACCACTACTATTGTTCCCATATGTTATGTCCTCTTCTCAGATCCAAACAGAACAGTCTGAGATGGTAGGCGAAAACGGTCGTAGAGGTCGAAAGTGTCACCAGGCTAGGATGCGCCTCGAGGAAGAAGAACAGGTTGAACCAGGCCATGTTAGAGAGCCAAGCCCGGAAGTTGAGGAAGAACAGGTTCCAAGGGGTCCGACAAATATGCCTAGCCCACCTCACAAGAATTCTGAGATCATTGTTATAAACCTGGTCTATCAAATGCAAGCTCAGCAGAAAGAATTCTTGAGCGAGATATTGAAGATGTTCAGGCCACCGGATTCTGTTCCCACTGGAGGTACGCCCGAGTCTGGAGGGAATAATACTACACAGCTAACGCATGGTAGTCCAGGGCCGATGGGCCAAACCCAGAATGTACCACCACCGCACCAGTTTCCGTCATCTTATGCTTATCAGGGAGCATATCCGTATCCACCACCATGGTACGGAATGAATACACGGGGACAGCACGATCTGAGTCGGGCGGTGGACAGATTCCTAAAGCTGAAGCCTTCTTCATTCACATGTAAGACAGGGAAATCATTGTGGCCAGCATAGTGGATTACAGAAATGGAGAAGAATTTTCGACTGATGACTTGTACAGAGGATGAAAAGGTCCTGTTTGCCACTCATATGCTGAAGGAAGATGCGAATGCTTGGTGGAATTCTACACGGATATATCTGGAGACGAAGCATACACAGGTGGATTGGGAAGCATTCAAAGTTTCCTTCTTCGATAAATACTTCCCGAAGAGTTTTAGGGATCAGATGGAGAGGGAGTTCCTCAATCTACAACAGTCTCAGTCGACTGTGGATGCTTACCAGCAGAGGTACAAGGAGTTATTTTTCTTCGCACCGGCAAGTATGCAAGAAGAAGAGACCAAGACACGCAGGTTCACCATGGGACTGCGTAGAGACATAAGAGCACATATTGGGGCTGGACAAGAAAATTTATAATGAGGCTGTACAGGTTGCGAGAGTGATAGAATCCAGTCAGAGGGACAACTTCTTTGCACAGAACAGGAACCGGCAAGGGAAGAAGAAGAGACCCCGGGACTGAGAGACATAAGAGCTTTGGGGCTGGACAAGAATTTTGTGGCTGGTAACAATAGGCACTTTCCTCCCATACGAGGGGACCCGCCAGAGCGGTGGCGGTAACATGGCCTTTCCGCCCAACGGAACAATGCAAGGAACAACACCACCTTGCCACGGTTCCTTTGGACGTAACCCGAACATTAAATGTTTCAACTGTCGGCCAAGTGGGTCATATTGCAAAGACCTGCACTCTACCTAGGAAGCAACCTCCCCAGCAAGGAAAAGTATATGCGGTCACTACCGAAGAGGCAGCCGCATCACCCGATGTGGTCACTAGTATGACTCTATCCCTTACTATTTGGCTTACTATTTCATTATGTGTGTGAGAATGTAGAACTAAGGGATAATAAAAATTTTAGGAATTGTAAATGTAGCTGGTATACCTGCCAGAGTACTCTTTAACTCTGGAGACACGCACTTCTTTGTTTCTATTTCCTTTGGGAAGCGAATGGAGTTACCAATTAAGCACTTGAACCCAAGCTTGTTAGTTCGCTCTCCGTTAGGAGTCGAAGTGGCTTTGACTGAATATTATGGACCATGTACAGTATGTATTGAGGGTCGAGATTTAGAAGCAAGTTTGGTGCTACTCGAGATGGCAGACTTTGATGTCATCTTGGGAATGGATTGGCTAGGCCATCATTCAGCTATCCTATTATGTGGTGAAAGAAAGCTTGTTCTTACAGACAAAAAGGGGAAGGAGTATAGCTTCACTGGTACCAAGTTACCTAGGAAGCGGAAGCTGATCCTCTCCACCCTAAAAGCTAAGAGATGCTTAGAGAAAGGGGGAATGGGGTATCTAGTATCTGTAGTCGACATCACGGCGGAGTCACACAAGATGGAAGATATAGATGTGGTTCGAGAGTTCCCAGATGTATTTCCAGAGGAGCTTCTAGGTCTACCATCGGACAGAGCTACAGAGTTTGTGATAGACCTTATGCCAGGTTCGGCGCCGGTGTCTAAAGCCCCATACAGGATGGCCCCTACCGAGTTAAAGGAGTTGAAGACCCAATTACAAGAATTGTTAGATAAGGGTTTCATACGACCTAGCATTTCACCTTGGGGAGCACCTGTATTATTTGTCAAGAAGAAGGACGGAAGTGTAAGACTATGCATTGACTATCGTGAACTGAACAAGTTGACGATCAAGAATCAGTATCCTTTGCCTAGAATCGATGACCTGTTCGATCAATTGCAGGGTGCAAAGGTTTTCTCGAAGATTGATCTCCGATCGGGGTATCACCAACTGAAGATCAAGGCCGGAGATATTCCGAAGACTGCTTTTAGGACGAGGTATGGGCATTATGAGTTTTTAGTTATGTCATTCGGGTTGACCAATGCCCCAGCGTCGTTCATGGAACTGATGAACCGAGTGTTTCATGATATGTTGGATACTTCGGTCATCGTATTCATCGATGACATATTGGTCTACTCAAAGGACATGGAGGCTCATACAACACACTTAAGAGCAGCCCTACAACGGCTAAGACAAGAGAAGTTTTACGCTAAGTTCAAGAAGTGCGAGTTTTGGCTGAAGGAAGTGGCCTTCTTGGGCCATGTAGTATCTGAAGACGGTATCAAGGTTGATCCAAGTAAGATAGCTGCCATAGTAGGATGGGAAGCACCAAAATCTGTTGCAGAGATTCGTAGTTTCCTTGGGTTGGTTGGTTATTATAGAAGGTTCGTGGAAGACTACTCCAGGATCGCTGTTCCACTCACCAGATTAACCAAGAAGGGGGAGAAATTCATATGGACGGATGAATGCGAGAAGTGTTTTCAGACTTTGAAGTCAAGACTAGTCTCTGCACCTATCATGACTATCCCAGAACCAAGCGTACCATTTACTTTATATACGGATGCTTTAGGGTTGGGTATTGGGTGTGTATTGATGCAAGGAGAACAGGTGATTGCTTACGCATCAAGACAATTAAAGGAGCATGAGAAGAACTATCATACGCATGATTTGGAGCTAGCAGCGGTTATACATGCAATCAAGACTTGGAGACACTACTTGTACGGTGAGAAGTTTCAGATTAAGTCAGATTACAAGAGTTTAACTTATCTCTTCACTCAGAAGGATCTGAATATGAGACAGAGGAGATGGCTGGAGTTATTAAAAGATTATGATTGTGACATCTAGTATCATCCGGGTAAAGCAAATGTTGTGGCTGACGCCTTAAGCAGAAAGTGGGCATCGAAACCTGAGGCATGACCAAGTACAAATGCTGCATTATGTGCCGTAGCCTCACGTTCAATTGAGGCGATGAAGAGTATATAATAGAGACTGCAGAAGATCCAGTCGAGCAAGGCTTAATTCATAAGTTCACCATGATGTTCGCAGCTTTGAAGATCTCACCGGATCTAGTTGATGAAGTCAAGGTAGCAATCCTACAGGATCCACATCTCAAGACTGTACAAGAAGACCTAGAGAAGGGTACGAGCAATCCTGACTTTACCTTGGATTCAGACAAGGTACTCAGGTATCATGGACGGTTATGTATACCTGAGAGTGAAGACTGCAATATCAGAGATCGAGTTATGACTGAAGCTCATTACACTCCATATTCGGTACATCCAGGAAGTACCAAAATGTACCATGATTTAAGAAGACTTTATAGGTGGAGGGGTATGAAAGCAGATATAGCTCATTTCGTGTTCCAATGTCTAAATTGTCAACAAGTTAAAGCAGAAAGGCAGAGACCCGCAGGTTTATTACAGCCATTACCGGAACATGCATGGAAGTGGGATTGTATTACCATGGATTTCGTCACTGGCCTACCTTTGACACCAAGGTCAGTGGATGCAGTTTGGGTTATAGTCGACCGACTCACCAAGACAGCTCGATTTATTGCGGTCAGACCTCAGTATACCATGGAGAAGCTGGCCAAGTTGTATGTTGATAATATAGTCGGACTTCATAGCGTCCCGAGAGTATAGTATCCGACGAGATCCCCGTTTTACATCAAAGTTCTGAGAAGGATTACAGAAAGCTATGGGAACAAAGTTGAAGTTCAATACAGCTTTTCACCCTCAGACGGACGGACAGTCAGAACGAACTATTCAAATTTTAGATGACATGCTCCGAGCCTGTGCATTAGACTTCAAGGGAGTTTGGGATGAGAAACTATCACTTATCGAGTTTGCTTATAATAATAGCTATCAGGCTACAATTCAGATGGCCCCATATGAAGCACTCTATGGGAAGAAGTGTCGTACACCTCTGTTATGGAACGAGGTGGGAGAAAGAAGAATTATAGACCGGAGTTTGTTGAAGAAACTTGTCGAGTGATTGATCAGATCAAGGAGAGAGTAAAGACAGCCCAAGTTCGACAAAAGCACTATGCGGATAATCGACGTCGAGATCTGGAGTTTGCAGTGGGTGACAAAGTATTCTTGAAGATATCATTGGTGCGAGGTCTGAAAAGGTTTGGTAAGAAGGGGAAGCTATGCCCCATGTATGTGGGACCATACGAGATATTGGCTAGACGTGGTAACGTAGCATATCAATTGGCTCTACCACCATCTATGTCAAGTGTCCAGGATGTGTTCCATGTATCATTATTGAAAAGGTATGTCAGAGATCCATCGCACATCTTGACAGCAGACCCCCAGACTTGACTGAAGACTTAACATTTGAAGTGGTGCCTGTGATGCTCTCAAGCAGAAAGGTACAGCAACTTCGAACCAAGGACATCCATTATGTGAAGGTGCATTGGAGAAGCCAAAATGTCGAAGAAATTACTTGGGAAGATGAGAGCGCAATGAAGAAGGAGTACCCTAACCTTTTCGACGATCAAGGTACGTTCAAATTTCGAGGCCAAAATTTTTTTTAAGGGTGGGGGAGTTGTGAGACCTACATGCAAATTTCAGGACAAAATTCTTTTAAGGGAGGGGGAGTTGTAAGACCCGCACTCTGTAAACCCGGTCTAAACCTTGGTTTTGTGTCGTAGCAAGTCTTTCGATCATCACCGGGCCAGACAGGACGAGCAGATGACAAACAGGTACGAAATTGAACAAAAGACGATCAAATCAACATGATTTTATGTTGACCGATCGATGCTACCGGTCTAGGTACCGGTCGACCGGTCAGCTCTGCACAGCTGAGTGCGGCGATCTGGAAATTGACTTCTAAGGGCCCCACTTTCCTAACCCCTAATGCCTGAACCATCCTAATCCTAATAAGGTTACTAAACCCTAATTTTATCCTATAAATACACCCTTAAACCTCCTCAAATCCTTTCTATTGTCACTCACAAACCCTAGAGAAGAGAAAGAGGTTGGAGAGGAGAAGGAGCTAGGAAGAAGAAGGAGGTGCCGCCATTACCGTTCGACGACGCTCCCATTACGCCAGTCAATGGTAAGTGTTTTAACCACTCTTCTTACTCTATGACTCTAGGATAGTTGTATGGGTGGATCAATACCATGCAAAGTAGGTATTGATTCAAAACCATAAATTGGATACTAAACCCTAAGTTGCCGTCAAACCCTAGATTCGAGTTCCGAGATGATATTCATCTAAACTAGACTTGAATGAGTTGGAGATAGCTTTAACTCAAAGCTCAGGCTTAGAATGGATAGGAGAAACCCTAAAAATCCATGGAGAATGATCGACGGCAGTCAAAAAACCTAATGTATGGTCTTCCGGAGACATACCGGTCGACCATACCGGTTGCTAGTTTGCTCATAGAGCTACAACCAGTATGTTGCGACCGGTCAGCTCTGAAAGGCTGGTTATGGACTTTGTTGGTTTCCGACCAACGTGAAACCTTAAGAAAACTATTCTAATGAAACCCTAATAATATTGTAGGACTTTGTGAAAGCACGTTTGGATCTTGCGACGTGGAGCAAGCTAACAAACGAGCGTCAGGTAAGGGAATCTAACCTAAACCTAATAATTAATGGACAGTAAATCTTTGTTATTAACACTGAATATATATGATGTGATGTTTGTGCATATTCATATGCCATCCTTTACTTTCCGTTATTATTATTGTTCATGCATGATAGGATGTGATTGTTTTCGTTGGTGTGTGGAGTGGGGCATGGGCCTGGGATCATTCCTCACACTGACACTTTTTGTAGTATTCTATCTTAACATGCTTGGTACGGGTGGGGCATCAGGGGAAGGTCATGGTACGGTGGTCTCCGATGTTGATGCTGGCCTGGCCATGGTTATGTGGCATTGTGGTCTCCGAGGTCGACGCTGGCTTGTCCACGATGCTTTAGCTCTATTTCTATGCCGTAGGGAGTTATGTTGGGATAGGGTCTACCTGCGTTATGTTTTTATCCTAGTGGGTTAGTTGCGGATAGGGAATCAGGGGAGGTACGGGGATGCCTTAGCTCTATCTCTATGCCGTAGACGGCTGTGCTGGGATAGAGCGTATATTGATGACATATAGGATTGGTTAGTTGCGAGCCCAGTTTGCGAGCCCTGGCCAGTAGGGGCTTAGGTACTGGTATGGGTAGAGCATCAGGGGAGGTACCGGGATATCTTAGCTCTATCTCTATTCCATGATGGGTGCATGTGGGCCAATGGGGGTGTGATCCATGAGGTGTCACACACTAGTGTATGGAGGTGCGGGGGCCACCAAACCTTTCTATAGCACATTGTAAACTTAAACCAGACCACAGCATAAAAATGATTGTTACTCATGCATAATATTGTGAAACTGTCTTATTGTCTTACTGAGCTAAGTTGTGAGCTCACCCTTTGTACGTACATTGTTTTAGATGTTGATGCAGGTTACACGGTGGACGATTATGTGAATGCTCCGGCGTATGGTGGTGTTGCTGCGTTGGATGTACAGGCAGGAGAGGACGAGCATGACGCTTCATGCGAGTGGCCTTTCTACGTATACCTTTGATTGGATTTTTATTTATTTTAATTATTTTTGATTGGATTAAGTAGATGTAAGAATATTATATTTAATGTTTGAATTTGAATAATTGGATATTTTATTTAAATTTATCAATAGATTCTCGGTTCATTTATTTAAAGACTTTCGCTGTATTATTTATATTCTGATTGTGGTTACGTGCAATGGATTTGTATGAGTGGACACGGTCTATTCGAGATCCTGGTATGAACCGTTGGTTCAATGACGGTTCACTCACACCATTCTGGTTGGATCAGAATTGGGGTGTGACAGACATTACCAGAAACTCATAATGCCCATACCTTGTCCTGAAAGCTGTCTTTGGAATATCTCCGGCCTTGATCTTCAATTGGTGATACCCTGATCTAAGATCAATTTTCGAGAAAACCTTTGCACCCTGTAACTGATCGAACAGATCATCGATCCTAGGCAAAGGATATCGATTCTTGATGGTTAACTTGTTCAGCTCTCGATAGTCAATACATAGCCGTACACTACCGTCCTTCTTCTTGACGAACAATACAGGTGCTCCCCATGGCGATATGCTTGGTTGTATGAAATCCTTATCCAGTAATTCTTGTAATTGGGTCTTCAACTCCTTTAATTCGGTAGGGGCCATCCTGTACGGTGCTTTAGACACCGGTGCTGACCCTGGCATCAGGTCTATCACGAACTCTGTGGCCCTATCTGGAGGTAGACCTGGGAGATCTTCTGAAAACACATCTGGAAACTCTCACACCACATCTTGATCTTCCATCCTTGGCACCTCAGTAGTTATGTCGACCACAGACACTAAATACCCCACTCCTCCCTTCTCTAAGCATCTCTTAGCTTTTAGGGCGGAGATGATCAGCTTCCGCTTCCTATGTAACTTGGTCCCAGTGAAGCTAAACTCCTTGCCCTTATCATCTTTAAGCACAAGTTTCCTTTCACCACATAATAAGCTAGCTGAATGATGGCCTAGCCAATCCATTCCCAAGATGACATCAAAGTCGGCCATCTCGAGTTGAACTGGATTTGCTTCTAGGTTTCGGCCCTCAATGCTCACTGTACACGGCCCATAATATTTAGTCAACGCCACTTCGACTCCCGACGGAGAGCGAACTATCAAGCTTGGGTTCAAACACTTGACAGGTAATTCCATTCGCTTCCCAAAAGAAATAGAAACGAAGGAGTGTGTGGCCCCAGAGTCAAAGAGTACTCTGGTAGGTATACCAGCTATATTTACAGTCCCTGAAATTTAGTTATCCCTTAGTTCTACATGCTCAAACATAACAATAGTAAAACAAATAGGAAGGGATAGAATCATACCAGTAACCACATCAGGTGATGAGGCTGCCTCTTCAGTGGTGACGGCAAATACCTTTCCTTGTTGTGGAGGTTGTTTCCTAGGTAGAGTGCAGGTCCTTGCAACATGACCCAGTTGCTGACAGTTGAAACATTTAATGTTCAGGTTTTGTCCAGCAAACTGTGGTAGTATGGTGCAATAGTGTTCCTTGCAGGCACCACAGTGGACTGAGCCCTGTACGGATGAAATGGTCTATGATTACCTCCACCTGAAGTCTCAGTAGTCTCAGTAGCAGGCCTCTTCAGTCCCTTGTTCTGAGGAAAGAAATTGTCTCTTTGACTGGATTCAATCACTCTGGCAACCTGTACAGCCTCAATATAGACCTTTTTTTCTAGACCCAAGATGTGCTCTCTAATGCTTCCACGCAGTCCCATGGTGAACCTACGGGTCTTTGTTTCTTCTTCTTGCATGTTTGCTGGTGCAAAGAAGAATAGCTCTTCATATCTCTGCTGGTAGGCATCAACCGTTGACTGAGATTGCTGCAGGTTTAGGAATTCCTTCTCCATCAGATCTCTAAAGCTCTTTGGAAAATATTTATCAAAGAAGGCTCCCTTGAACACTGCCCAATCAATCTGAGTGTGCTTTGTCTCCAAATACACCCGTGTAGAATTCTACCAAGCATTTGCATCTTAGCATGTGCGTAGCAAACAGCACCTTCTCATCCTCTGTACATGTCATCAGGCAGAAATTCTTCTCCTCAGGAATCCACTGTGCAGGCCACAGTGGTTTTCCTGGCTTCCCTGTGAACGTAGGGGGTTTCAGCTTCCAAAACCTATCCACTGCTCGGCTCAGATCATGCTGCCCCTGTGCATTCATTCCGTACCATGGTGGTGGGTACGGGTAGGCTCCTTGATAGGCAGACGACGATGGAAATTGGTGTGGTGGTTGTAGATTCTGTCCTTGGCCCATTGGCCCAGAGCTACCATCCCTTGGCAATGTAGTGTTATTTCCCCTATGTTCAAGTGTGCCTTCTGTAGGGATATATCCTGGTGGCCTAAACATCTTCAGCATCTCATCCAGGAACATCTTCTGTTGAGCTTCCATCTGATAAACCAAATTTGTGACAATCGCCTCCGAGTTAGTGTGAGGAGGGCCTGGCAAGTTGGTCGGTGCCCTAGGGGTCTGCCCTTCTACACTTTTCGGGTTTTGATTTTGCTCTCCAACATATTCAGTTTCCACATTTTCCTCAACTTGGCGCACCCTAGAGTGGTGACGCTTTCGTGAGCCTCTACGACCGTTTCCGCCTACGATCTCAGATTAGTCTGTTTGGATCTGAGACAAAGACATAACACATGAGGTACAGTCGAATAATCATAATAGTGTTAGTCCTTGACAATTTCAAGGCGAATAATCGAAATGGAAACTTAAAATTTAAATTTTTAAAATTTTTCCAAAATTTTTCTGGGTTGTACATAGCTGACCGATCGCAACATACCGGTCGCTACTCTGTAGAATATAGAGCAACCGGTATAGTCGACCGGTCAGAAATTTCCATCTGACCGAAACATACCGGTCGACTATACCATGGGGTACCGGTCGACCGGTATGGGCAAAAACCGTCGACCGGTATGCCCAATTTTCTCTTTAAAGTCGCGAAAAGTGAGATTTTTCTCACTTTTCTCTTCTTCTTTCTCTCCGATGGCGATTTCTCTCTGGCTCCTAAGTTGCTACAGTCCGACCGATGATCTTAGAAGTCATTTTCTTCCGATCAAGACTTAGAACATCGCCTCCAGGTAAGCTTTTTCCTTCCATACCAATTTTTACATCGTTTCTCTATCGTTTAAAGCTTAAAACTAGGGTTTTCTTTAATTGAAAGATTCTAACCATAGGAACTCTTTTCCTTCGGTTTAGAAAGGGTTTAGGGACCTCTAAGAGCAAAAGCCCTCAATCAATTTGAGGTTCCATAGAAAGGTTTTAGGAAAAATCAAATTTTTTTCTAGTTTTGACCTAGGTTTTGACAAAAATCGAATTTTTCTTAAATTTTCTAAATTTCTTGTTGTTTTGTTCAATGTTTGGTTTCCATGAAGTGTGGGGGGGTTACGTAAGTCCTCCTTCCCAAGTTTTGGGTGAGTTCGAGGCTTTTTCTTAATTTGCTGTCGTTATGCTGTCGAAATTTTGATAATTTTTACAATTTCTCCCTGTTTTTCCTTGTTTTGCAGCTCCAATGGCTCCACGCAGAGGTGCTGGTAAGCGCTCCTATGGTCTAGGCATGCACCTTCCTCACCCCCCAGTTCCACAGCTCGATGAGCAGTGGTTTTGTTCTGAGGGGGTGCAAGCCCGCTTCCCTTGGTTCGAAGGGGAAAATATCGAGTCAGGATGGTGTGCCAATTTGGAGCAGTTGCAGTGGTTCGATGTGGAAGCCACTTTTGGCAAGCTTGGTTGGTTGCCGGTGTCACACCCCAATTCTGATCCAACCAGAACGGTGTGAGTGAACCGTCATTGAACCAACGGTTCACACCAAGATTTCGAATAGGTCGTGTCCACCCATACAAACCAATTATACATAACCACAATCAGAATATAAATATACAGCGGAAGACTTTAAATAGAATGAACTGAGTATCTATTGGTAATTTAAATAAATATCCCATTATTCAAAATCAAACACATAAAAATAATAATCTTTTACATCCCTTTAATCCAATAAAAAAATAACCGAAATAAATAAATAAAATCCATCAAGTACACACGAGAAAGGGCACTCGCATGAAGCATCATGCTCGTCCTCCCCGCTTGTACATCCAAAGCAGCTACACCCCATACGCCGGAGCGTTCACATAATCGTCTACGTGTATCCCCGCATCAACATCTAAAAACAATGTATATACAAAGGGTGAGCACACAACACATTCAGTAAGACAATCGACAGTTTCACAAGATTATGCATGAGTAACAATCATTTTATGTTGTGGTCTGGTTTTTAAGTTTGCAATGTGCTATAGAAAGGTTTGGTGGCCCCCGCACCTCTATACGAGTGTGTGGCTGCACGATAATCACACTACCACCAACCCACATGCACCCATCATGGAATAGAGATAGAGCTAAGGTATACCCGTACCTCCCCCGATACTCTACCCATACCGGTACCTAAGCCCCCCTTCGGCCGGGCTCGCAACCCTGGGCTCGCAACTAATCAATCCTATATGTCAACAATGTATGCTCTATCCCAGACAGCCTTCTACGGCATAGAGATAGAGCTAGAGCGTCAGGCCGGGTCGGAGACCACCAAACCTCACCTCCCCCTGATACCCTATCCGCAACTAACCCACTAGAAAGAAACAATACGCAGGTAGACCCTATCCCAACATAACTCCCTACGGCATAGAGATAGAGCTAAAGCATCGTGGACAAGGCAGCGTCGACTCGGAATAGCGAAAGTAAAGGATGGCATGTGGATATGCACAAACATCACATCATAGATATTCAATGATTAACAACGATTTCGTCCATTAATTATTAGGTTTAGGTCAGATTCCCTTACCCGCGCTGTTCAATAACTTGCTCCACGTTGCAAGGTCCAAACGATAAGTCACAAAGTCCTACATAATATCGGGGTTTCATTAGAATATATTGTTTAGGGTTTCATGTTGGTCGGAAACCAACAGAATCACAAATACCCTCACGAGCTGGCCGGTGGCATGTACCGGTCGCAGCTCCGTGGGAAAGACTTGGCGACCGGTATGGTCAGCCGGTCCCCACATATAACCTCCCGAGAGGTGCGGTCGCAACATACCGGTCGCACTATGTGCAACCGGTATAGTCGACGGTATGTCTCGGAAGACCATACATGGGTTCTTCTGGCCGTCGACCATCCTCCATGGATTTTCAGGGTTTCTCATATCCATTCTAAGTCTAGGCTTTGAGTTAGAGTTATCCCCAACTCATTCAAGTCTCGTTTCGATGAATATCATCTCGAAACTCGAATCTAGGGTTTAACGGCAACTTAGGGTTTATTGGCCAATTCAGGGTTTTAGATCAATACCTCTTTCCATGGTATTGATCCACCCACAACTAACATAGGGTAAGAAGAGGGGTTTAAACACTTACCGTTGACAGGCGTAGCGTGAGCTTCGTCAAGCGGTAATGGCGGCACCTCCTTCTTCTTCCTAGCTCCTTCTCCTTTCCAAGCTCTTTCTCTTCTCTAGGGTTTGTGAGAGACAATGGAAAGGATTTGAGGGGTTTAAGGGTGTATTTATAGGCTAGAAATAGGGTTTAGTAACCCTACTAGGATTAGGAAACTTCTAGGATTCGAAATCGGGAAAACGGGACCCGCGGGGACCAATTTCCAAATTCCACACATAGTGTGCGGGCCATACCGGTCGACCGGTACCATCATCGGTACCATCGACCGGTATACCTAAATCAGGTATAATTGGTGGACTTCGGTCCGATTTCGTACTGTTTGTTATCCGCTTGCCCCGTCTGGCTCGGTGATGATCGGAAGACCTGTCACGACACAAAACCAAGGTTAGACCGGGTTTCAGAGTGCGGGTCTTACAGCCGGTCATCACATACACGAAGACTACCCGTCCCAACCTCGTCAAACATTTTTATGCCAATCTGGAAATAGATGGGGATGTCAACGACTTCAATCAATGTCGGGCGCTCTGCATACCCAGCTACGTCAAGGGTGTCCCCATCTCTTTCGACACTCACCAGGTGAGTTGTCTCGGCTCACTCGGGACTGACTTCTGCGCTGCGCACTGGGGAGAGGGTTTGCCTTCCCTACATCATCATCAGGACCATGCATCAGGCTACTCTACCTGGTCAGGCCAGTAACCTTCCATATGGCCGGCTCATCACCACTCTTCTGCAGCAACTACGAGTGAGCATGAGGGGTGAGATTGTTGTGGAGGATACTATGACCTCGGACATCGACTAGGATGCCATCCTGCGGATGCAGATGGATAACCTGTCGATCAGCGATGAGGACTTAGAGGCTCATCCTCGCCCACTCAGGAGGGTAGCAGTCGTAGTAGCAGCAGCAGCAGAAGCCAATGCTGCTCATGCAGCAGAGGCAGTGGGTGATGACGAGGGTGGCGATGATCATATGGAGGATGTTCCAGCTCCAGCACCACAGCCCACATATGCAGCGGGACCATCTCAGCCTCCTCCCGACACCTTGATGGGTATGATCACGAAGATCAGAGACGCTCAGCGTGAGATGAGCCGTGACTTGGGGCACTTGGCTCGCAGCCTCAGAGTCACTCAGGATCAGGTGCACTGGCTTAGGGTCCCCTATGTGCGAGATTATGATATTGCCGACCCTATTCCTCCTAGGCCCCCTACCCCATGATAGTTTTCTTATTTTTTCTCTCTTCACAGTACAGTTTATATAACAGGCTAACTGTCCGGCTTGTGGACCGTACCCTGTAGCACTTTTAACTTATCACTCTTGGATGTTTTTAATAGCAATTTATGATTTTGCCTATCTAGAGCATGTGTATTTATTAATTCCATATTTAGTATAGTATGTTATGCTCTTTCTTATATAGTCTCAGACATCAAACAAGTGCATAAGGTGTGTTCTTATTAAGGCTTTTAAATTTTCCTATCTCAGTTCATCGACTTAGTTAAGTGCAATATGGTCTGTTGGACAGAGCCTGAGAGCTCTGATACCAAGTTGTCACACCCCAATTCTGAACTAACCAGAATGGTGTGAGTGAACCATCAGTGAACCAACGGCTCACACCAGGATCTCAATAAGACCGTGTTCACTTAGACAAACCATTGCACAAAACCACAATCAGAATATAATAGAATACACGATAGTCTTTAAATAAAATGAACTGAGTATCTATTGATAAATTTAATAAAATATTCCATTATCCAAATTCTCAAAACATAAATAATATCTTTACATTACTTTAATGTCAACTAAAAATAATTAAATCAAATAAAATAAAATCCTAAAGGTACACGCAGAAAGGGCACTCGCATGAAGCGTCATGCTCGTCCTCTCCTGCCCACGTCCAGAGTAGCAACACCTCCATACACTGAAGCGTTCACGTAATCATCCACCGTATAACCTGCATCAACATCTAAAAACATGTATATATACAAGGGTGAGCTCACAACTTAGCTCAGTAAGACAATCAGACAGTGTAACATTCATATGCATGAGTAACAATCATTTTATGCTGTGGTCTGGTTTAAGTTTGCAATATGCTATAGAAAGGATTGGCGGCCACTGCACCTCTATACACGAGTGTGTGGCATCGCCCAGTAGATCACACCGCTGCCGACCCACATGCACCCACCATGGAATAGAGATAGAGCTAAGGCATCCACACACCTCCCCTGATGCTCCATCCATACCAACATGTAAGCCCCTGTTGGCGAGGGCTTGCAAACTGGGCTCGCAACTAACCAATCCTATATGTCATCACAGTAGGTCCTAACCCAGCACAGCTCCCTACAGCATAGAGATAGAGCTAGAGTCTAGTGGCCAGGCTAGAGACCACAGTGCCACGACCTCCCCCTGATGCCCTACCCGCACCAAGCATACTAAGACAGAACAATATGCAAGGTAGACCCTATCACAACATAACTCCCTACGGCATAGAGATAGAGCTAGAGTCTGGTGGCCAGGCCGGAGACCACAGTACCATGTCCCCCCCCTGATGCCCTACCCGCACCAAGCATGCTAAGATAGAATACTACGAAAAGGTGCTAGTGTGAGGAATGATCCCAGACCCCAGGCCCTTCCCACTCCACACACCAACGAAAATAATCACATGCCTAACAATCACATCCTAGCATAGTGAGTATGCATGAACAATAATAATAACTGAAAGTAAAGGATGACATGCGAATATGCACAAACATCAATCCATAGAGTCATAGTTATTAACAACAGTTTATTGTCCATTAGATTATTAGGGTTTAGGTCCGATTCCCTTACCTGACGCTCGTTTGATAACTTGCTCCACGTCGCAAGATCCAAATGTGCTATCACAAAGTCCTATATAATATTAGGGTTCAATTAGAATAGTTTTCTTAGGGTTTACGTTGGTCGAAAAACCAACGAGGTTACAAAATACAACCCACAGAGCTGACCGGTTGCATGTACCGATCGCGGCACTATAGGGAAAACTAGCGACCGGTATGGTCAGCCGGTCCCCACAGACCAGCCCCCGGGAGGTACTGGTCGCACAAGGTGCAACCGGTATAGTCGACCGGTATGTCTCCGGAGACTATACACTTGGTTTCTCGACTGTCGTCGATCATCCCCTATTGATTCTAGGGTTTTTCCTACACAATCTAGGTCTGAGCATTGAGTTAGAGTTGTTTCCAACTCCATTCAAGTCCTAGTTTTGATGGTATTCATCCTAGAACTTGAATCTAGGGTTTATCGATTAAATTAGGGTTTGACGACAAAGTAGGGTTTAGAGCAATACCTGCTTTGCATGGTATTGATTCAACTACAGTAACCATTCTAGAGTTCATAGAGTAGAGGAAGGTTCAGGCACTTACCGTCGATTTGCGTAAGGTGTTCCTCGTCGAACGGTAATGGCGGCTCTTCCTTCTTCTTCCTAGCTTCTTCTCCTTCTTCAATCTCCTTCTCCTCTCTAGGGTTTGTGAGAGTCAATGGAAGGGATTCTAGGAGGTTTAGAGGGGTTTAAATAGGCTAGGATTTAGGTTTAGGAAGCCTTCTAGGATTAGGAAAGTCCTAGGGTTCGGAATTTGGAAAGTAGGACCCGCAGAGATCCGGTTCCAGATCCTGGTAGTCTGCTGACTATACCGGTCGACCGGTACCATGCTAAGACCGGTACCATCGACCGGTATGACTAATTTCATACTTATTTTGGTCCGTTTGGTCCGATTTCATACTAGGTTGTCATTCGTTCGTCCCGTCTAGCCCGGTGATGACTGGAAGACCTGTTACGACATGAAATCAAGATTTAAATCGGGTTCATGGAGTGCGGGTCTTACAACTGCTGTGTTCCCCGAGGCATTGTGGAGACTATACCCGAAATTGCAATAAATAAGAACCTTGTTTCCCTCATTTGGGACAAGTTAGAACTTATATATGAGAATACGAATGGATGAGAGAGGATCTAAGTAAGTTTCCTCACGCTACTGAACTGGTTGTTGAGCCTCTCACACTGACACTCTCTCCTTCCCTTGGTTAAATAGCCTTTTTTAGTCTAACTTTGGAATATTTCTTCCAGCTACAGAGCCGAAACCTTGTCCAAATCCTCTAAGATGAGAGTTCAAATAACCGACACTCCTTGAACTCGGAGGTCCCCAAAAATCAAAGCTTGTTGCTATGCAAGCCCTTATCTAGGGATAGGGAGATAGGTTAGTTTTCCTCCTTTCTTTACATTTCCAAAGCATGTTTAGTTAAAAGGAATATATTCACATTTTTCCGCTTTTGTAAATAGAACGCATGATCATGTCTAAATTCATGTCAACTTAGGTCGTATTATATCATAATTTTTATTGAATTCAATAAAAATTAAAGCACGCTAATTAATATCTGATATATAAATAAGATACATGATTAGGTATCTGTGTAAATGTAAAATTTAGAATTATATCGGAGATTGCGAGGAGCAAGGCATCTTTAGGTTTACATTTCAGTTAAAATAGAATAAAGTAGTATAAAGTTGTAAGTTAGATCATAGGTACGCATACAATTTCCTATCTCAAAAAAGCATGAGGGTAGAAGCATGCATGCCTAGGTTTGTTTTCCACATGAACATGTCTATTTGTTTTCTAGTTATAACAATAACACACAGTTACCTTGGTAAGAAAAGAAAAATGTTCTATATCTTTGTCCAGAAAGACCGGTATTCATTGGGAAGAGTGGGGGTTTAACTCCTTTCCACTTTTATAACTTGACTTAATATCAAGACCTTTGCACACAGACCAAAATGTGGTATTCATGCTCGTCTTAATGGTGAGATGGGCAGTACAGATCCTAGACCCTTATTCTAGGTGGCGACTCATTGTGATATAAAAAATCTGATCGCGACCCCATAGCTCGATCAAACAAAAAAGACCATCTTGTCATTTGACCCACGATAACAAGTGATTGTACATAATGAGGCTTGGACCCCCATTGGCCATGGTACTCCCAACTTGATCAATACCTAATTGATATTGGTTGATATTGGCCGACATGTGGTTGATACTGGTCAATATTAAGTTAATACCAGAAAGGTATGTCACATCAACATATTGGTCAATAAGTATCCGATATTGATACCCATTCCGATTCCACGAACTATATTGCCATTTATTTTACATAGTAAAATCATTTAAAATAATTAAGTAAAATATATACCATTATAATTATATATGTATATAACCTGATAATATGGTTGAGAACCATATGGATGGGACCCACACATATATAGATCGTATGTGATCCATCCACTGGAACAAAGGGTATTTCAAAATATTAAAAAAATTATGGAAAGTTGAATTAAATATATAAAATAATTTGAAAAATATGTGATCCCCAGTGAAAATGTTTGAATTCGAAAATGAAGAATGAAAAGTTGAATCTCACATCATATTTTTTTCCAGTTACTTGCACGGAACAGTAAATTTAAAAACCAGAATCATTGTTTACCAAAAAGAAAAAAAAAAATCATTCCACAGTCCACATGAATAGTCCCAAACGGTTCCACCGTTCCCACACATATATTCGGACGAAGATCAGAGGAGTTATGCCATTCTTGATGGGAAAAAGATCGTCTCCAGTCGTCCAGTCGTCCAGTCGTGGACTGGGCGGACTGGATTTAAAGAACACGCCCCCCATGTATTGATATGCGTGTCCTTTTAATCCAGTCGTCCAGTCCACGATTGAACGACTGGACGGACTGGAGACGATCCAAGTCCATTCTTGATGTGCACCTTTGATGTTATTTTTTGAAATTAATTCATAACAACAGTATACGGATTTTCCTTCCAAAAAAAAAACAGTATACGGATTTGGACTTTGCAAAAATTGGTGAATCATAACAAAAGCAAGAATTACCAAAAAGAGACTGAAACCAATTTCAAATTTTCCTTCGAGTTTGATGGGTTGATGTCTTGAATAGACATGGCTAAACCAGTGGTAAAGATTCTTTTTTTTTTTTTTTTTTGATATATTTGCGTTAGTGATAAAACAAAAACCCACCAACCAAGCAATCCAAATCATGAGCAGCCAAAGCTGGGCCCTACAGGGATTCAGCTACGGCTACTTAATTGTAAATTAATGTAATTTATGTGCAAGGCTGCTTAATGGGGTCCAAAATATATATATATATATTTATGAAATTAGTCACCATCACTCAAATCTCACAATATCTGGTTTAGTGTATTATTTGTTTATAAAACGACAAATTAAATTCATGGTGTCAGGGCTTTTGCTCTAAATATATTAATAAATAAATTAATAATAAAGTTCCCAAAATCAAATACGGTATTGATTAGTATCGATTATATACCAATCATATGTTAATGTGACAAAATTTTTTGATATCAATCAACACCGATCAATATGAGGTAATATCACTTGATATCGGCTACATATCAGTTAATATTATTTTATATTGATAAATATTGATCACGTATATATCAAATCAATTAAGTATTCATATCAATCACATTTAATACTGAAATAGAGGTTTTAAATTGTTTTTTTTCTGTACTTCAGGGAGGAGGGAGACGTTTTCGTCAGATGGGCGATACGTGATTTTCGGAAAAATATGAACCTCATGTTCGAGTCGACACTTAGCAGACAAGTCAAGCCGACAGGAGATGTCGACTCGGACGTAGGACTAGAATTTTCTCAAGAATCATGTGTCGATCATCCAACCGAGACGTCTCCTTTCCCTTTAAAGTACAAAGAAAAAACGATTCCGAAAAATAGATGCTCATATTTCGAAGCTTTTGAAAAAAATAAATACAAAATATCACAAAAAAGTCTATATCGAAAAAAACAATTCCATTTATAGTGGGAAATGAAAATTCCCATAAACAAACAGGTCGATATCTGTGAATGCGGTCAAGGCATCTTTTCAGACTTTTGGTACGCTCGGGATTTAAGATGTGTGCTGTAAAATGTCCGTACTTCCAAGTACCTGATTCATCTTTTCAGACTTTTGAATTATTTCACTTTTGGATCGCTTTTACGGAGGAGAGGATTCTGTCGGCTGCTTGACGGAGACGGTACTTTTATGCCTTTGAAGACTGGGAGTGGTGGAACTTGCGAGGAAGCTTCCGGTTACCATGTCACCCAATACCTAGTGGTGTCAATTTTTTTGTCTGCATTGTCTTTCGAGTTGAATCACTCATTAGAAACCACGGATCCAAATAGTCTTCTCCCTTAGATTCGGGAGGAGACGCGGCGACTCTAGTAGATGGTCGACACTAGGAGTTTAGATGAATCCGATCCCTTCATCCAAGTCGATAAATTGAACTGACAAAAGAGTGTCGACTGGGATGGAGAGGTCGGATTCATTCGACCCCCAGGTGTCGATCATCCACTGGGGGTCATCGTGTCTCCTCCCGAATCTCAGGGAGGAGACGATTTGAATCCAGAAACCACATCAAGTAGCATTGTTTAATAAATACGTCGGATTTAGATCCGGATCGATTAATAATCCATCGTTCATGTGCATGGGTATAACTCGACGGTCATCCGATCAAATAGATCAATTAAAAACCAATCCGACATAGACGAATTAGAATCATTAGATATTTATAGATTTCCATTTCTGATTTCTCCCTTCTATTTTTCTCACCCAATTTTTACTTATCCCCTTCTCTCCCTCCCTCCCCTAAAATCTTTATTAGTTTATTTATTGTTCGAAGTTCCAACAACACAAAGAAGACATAATAGGATAACCAAGCATAAAACAGAATAGGATAATCGATTATGGACATTAACAGACCAATTAAATTGAATAACATAAGACCGATTAAGGACCGAGACCAACTGAATCGAATATAAAAGAATCAATGTCTCGCAAATCACAACATATTTAGTTGAACATGTCGGTAATGGTGCATGGTATAAAATTGGTGAGAACGGGTTAGGCCCGACCCGGCCCAACCGATTGACACCCAACTACCCTAATATTGACAAACAATTGGACAAGGATCCTCTTCTATTATAATCGACCATGGATTAATATGTATTGATATTAAGGGTGTCAAAACTGGGCCCGGCCCGGTAGCACGGACCGAGCCAACCCGATATAACCTGAACCCAGCCCGAACCGAGCCTTAATGGACAGGTTTTGGTCTGAGCTTGTAAAGCCTGATACCGTTTCAGCCCAAACCGAAATCAAACCGGATCGATTCGTTAAGAAGCCCGAATTAACCCAAACCGATGAAATCCATCCCGAACACCGATAAGGTCCGTTCGGGCCCAATTTCTTAATTTTAATGGTTTTAAATTTTAATAGATTGTGTTACATTATTAGAGTTCACTTCCTGATCTAGAAGATTATGTGAATCTATAGTTGAAAAGATTATGTTAATTGTTATAGTTTATTAAATTACATACATATGGAAAGAATAATGCTAATTTTATAGATAAAAATAATAAAATATGTTATATAGTTTACATATAAAAGGGGTCCGATAAGCCCGATAAATCCGATCCGGACCGAACCAATCCGAAATCACCTCAATAAACCCAGCCCGATATCAAACCAACACCGGATCAGCCCGTTATTTATTGTGTCCAGCGCAGCCCACCCCAGCCCGAACTCTTAATGGACATGTTTTGGGCTGGACTTATAAAATTTGACACCAGGTCAGTCCGAACCGAAACCGGCCCAGACCGGCCCATTGACACCCTTAATTGATATACTTATTAAGAATTTGAATCAGTCCACACGATGGGACGACAAGGGAGGATCTAGATCCAAAATGATATGGTTTATAGCAAAATTAGTAAAAAAAAATTCTTCAGAATGTGATTGGGCTCCTATGTAGGGCCGGTGGCTACAGAGGCAGCAGAGTGGGCTGGATGAGTGCCACGTATACAAACCGTAATCAAAGGGTTTTGAAGCCAAAAGAAGCAAAATTAAGAAATGCATCAAGAAGCACCGAATACAGCTTAACCAAAAGAAGGCATTCCTCCCCAAACCTGTGAGCACGGTTTGAAAAAACATCAAAGGCGAAGAGACGCTGAAATCCCTCCCAAAACCTTTCTTCTGAAATCGAACTCATCTTGGCAATCGAAGTTTATTTTTTTATTTTTTATTTTTTATTTTTTTGGTCCTGTTCTCCATCTTTCTTCTTCCTCTTCTCCTTGCAAAGTACAAAATCCCTCAGAAATGAGACTTCCATATTTCGCCTTGAAGGGATTCAACAACTTCTCAAGTTGTGATCGAGCAGCTGGAGTCAGTCAACACGCATACCAATAAATTGGTTTGTGGGCAGAGTAAACTCCAGTTGTAGATCACAACTTGAGGAGTGATTGGACTTAAGAGGATCTCTGATATGAATCAATCTTATCAGAAATTGTTACTTCGAAGGTAGCCGACCTCCTAAAAAGAGAGACAGAAGAGAAGAAGAACAAAGGAAGATGAGATAGACTGTAAATGTTCGATGTCTCTTTCATTCGTTCACGCATTTATGCTTTGTTTCCTATTACATTCTCTCTTCTAATCAGTTTTTAACAACATTCTGTTACAATGGCATCATGAGCCTTACATGTGTACTCTCTCTTGGGCATGATTCACATCCCCTCCTCCTAGAGGTTCGGGAGGAGGGAGGACGCCGCCCCGTTGGATGGTAGACACGTGGGGTTCGGGTGAATCCGAGTTGACACCGAGTTGACAAGCTGAATGTTATGATCCCATATTGGAATCTCATACCTACCAAGTATGGTTCTTAAGTCTTGGGGTTCTCCCACCTAATAGACTAGCCTTTTGGGTTGGGTTCTCCTTGGGCTTGAGTTGTAACACTGAACCAAGAGGAGGTGTCGACTCGGGTGGAGGGTTCGGATTCACCCGAACCCCACGTGTCGCCCATCCAACCAGGGTATACCCCCTCCTCCCAAAGCTCTAGGAGGAGAGAATGTGGATCCGCATGATCACCTCCTGGTGGTGTGATCGTGACAATCTCTAATCTCTGTCCGTCTTGAAGCGGTGTAGGGAGGCAGAATCCCTTAATTTGGCAGGGAAGAAGGCAGAATCCCTTGATTTGATCACCCACCCAACGATTACGAGACTTTCAGATTACGTTTGTGCACTTGATTTGGGCTAAGAAGTGTTGGCCGGTCCGCTAAGTGGAATTGGGTTTGTAGCCCTACCATTAATAGATTGAGGAGAGATTGAGCTTTGTGGATCTTTGGTGGTTGAGCCCATTTGCAGAACTCCACATTAACAGGTCTGCACTTCTTGATCACCAAGACGGTGTCTGTACGCCTGCCTAAGCGATAAGGTGCCCATGCATCTGATTGGGTCATCTTGTTGCCACGACAACTATGATGACAACAACGTCAACCAATAAAAAAAATACAAATAATCAACTACAAGTGCATAACTAGTGTGCAAGATAACAAAGCATAAGTTCTATGGCACATAAGATAGCCAAGATTATTTATCCCAAAAAAAAAAAAACTATTTGTTGATGATAGCAAGCAAACCTACCCCTAGGTTTGCAATGGTTAATTCGTTACATATAGTTTGCTAGATACAACATCGCAACCTCATAAGCATTCCTCAAGAAGCTCTGAATAAAACCTAAGGAATAATAGTAGTTTTATTCAACTAGTTATGGTTTGTTGTTCCGACAACAGTTGTAAGGTAAGGGGCCCTTTAGGGGCCCGCTTCTATCTAGGTTCAGTTGGAGTGCAATGCCCAACCAGGCAACCACGTTATGCATCCATTGGGCACCGGCCCTCAGCTGCCCGAATGCATCCGGAGTTGCTCAATTCTACAAAACCGGATTGAGACTCCAAATAGACCTGGGGAAGACTAAAAGATTGCATGGTACTTTACTTGTCTTTCGATATGCAGAATAGGATCTCAAACACAGTGAACGAAGAACAATCTAACAGAGAACTATTAAGACAAAATAGAACTAGAACCAGAAATTCCAGAATAAAAGTGCTAAGGAGAAAGGTATTCATAATCAATGGATTAGTAAGACAGTAGAACTCGGTCGAAACCACTGATTTCGACACTCGCTGAATCGAAACTGAGGTTCTGTACTTGTTTAGATACATGTTAGTTAGATTGTATATCTTGATCCCATCCAGATCCACCAATTAAAACTGATTGGCTCTTGGCTGGACCCAAAATTAGTTTTACACGCAAATAAAATAAATAAATAAACACTCTTTTGTGAACTTTGTCTTTCCTCTAATTTCCAATATATTTGACAGCCTTCAGTTAGAGCCCACATTTTAGAATTTTCGATTGTTGTTGGTCTTGTCTGGTGTTGATTTTCAGCTGAACCAAAACCAATTACAAAAAAAAAAAGCAAATAACAAATCTTATAATGGAACCCGTTAATTAATTGAACCCAGTTTTGGTTTGGAAATCGGTTTGGGCTTCATTTTAATATCCATTAAAACCCAAAGCAAATCGTAACTGATCCGATAAATACCTTTGCATTACAAGTTACAACTGCCTACAAGCCTTGAAAACGATCAGAACCTCTAAACCCTAACAGACCCAGTGTCTGTGTTTGGGCTTTTGACTGTAAGAAAAGCTTGTTCTTTGCAGTCAATCAATTGGTCCACATTGCAGTAGCACCATATTTCATGGTAAGGGTGTCAAATCTAGGTTCAGTCCGGCAGCACGGACCAAACCGGCCCAATGTAACCTGAACCCAACTTGGATCAAGCCCTTAATGGATAGGTTTTGGTTTGGGCTTATAAAGCCTAACATCGTTTCAACCAGGACGAAAACCGGACTGGATCGGCTCATTAAGAAGCCTGAACTAGCCCGAACCAATAATACCCAAACCAAACACCGGTAAGGCCAGTTAAGAAACCCGACCTAACCCGAACTCATTCTTTTTACCATTCAAATAATAACCAATTGACCAAGGATCTACCTAGTCTTCTTTTAAAGACCTTCTGTGATGACAATAGCATTTATCTAAATCCTCGATATGATATAGGATTTAAATGTTAGATGGTAATTCCTGATGAGGCACATTTGATTTTACTTATGTAATATAGTATAAGGCCCAATAGCCTAGCTATAGAAATGAATTGCTGTCTAAACACAAAAGAAGATTGAACATATATAGATCAACTTTAAGTATTTAAAGGAAACTGTGATCCAATTAAAATTTTGGGCAATTGAACCAATTCTGTTCCTGATCCTTGAAGTATCATGTCATCCTGATAAGCCCGGTCCGACCCTAGCTAGCCTGAAATCAGCCCGATAAGCCTAGCTTGACAATGAAACGACATCGGACCAGCCCATTGGTTATTGTGTCCAGTGCAGCCCAACCCAGCTTGAACCCTTAATGGACCGGTTTCGGTCAAAGCTTGTAAAGCCCGACACTGTTTCAGCCCAGACAGAAATCGGCCCGACCCGGCCCGGCCCGTCCTGTCTTGTTGACACCCTTATTCCATTCTTGATTAGAACCATATTTTGTACCTGTTAAATAAACAA
Organism: Protea cynaroides; assembly: GCA_028583415.1. Lineage (NCBI taxonomy): Eukaryota > Viridiplantae > Streptophyta > Magnoliopsida > Proteales > Proteaceae > Protea > Protea cynaroides. Next base: position 78,033,572 of record CM053266.1, read on the forward strand.
AAAAGATTAAGCATACATTGTTGTCAAGAAAACGCAACCGAAGAAATCTTTGAAGCTCCCACGTTCCCAACAAAGACTCACAATCGAAAGCTCCTTATCATGAATGCTTAGGGACCCCATTAGGCTTTTTTATTGCTAGTTGTTTACATTCCAAATCCAAGAGCAATAATGGATGCTCTTGGAATATACTCAGAGAGAGAGAGAGAGAGAGAGAGAGAGAGCCCACCTCAATATGGGGTTATAAAAGGGGGAACACGTATGGATCCCAACCCACATGTGTGGGCTCAATGAAGCCCAGTTTGTGCGAACATAAACAAATTGGGTGCCCAATTTGTATCACCTCCCACTCGCCCACACAAGGCGATTCTCCTCAAACGTGCATCCAGGTCTCTCCACAACATGTATCTCCTCATACAAGAAATGCAGCGTGCGTTCGAGATAGATACAAAGAGAGGAGGGTTATATCAGATTTCCAATTAACCAATATTGCACATCAGTCACACATACTTTTGAAACACCCCAAACGATCCAATTCCATGGGATTCAAAACTTCCGACCCCTCGTGAAGACCATTGCTAACTCATAACATGTAATGTACTCATGACTGTCAAAAAAACATATACAAGAAGTCCTAAGGCAATGGGCCACAAATCAAATATGTACTATTGAATGGTTTTCCCTAAGCCCTTCTATCAATATGATTACTCCCCGACGTTTTCTCAGTCTCGTGCAGCAAGATCGCATCATCCATGATCCTAAGGAGCATTCTAGAGTAGCATCCTCTTCATTTCATGGTCTCAGTTTAAAAAAAAGGTATTCATGGGATCGACTCAGCATGATCCATGTGGCTCACTCCCAATAATGATCGAAATAAGCACATACAATATGAAATGTCTGCTATGGTGCAATTCTCACTAAAATGGGCATTTCACTCACAAAATAAGGGCACCATACGAATCTTGGCTCAGTCACTCACTCAAGCGCTTAGCCTGAACATTCAGCCCAGTCACCCTCTTAGTGGCTGCCTAAATTCTCACATTCGACTACATATAGGCTACATGATGGTGTGGAAGTCTTGATGTTCGAGCATAAAAGGTCTCATCACACCTTTAGTTAAGGTGCCACTTGTCAGGAGGCTCAAAAGCTCATTTTGATCAATGTCTCAAAGCACCAAGGTGAATCACCCGCGTAAGTGGGTCGATTCTTGGCTGATGACATATTTACAACAAAGAAGAGATGTATACAACAATAATTACTCAAAAGAATATAATATATCTCAAATATAAGTACCAAATAGTGATACAGATATTGTTCATGTAAGAAGTATCCAAAGAATGAAGACATCTCTAGCAATGGCCTTGGCCAAGGGATCATCCACCATATTGCTAGTGGAGATAAGTTTCAGGACCACTTTACCTTGTGCAACCATGTCCCAAATGTAGTGATAACAAATGGCGATGTGCTTGGCTTTCCCATGAAATTTGGGGTCTTTACAAATGCCAAGGTTGTTGTACTATCACAGTGTACAAACACTGCATCCCTTGAGTAAGTAGAAAGGCCAAGGCGCTACAAGAACTGTTGGACTTTATGTTGTCATTGTTGACAACTTGACTGATGTGACAGTGTTTGTGAGCATACAGTCAAAGAAATTAGGAGAGAGAATGTCAGTGCATGAGAGAGAGTGTCAGTGCAGTGGCACAGATGTGGCAACTTCGCTTGTATGTTCTACAGTATTCTACATGTGTTTCAGATGGTTTGCAACGAGTTAAATGGCATTCTATATCAAGTTTGACGAGAGAGAGTGTTTGTGGACCCCACTGGTGATGTGGCACAGAAACTGATGATGTGACAATAATACTGATGGTGTGACAGAGTTTCTAGTAGTGTTGCAGTGTTTCTTGTATTGAGAAATGAGACAATTGAAGAGAGAGACTGTAGAGAGAGAAACTGGAGAGAGAAAGAGGAGAGAGAAAAAATGTGAGTGGGACCCACGGGTGTGGTAGCAAGGTGATATGCCAACACGGCAGCTCACGGCACTTGGCATGCATGCACGCAAAGTTTCAAGTCCAAATTCCTAAGTTTTATAGACTTTTAACTTTTAGCCTATTTTTGGTGGATCCCGCAGCAGGTTCATGGAAATCCGACAGTGGAAAGATGTAGAGCATCGAGTTATCTTTCCAACGCAACTAGAATCACTCAATTCCGACGTCGGATGAGAGAGATATCCCAGTTTCTTTCGGATCGCTCGAAAAAGTCATTTCACAAGTTGCTTAGGGGCAATTTCGGTATTTCACAAGTTGTTTAGGGGCAATTTCGGCATAAAAAGAGGAGAAGATGCAAGATCAGCGGCTGGATTTGAGCCACGATGCTCAGATCCACTTTGAATGGCCCAGATCAAGGCAAGCTTGAGTGCATCGGAGCCGACGCGTCGAGATTCCATCGCGCGCCTTCGGATTCGTTGGATGCAGATTATTACAATGCTCTCTGTTGCATGGAGTACTAGCCTGATTCCGTGTGGCGCACGCGCGGTACTACGCCGCGGTTGATCCAGATCTTACGGTTGTGATTGAAGCAATCGTGCTTGACGAGATTGATGCAGATCCAGCGGCTCACGTTAAATCCCGCCTTATTAAGGTTATCCGACGGTTGAAAGATTAGATTCTGTTTCCGCGAATCAGATCGCGACAGCGCATCGGCGGCGCGGCTACGGTGCGGCACGTGTGCAAGTTTTGTTTGGAAAGATTCTCTTTCCTTATTTGTGGTTGGCCGAACTTCAAACTGTCATAACTTCTTCATCCGAACTCCAAATCAGTCCGTTCAAGTTGCAGTTTCCATATTTTTTGATGCTCTATCTATTGGGCACTGTTGGGAGTCGTAAAAATGCTGAGAAAATCGAAAATAGGGTTTTGAAGCTTAATAAAGGGTTCTAGGGTTTCGTGCCTGTGGGAGTGATCAATCACCAACTACCTCTTCTCTGTGCATCAATGGAGTGCTAAATCCCTGTGAGAGGTCAGTAGAGCTTTTATTTTCATATTCATAGTGATTATAGATTGTGTGGAAGAGATTTGAAGCCTATGAGCAAGGTGTACTCTATGAATCGATCTCTATCAACATTGAAGACTGTTGGAAAGTACTTGTGAGCAGTGTGAAGCTTCAGAGAGATTACTAGCCATTCGAAAGCATTGTTTGTGAGATTCTAAATTCCTTATCTATTTATGTTTTCAATTTATTGTATGCTAGCGTAGGTGAAAATTATTGAAGACCTAGCTAATGGGGGAAAATTGTAAGGCAAATTTATAAGCCTAAAAAAATTATTATTTGCTTCCCGTGGGTGCGGGTTAAGCGTGGTGTGCAGCGTGTGTTGAACACTGGTAGTTGATACCTGAATTCTTGGCATATGTGTGCCCTCCTAGTTTTATGCTGGGTAAATTGGGTGTATGTATTCCCTGCTGTGTAGACAGCAAAAAGAAGTGTATTGAGTATATACAGAGCCCGTTGGGCATTACTCCGTGGACTAGCCATCACACACTGTGTTGGTGAACCACGTATATCCTGTGTTGTGGACTGTCTTTATTTTCCTTTATATTTTGGAGTGTGTGGAATGGCTTGCAGGATGGGTGTGCAAATTTGGTAGACCTGACCACTGAGTGGTAGCGAGGTAGATTTGCATACGCTTGTGTGTGTGTAAAAAATATATCTCCATCAGCTCTGGGCAGCAGTAAATAATCAGAGAAAAATTTCAGACACTGATTTACCCCCCCCCCTCTTAGTGTCATATCAAGTTCATCAAGAACCTCCTATGCTAGACGGCTTCCTGAATGCCCCCAAGCACACGACATGATCTGACTCCATCGTCGACAGGGCAATGCAGGTCTGTTTCTTGCTACTCTAAAGAACAACTTTGCCTCCCAGGATGAATGCATACCCCGAAGTGGATGAAGTGGATGTGCGCTCATCTTTTTCAATGCCCCAATCTACATCATTGAAGCCTCTCAATCTCAAATCCAAACCACTATAGGTGAGAGTCTAATTTGTGGTCCTACGTAGATATCGAAAGATCATCTTCACCACTTGCCAGTGAGCTGGTTGTGGGTTACTTTGATAACGACTAACTAAGCCAACTACAAATCATATGTTTGGACACATACACATTGTTGCATACTGTAAGATATTTTTATGGGCTTAATTAATTATAAGGTTAGTTGATTCAGTGAGAGTCTAGTTACGGGTAAACTAGTTTAAGTATGATTAGAGATGGACCAACCTGGTCCACTGTAGGACTGGTCAAGGGTTGGGGGTGGTATTATAAATACCAATGGTTAGAGTCCCCACAATCACGGTGTTATTTTCTTCTCCTGTTCCCATACGTAGAGAGAAGGTCAAGGGATCCCGACAGGCTGTGGAAGACTTTGATCCAAGCATTCCAAGCATTCAAATCTAAAAGACAAACGGTCGGAAATCAATCTAAAGCAAGAGGTATGTCTCTAATCATCTCTTTTCAATACCCATTGTATTTTAGTAATCTGTGTAGTGTGTTTGTTAGGGTTCATGAGAAATCTCATGGGAAAACTCAAAGAGGATCTATCTAAAATTCTTACAAGTGGTATCAGAGCCTCCTACACAAATCTAGAATCAATGAAAAAGTATTGTTAAATCTTTATGTTTGTTTGGATTGGAAAATGGAGAGATTTTTCTCCCAAAATTCTCTTCGAACCTGTCTAGGGTTTGGACCCTTGAAATTTTTTTTCAGACCATTAAAAAGCAAAATAAGTTATACAGGATTGTAGGCCTCGGAGAGACGGAGCCAGCGACATAAAGTTGGTCGCCGGAAACTACCTGACGCGCTCTCACGCGCCGACAGTTGGAAAAGTAAAAAAAAAAAAAAGAATCTGACGACGCCGAGTCATCACCGGTGCGACTCGGCGCCTAATCATTAACCCTAACGGGTTCGCTGAGTTGACTCGGGCCGAGTCTACCCAGCCCAGGTGCGCCAGGCCTGGCCTAGCCCAGGCCCAGTCCAGACAGGGGGCAAACCCAGCCAGACCAAGTGAGTCAGACCCGACCAGGAAGTGAGATTGGGTCAACCTGATAACCGATCCACCTGCTCCGAAATTGTGACCTGGAAACCCGACCCGATGACCCAAAATTTTGACCCGATAACCCGAATTTGTGGGTTGGTTGGACCGGAGGTGGAACCATCGGTTTACGGTTTGGTTTAAGGTCCAGACCATTTGGTTTGGCCTGGACCAAAGCATTAAAAAAAAAGGTTCTGTTTTGTGGGTTCGGCCCGCCCATAGTCGAACTCGGACAAATCGAACTGAACCCGGATGAACCGGTTCTAGCCGGTTCAGGATTCAAGAATGCTCAAGCCAACTTTGATCGGCGATTGTAAGAGCTAGAAGCATCGAATTTTGACGCGGTTTTTTGCGTTGGTTTCATATTTTGATGCTCTACAGTTTGGTACATAGTTTGATATAGTTTGGTGATTTGAGAATTAGTATCCATACCTGAGAAGATTACTTTTCTCTGAAAATTCTTCTCCTTTTTGCTAAGTCTTCTTCCTTGCCTCTTTTCTTCCTCTTTTCCTTCTTCTCTCTTTCTCTCAATTCAATTAGGGTTGTGAAAGGAGTGAAAGTGGCTTAGAGGCGTCCTTTAAATAAAGTAGGAATGTCCTATAATAGTCCCATTGAGATTTGGAAAGAATCCCAATCGAAAATTAGGAAGTTTCCTAATTTCAGTTTCGGCGGTAAGTGAGGGTCGATGATCCCGTCGACCTTGTGGTCTGACACTGTCCGACCCTCTGTCCATTTTTCAGGGTTTGAGTTTCTAATTTGAGAGGGTCGACCCTATTTAGCTGGGTATGCGACCCTTGCTCTATTTTAAGTGTTTTTGGGTCGATTTGATACCTGGGATCTCGCTCTCCTTCACGCCCTTGGTCCATTGACTCGACCATGATGGGTAAACCTGGTTCAAGGTGGTAAGACCGAGTTAGTTTGACACGGATTTTACATGTGGTCTCGTAGGGTCGGATATCATTCGACCCTACGTGTGACCATACATATTCTGAGTCGACCTTTCATTCTAAAGTCTATTCTTTCATGTTTGGATCCTTTAGCTTACTTTCATGGTCCATTCTATGATGGTTCTATGACTCAAAACTCCAAGTTATACACTATTAATTGTCCATAACAATTTCCTCCATGGAATCTCTTGGAACTTGTCCATTGATGGATGATTTGGATTTCTCCTAATCCTATGTTCTTCATAACTATTCTAGGATCTCTTATTCAGGTAAGGAATTAGGTTCATACCTTTATTCAGAGGTTTCTCTGAACTTCCTCCTCTTCCTTAGTCTTTTCTTCAAGTTCCTTCTCTTCTTCTCTTCCTTCTCTTTCTCTTTCTCTTACTCTCAATTAGGGTTCTAATGGAGTAAAAGAGGCTAAGAGACGTCTTATTTATAGAGGAAAACCCTCCATAATAAGTCCCAATGAGTTTAGGAAAGATCCCCTTTGAATTAGAAAAGTTTCCTAATTTTTGGTTTCTGTCTGTCATCGTAGGGTTGGACGTAGGGTCGCAGGATCCGTCGACCCTACACCTTCTTAGTCATGCGACCCTATGACTAAAAGTCATGGGTTGGACTTCTGTTGAGGTGGGGTCGACCCTACCTATTTAGGCATGCGACCCTACCCTCACATTTGTTGTTTTTGGGTTAGACTTCATACCTGGTCTTGTGATTTCTTCATGCACTTGGTCCACTTGGCTCGACCATGATAGGTAGACCTGGTACAAGGTGGTAAGACCGGTTAGTTCGATACGGGTCTTACAGATACGATCGATGGAGTCGCATGATCAGATCAGCCCGATAGATCGGTACGACTGACAGAGCCTCATCCTCAGATCAGTCCGACAGACCAACACCACTGAGGGAGCCACATAATCAGATCAGCCTGGCAGATCTATACAACCGACAGAACCGCATCCTCAAACCAGTCCAACAGACCGACATTACTGATGGAACCACATGATCAGATCAGCCTGGTAGATCGGTACGACTTACAGAGCAATGTCCTCAGATCAGCCCGGCACATCGACACGACCGCTGGATCACTAGATCAGCTCGGCACTAGATCCTTACTCTTCATAGGGAACCGATGTAAAAATCCCAAAGCAGTGACATTGGCCAATCAGAGATCAAGACTTCGAGGCACTTAGGTGCAGGATAAACTCGTCTTAGGTGCAGGATAAACTCGTGTGACCAAGGCAAATCACCAAGAGCATCTTAACAAGGTCATACCATTTACATCGGGCCAATGTAGACTCATGAAGAACAATACCTTCGGACAAGCCCAGGTAAATGGCCTCAAAGGCTAGTATTAACATCAACTTCAGATCACCTATGTTGGCTCAAGGGTTCGTGTCAACAACAATGTAGATTCTAGACCATCTCCCTCGAACAAGCTGCAAATGGACTCAGGGGTTAGTGTCAACTTTAAGATAGATTCTACACCATCTCCCTTGAACAAGCCATGGCAAATGGCCTCAAGGGCTAGTGTCAACTTTTAAGCCAAATTTTAGACCACCTTCCTTAAACAAGCTAAGGAAGTTGGCCTCAAAGGCTTGTTTCAACTTTCAAGTTTTCATTTCTCACTCAGTCGAACCTTACAGATTCTCCAGAGCAATGAGATAACTATTGGGAGAACATTCTTTTTTTTACTTACTCAGCCGAACCTTACAGATTCAGCAGAGCAACGAGACAAGTGTTAGGGGAATTTTTCAAGTCACCAATGATATGGCAATAGCTAAGGTCCAAACATCCACGTCAACATCTCCAAAAGAGCTTAGGAGGATATTCCCATAAATAAGGACAAAAGCATCATTTTTACAGCTTTACAAGGATATTTCGATCATCATATAACAAACAAGGGTAAAAGTGACATTTATAAATAAGCACTATTCACTATAAATACCATGAATACCAAGATTTTAGGTACACAACAATTAATACTCTTTCCTAGGGATTGTCGCTCTGATACCTCGGACTGAGAATCTCTCACTTCTTACCCCATCCATATTTAAGTGGGCTCAGATACCGAGCCCATTGGCTGTTCATAGAGTCCTAACTTAGGCATCGGAGTGGACCCGGGACCATAGGCCCGCCTCCCCCTTGTCTTTTCTTGTGTCTTGCAGGTCTAATCAGCGTGGTAGACCTCGGATACGGATTTAGGCTAAAACAGTGTCATTTCTAATAAAATATTCCCTTAGAATTTAAATCCACCAAATAGTGGGCTACCACCTCAAAGTGGATCCCACCCTTGGTTAATCTACCTAAAAGAAAAATATCTATCAATATGCCTCTCATGTTGCTTGAACCCAAGACCTCAAATCTACATAACCTTAAAAATATCCACTAATCCACAAGGTGATTATACACCTTAACCTTCACAAACATAAAACTTACACATTATTAAGCCATTCACCACATAAACCAAAATAAAATATTGGGAATCTAAACCTAGCCAGTCACATGCTCACATATGCATATATAAGGACATACTCATAAATTTCTTCTTTGCATAAAACATGAGTAATAACTATACAAGGCAATAATTAACAATTAAAATATACCTTTGCAAACTTTAGGGGTAAATTACAAAAATACTCCTCTCATTACATTTCACTTGCTTTACTTGTCCAATTGAAAAAAGCAAGTCAAATAATATCCTTGGGCTGGGTGTTACATTAGCAATCTTACGACTTTCAATGCCCCTATGGCTATCTCTTGCAATATTTATGATGTGCCTAAACCCTACCCCTGTCTCTTGCTTCATATTGTATCTCCAAAACCTCATGGCTGCCATCATCTCTCTGGTTAGTAACCTCATTCACCCTATCAATAGATCTTGGAAGGTTAGTATTAGGGAAAATCTATTTCAAGCTGAGGAGATTGAAGTTATATGCAAGATACAACTCCCGACTTTTTCCTAATGAGGATCGCTACTAAAGATGGTAGATTTTCTATAAAATCTGCTTATCACTTGTTCCCAGATATGCAAGATAACGAGTCCATGCTCCTTCCTTTTACCTCTCGGTGCAACTCATGGAAAAGTGTTCCTAAATTAGTTTGGAAGAGAATATGGCATCGTAACACTTCCAAAATTTTGTACATTTCTTTGGCACTGTTGTGCTTAAGGTCTCACCTCTGGAGTTGATTTGGCTCGCCATCAGATTCCATTAGATGCTTCATGTCAGATGTGTAGAGCTATTGTGGAGACCATTGAGCATATTTTATTTTCTTGCCCTTTGGCTAGGGCCATGTGGTTCAGGTCCTCTCTTACTTATTGATAGTTTTAATATTTTTCAATGGCTCCCAATGTGGGAGATTCTTCTATTTTCGGCTCTAAAACCATTGCTAGAGATGTTTTGAGTCTTTCCTCATTTATATGCTGGTATCTATGGCGGGCAAGAAATGATATGATTTTTAACTCCAAAGTTTGGACGCCTATGGAGGTAGCCACTGCAACTGGGAGAGCTTATGAAGAATTCAGGTCGATCTCTAAACCGTCACCAACATGGATCAAGGTTTACAAACTTCACATTCTTCCAAAGAGTTTTGGGGGCCCTCCCAAACCTAGTTTTATCAAAATCAATTATGGTGCCAGTTTTTCAAAGAACTATAAACTAGGAGGAATTGGCTTTATTTTCAGAGATCATCGTGGTTTTCCTATCAATGCTTCCTCCATTCCTCTTTCTGTGAATTCGGCTTAATTGGGTGAAGCCTTAACAATCATATTTGGTTTGGTATCAGCTATTGAGAATGGTTTCTCCAACCTCCAAGTTGAAGCGGATTGCGAAAAAGCTATCAAATTGCTGAACAAGGAAAATATTCCTTTTCGTAATCTCGACACTCAGGCCATCAATGCTGATATTTTTCATTTATCTTCCTTTTGTGAAAGCATTTCTTTTAATCATGGTTCAAGGGATGCCAATTTGGTCGTTCACTCCCTTGCCTGGAAGGCTTTGACATTGTCCGAAATGTTTCAATGGCCTATTTCCTCTCTCTTGCCTCAGGATCTTTGTAAGACTGATGCCTTGTATAATCAAATTTCTTTTCAATAAGATATCTTTTTAACCAAAAAAAAAAAAAAAAACCATTCCCCCTTCGGAAGAGACGTGGCTGCCACAAGCAGATGCCTAACGTGATCCAAGCCACCCAACCATTCAGTTAGGTCAAACGCAAAAGGGGTATTGACTTATGCACTGAAAGCCTTGGATCCAATGGATGCCCACGTATTGAGTGTTGACTGGTGGTAGCCTGGACTCCTCCCAAACCCGTGAGAGGAGACGATTTTGATTCCCCTATAAGTTGTACTGCCAGCGCAGTGTATGCCAAAGGGTCTTTTCCGTTATTATTTTCGGTTTTGATTTGGTGCCTGGTGCTTGTTTGTCCTTCTCTGTTTTCTCCGTTCTTACTTTGTATGTATTCTTCGTACCTTTTTTTTTAAGTAATTAAATTTATTTATTACAAAAAAAAAAAAAAAATAACAAAACCTCTAAAACCCTAAGAGGCCCACAGTCCTGGTCTCTCTGTTTTGTGGTTAGTGAAGAGCAGGCAAAGAGGAAGAAAAGTAGAGACTTAAAGGGGAGCTTGTATTTACCCAAAAAAAGGGGAGCTTGTATTTACCCAAAAAAAGGGGAGCTTGTTCTCTGCCCTCAATCAATGGCGTTCTCTGCTATCATCCGGAGAGCGGCTTCTTCAGTATCGCTTCTTGTAATCCGTGCTGCCGTCGGTACTCAAAGAAGTTACCACACTGTCCTCTTTAGCTCCTTGAAGAAGAACAGCACCGTCTCCCAGGAGCTCTGTCGGACATTTATTCCAACTTCCCTTAACTTCTCTTCGGTAACTAAGATGCCTAGTTCCGACAAGAGTCTACTTGAAATTATCGATTCGGAGATTAAGGATGCCGAGGAATCGGACGATCACAACCACGTTAGTAACAAATTCTTGCCTATTTCTCTCAATTTTCCATGGGTTGTTCTTCGTGGTTCACTCATCTTTGTTGTTTTTAATTCCTTTTGTATATTTTTATTTATTTATTTATTTTTTCTATCTCCATTATGCGGCCCCCTCTTGCTGAACAGTTTAAGTTTTAGAACTTGTTTATTATCCTTAGCTAGCTTCTCAGCAGTTCTGAACCAAAATGCTATTGTAGTTTCTGATACTAGAATGTTGAAATTGATTTCGTCTCCTAAAATTCATCATGATTCACGAATTCCTCTCCTTCCTTCTCTTTCCCTTCTCTGTCCTTTTATTTGATTTGATTTGATTTTTAACTCTTGGATGATCGTTTGGGGTTCGTGTGCGGAAATTTATAATGGAAAACTTAATTGAGACTGATCTTTGTTTGCTTGGTTTTTAGGTTCTGTTACATTGTGATTGATCACTTTGCATGCCGATGAAGTTGAAAATTTAAGAAATCAATTTGTAACTCTAATGGTTCGGCACTGTTTGTTTTTGGATATTTTTGAAATCGTTCTCAATTTATAGTACAAGATATGAAATCAGTTTCAACTAAACACAAGGTCAAGAGAAACTAAATTAAAGGTGGGTTTTCTACATTTGCTCACGGTCCCTAAGTTGTTCATCGACAAATCTGCAACTCATCTGTAAGGCACTCGGATTTTCCATTATCATGACTTTACTTACACTTCACTTCCCATTATCACATTGCACCAGGTTGTTTAGGTTCTGTTTGGTATAATTTGTATGATTGTTTATAGACTATTTGTGACAAATCATTTATGAGAGTATATTATGGGTCATATATAATAATCTTTTGATACAATTATATATAAAAGATTGTATACTATGAAATATATTAGGTATTACTTGTGTCAGTGTGTAAATAATTAATTCTGTAAACGTTGGCTACACTTCTTCTTCCTCGCATCTCCTCTTCCTTCCTCCTGAAGCTCCCCTCCCACATTCCCTGAATCTTGGCAACTACCACATCAAAAAAGGAAAAGAACCCTATCTCTAATCTCTTTCACTTTAAACTCCCAACTGCAAAATGCTGATGATTGTTATTGTGTTCTAAGTACCCAAATGGAAGAAATTTTCCAATGATGAATAAAAAAAAAAAAAAAAAAAAAAACACATTAGAGATGAACAAAATGAGAAACAACCTTCAGTTTGGAGTCTCTTGAATCACAATGCCAGTGGCTCGCCATCCAGCAATCCGATTCGCACTAGAATCACCCTTTGCAACATCCCATCTTCAAACCCCTTTTTAAATTTGAAAAATGGTGAATGATCAGAGAACTGGCTAGGCATTGGCTGGCTGGAATGCCAATTTTCTCCTCTGTTGATGAGAAGGTGGTCAGATCAAAGCTGCCAAAGCCCTCTTAACCCATTCTCCCTCAGCAGTCCTGATCTGAACCAGCGATGTCATCATCACTGATCTATAAGCATTCAGCCTATTATCAGATAAATTATGATGGTGATGGCTGTTGAATCCTTTGTGGAGACTGCAATGAAACGAACCAGTTGTCGGCAAGCACATACACACATAATTGTCAAGGCGCCAAGGCGAACCAAGGCGTTGAAGGCCTGACGAGGCGTCTAGGCGACTAAGGCGCCAGATTTTCCAAGGCGTCACAAGGGCGCCGAGGCTAGGCGACGCCTTGAAAACTATGCATACATGTTTCTCCTCGGAGATGACTTAGCGGACAAAAGATTACTTTGTTTCTTCATGACCTGATCACGAGGAGAAGCAGCAATCAACATGCTTGGAGAAATAATCGATCGATTGAGAAGAGAACAAACGGAACATACAGAACGGATCCACAGAGTTGTATTGTTACAACCTATGGATCAGGTTCGCTCAACATATTAACACAGTGTGTTATTGTTACAACATCCCATCTTCAAACCCCTTTTACTATTACAACATCCCATCTTGAAATTTGATCTCTCGGAGATTTGAAACTCAAGAGATCGAAATATTTAATTCCTTTCGACCTATGGATTGGAAGAAGGGGGCAGGTGTTGGTGTGGCTGCCGGGGATGGCGCGTTGACTCCGGTTTGTTGTTCTGTGCAATGAATCAATTTCATTTGAAAATATAAAATAAAATATTGAAATTAAGATTAGTATCATGGAAATGGGATTTGGACCAAACATGGAATGCCAACATCACACATACATGTGCAGAAATTCATAAAGCATAACATCATCTGATCGCAGTTTTTAAGGAAAGTAAGGGAACAAGTTATGCATCCCAGTTTGGAATGGTTTCTCAAAATTTCTATCTGACAAAAACTCATTTGATGTATCCAGCAAAAAATTCTCAAGGGAGAATTCAACACTTGTACTGGTGATTCTGGGCCTGAATCTGAATCAAAGAAGTCTTCTTCAACCAGGAACTGAACTTCTGTAGGGTTATCTTCCTTATTCTGCAAATGAATTTGAAAACCGATTAACTCTTCCTTGCTGCCAGAGAGCTATTCTTGACTTGCAATCTCAGGCTCTGTTTTACATTCTTTACTGTGAAGTCAATGGAGGAGTTCTCCACTATTTCTTCTTGGATGCCTTCCTCTTTTGGATGTCGTGCTTAAAGATAGCAGAGAGGAGCTGGGAATCGGTGAGGGCAATAGTCGTCGGAGGCGACCCAATCTTCGGTGAGTCTGGTCTATCCGCATGAGGGATGGGAATCGGGGTTTGGACATGAAAAAATTAAGTGAAATGACCAAAATAACCTCCGATTTCGGCCATTAGAACACATGCTCATAAAAGTTGAGCACATAAACAAGTAGTAATGCATTATGATCATAACACATAATGAGCTCTTCACCTATTTGTAGATTCCAATTTATTCTAATTTATTATAGATAAAAAAAAGGTTCACAATCATACCAAACACCTGCAAATGGTCCCTTGGTCACATGGTGCAAAATTTTTAGCCTGGGGAGGATTAATCTACCCCACAAAACTATGCATTAAAGTATTTGGTCATTTAATGAAAATAAGTTTAGGCTACAGAGGAAAATTTCTACCACGCAAAGTTGGTTTACAGAATATGCTTTCACTCATTTTCAATGTTCTTCAAAATCCTAGAAATCTTTGAGTTGTAGTGGGTGAGCCACAGGGCACATGAAGTTCAGATCCTTTGCACTGAAAAACGGAAACTAGCATTGAGTTGGGCTCTTTATTATTTGTGACTTTTGTACCTTCACATAATTTTGCTCTGTTGTTTATAGATGCAAATGAAATATGAATTTTTCCTTTAGTTTGCTAGTTAATCATTTGATATGGTTTGGAAATTCAAGACCTAAAAAACTTTAGGGGCACCAGTGCCATTAGTAGTCATCTCAATGCTTTCTCTGTGTTAGATGGTGTTGGTAGGACTTTTGTCTGGCAATGAATAATTCTTGTTATTTTCCATCAGAATTTATTTTCTTTTCCTTTTCTACCTGTAGGTTGAAGAGATTCCTGATGGGTTTCCTTTTGAAATCCAAGACAACCCAGGACAGCAAACCATTTCACTAAGAAGAGAATACCAGGGTGAAATAATCAAAGTTGAAGTTCACACGCCCAATCTTTTTACTGGTGATGATGGTGATGAGAATGACGAGGATGACGATGATGAGAGGAGCAACCAGTCCAGCCTAGCACTGGTTATAAGTGTTTCCAAGGGAAGTGGGTTCCGTTTGGAGTTTGGTTGCACTGCTTACCCAGATGAGATTACGATTGACAGCTTGTCTGTTAAGGATCCAGAAGCTTCTGAAGATCAGATTGCCTATGAGGGGCCGGACTTTGAGTGAGTTATCACGATTCATGATTCCAAAATTAGTCTTTGCTCAATACCACTTGATATATTTCTCCTATACTTTCTCATTAAATTGGTTTCTCCTTGTCGTAGGGATCTGGATGAGAACCTGCAAACGGCTTTCCACAAGTATCTGGAGATCAGAGGGATGAAACCCAGCACCACCAACTTCTTGCATGAGTTTATGATCAGCAAAGATAGCAGAGAGTACTTGATGTGGTTAAAGAACTTAAAGAAGTTCATCGAGCAGTAGACATTTGTTAAGCTCGAGTTACGAAGTAGACATTTGTTAAGCTCGAGTTACGAAGTAGACATTTGTAAAGCTCGAGCTTAACTATTTTTTGTTGACAGAAAATTGAGGGGTATAATGCATTTGTTTTGTATATTTTATCTTTTTGCTGTTTGAATTTTCGTGATGAGAATCACTGATCTGCGGTCATTTGGTTATTATTATTGTTTTTTTCTTGGCAAACAGAAATTTATCGAGAAGAATAGAAAAAAGTCGAGGTCTCATTTACAATCAAATCATGAAGCCAAGGAGAGGAGTCTGGCTAACACACCAATCCCGAAATGGTGGAAGCCTTCTTGGCTGGGGAGTGAGCAATCTCATTATCTCCCCCTTGGAATCCAAACAAAAGAACACTTCTTAAACTTTGAGTACAACAGAGTTACATCAGTTATAACAGGTTGATTCTCTAGATCATCACAATCGAAATTACGATGAATGGCTGAAATGATATCTAAACAATCCAACTCCAGGATAATAGAATCAATACCAAACTCCAGTGTTGAAGTTAAGGCTGCTCTAATGGCAAGTAATTCGCCACATCTCACTAAAGAAAGAAGGCTGGAATAGAAACAGCTTTAATAATCTTCCCATTGGAGTCTACAAACAAAGCCCAAACCCTTGCCATGCTCCAAAAGACAAGCATCGTTATTGATTTTAATAGATCCATACGGAGGAGTCCAACAGATTTGTCTATAAAAAATGGTGTGGTCCATTTGATGAGAAGAGTGATTAATGGAAGAAGCAAAGGTAAACTCATTAAAGGCTGATTCTGCCTTCCGGATAGAAAAAGATTTCATCTAGACCCCATCAAAGATTGTTAACATCATCTACACCCACAAGAATGCAAAAACATCATTTACACTCCAAAACTTTGGTTGTGGTAATCAAAGCAGTCCACTCCGTCAGTTGATTCCCATTAGATGTTGACGTTAGGTGGATTGAAATATTTCAGAGACGATAATACCCTTTTGGCCTGTTGAAAAGACCATTATACCCTGTTGATATTTGTTATCCTACCTCTGTTTCATTTCGAAACAGTAAGAGAGAGAAATGGAGTCACATGTTGCCGGAATCGTCCTTATGGTCATTGCTTGGTTGCCAGAATAGTCAATTACGCAAGGATTCGGCGAAGAAGATTGCGAAGAAGTCCCGTGTGAAGGCTTTCATCAAATTCGTGAACTACAACCAGATCATGCCAACCTGTTACACCCTCGATGTGAATCTCAAGGAAGTCATTTCAGTGGATTCTTTCCAATCTCGGGACAAGAAGGTCACGGCCGCTAAGGAAACCAAAGCTCGTCTTGAGGAGCGGTTCAAGATTGGAAAAAACAGGTGGTTCTTCACCAAGCTTAGGTTTTGAGGTGATTTTGGTTTTCCAAGGGTTTTTGAAAGGTGTAAGGGTTCATGCAATTCAAATTGGATCATTTGACTCAATTTTATTCAGTCTTTTAAAGACGAGATAGTCAAGAAATCAAGATCTATTGTTTCCGACGCAAAGCTTAGAGAAGATATAAAAGAAATCTCAATCTGGCCGAACCAGGATTGACTAATAAGGGGGATAAGAAAAAAAAGGGGGAATATTCATGTTCATAACCATCGGATCTTAGAGATGAAGAACTTAGTAAACAGATTGATTAGGATTGCAGAGGAGAAGCACCCTTAGATTTTCCCATTTCATCGCTAGTTTTTTTTCTTCTTTTTCATCACTTTGACGTCTAATCTTGCTATGTTCATAACCATTGGATTTTAGAGATGAACTTAGTAAACAGATTGAAAAGAGTTGCAAAGGAGAAGAAAAAAAAGATGCTAGATTTGCAATTGGAGTTGCAGAGGTATCCTTAGGTCCCTTTTTCTCCTTTAAGCTGAAATCATGGGCAAACTTTGATCGCCTGCTGATGGCTCATAGGGTGATCTCCTACGTCTGTTGGAGAGAGAGAGAGAGAGAGGCAGAGAGAGAGCGAAAGAGAGAGATAAAGAGAGAGAGAGAGAGAGAGGCAGAGAGAGAGAGAAAGAGAGAGATAGAGAGAGAGAGAGAGAGAGAGAGAGAGAGAGAGAGAGAGAGAGAGAGAGAGAGAAGCACATAGAGAGAGGGAGAGAGCAGAGATTGTCTCAAGCTCACGTTGCCGGAAAAATATTCACGTCACCCGAGAGGAAGAAGTTTTGAAAATATAAGTTAAATTTTGAGGATAAATTAGTAAATGAACATAATTTTTTAATTTTTCAATTTATAATTTGAGGGGTAAAATTATATTTCAACAAATTGAGTGATTTCCGTCAGTTAAGTGGACTTGAGTAATGTTTTTGCATTCTTGTAGGTGTAAATGATGTTAGCAATCTTTGATGGGGTCTAGAAGAAATTTTTTCCTCTGGATAACATCTAAAGGAGACCATTTCTTGTGGTTGAAGATAAGATCATTACGAGCTTTCCAAATATACCAGCATATGAAAGAAGCAAGACTAAACCTTTGGGAAGGATCTTGTTTAGAAAGAAAAAGGCAAAGTTCTCCATTTTTGAATATATTTTGGAATGGTAAGATTAGGATCTTTAGGCATAATATAATAAAGAGATGACCCAAACCACACCACTCTAGGGAAATGACAAGATAAAATGATATGATCTATACTTTCCAATTCACTGCCACACCATTTGCACGTAATATCAGTCTTGATTTTCCTTTTAAGGAGATCCTCACCAGCATCGATTTCATGATTGGTAGCTCGCCAAATAAAAGATTTGATTTTTGGAAGAATCTGTAATGCCAAATAAGCTTCCAGACATCTTTAAGAATTAATTTTAAATGAGGAATATGGGAAGAAGAAGGAAAATCATTCTTGGTTTCTTCTTGCAGATTTGAGATTAGGTGGTAGGCAGACTTGACACAGAAGACTCCATTTTTTGATCCACCCCAAATAAGCTTATCATCGGTCAAGAAAAGATAAGTTGGATTTTCAAAATTTCAGAAATATCCTCAGAATGGAAATAAGTATTGAGAAGATACTTCTTCCAAACTCTGTTGTGGTGATCGATTAAGTCATTGGACAATCATCAGATTTCAGATGCTTTATTTGAAAACCCTTGATTGAAGGAATCCATTTATCCTCCCATATTTTGATTTCAGAGCCATCGCCAACTTGCCAAAAAAAGTCCTGTTAAGAGAAATTTTCTGCCTTCAAGGATACTTATCCAAGCCCATGAAGGATGAGTTCCCAAATTTGCATTCAAGAAATCGAAAATTGGAAAATGGATAGCTTTAAAAATTTTCCCCCAATTAAAATTTGGGTCTTTCCATAGTGTCCATGTCAGCTTTATCAATAATGCTTGATTTTGCATAAAATGGTGAGAAAGTGGATCTGTCACCATTTTCTTTAGGTTTGTACAATTTTTTTCCATGAAATCTAGTGAATACCATTTTTGTCATTGCCTTTACTCTAGAAAAAATTGGTAGCTTCCTTTTTGATAAACTCATAATTAGATTTAGGCAATTTAAAATGGGAACCAGCAAAATTAGAGATAATAAGGCAACAAATTTGAGTCAAATTTCTTATCAGTATGTGTCAAGAGAGAAGACTTTCATCCTTTCATTTTGTTAATGGTTCAATCAGAGATGTTCTTGAATGAGTTGCATTTTGAGAGATCAAATTCCGAAGGAAGACCAAGGTATTTAGTTGGTTCATCACCATAAGCAATTTTAAGGATTCTGGAGAACCACCTTTTGAATCTTGAAGGAGTGTTAGGAATGAAAGTAGCAGATGACTTCTTGAAATTGATCCTCTGGCCCGATGTAGAGCAATATAGTTCTAAATAATCTTTAAGAGAAGTGATCTGCTTGAGATTTGCTTTGGAAAACATAACACAGTCATCTGCAAATAAAAGGTGAGTAAGGGGGAATCTAGCAGACTTGAACTGAATCCCTTGAAGAGAACCATCATCAACTGCTTTTTCTAGGATACTTGATAGAGCATGCCTGCATAGGAGAAAAATCGCCAGGGAGAGGGGATCCCCTTATCGAATTCCTCTAGTTGGGTTAAAGTTGGGATCTTTCAGCACCTTTAATGAAAACGGTATAAGAAACTATAGAAAAGAGAGTCATCACCAGATTAATCCAAGGAAGGCTAAATATGAGCTCAAGAAGAAGAATAGATTTAATAAAACACTATTCAAGCCTATCATATGCTTTTTGCATATCAACTTTCAAAGCAAGGAAACACTCTTTTCTTTTCTTTTCTTTTTTTTTTTTCCTTTTTTTTAATGAAATTGAATGCGTCATGGCCAATCAAAATATTATCAGAAATATTTCTATTTGGAATACAAGCAGACTGAGATGAGGAAACAATGTCATCCAAAAAAAGCTTTAATCTAATGGCCATAATTTTGGAGATAATTTTAACACAAACACCGCATAAGGTAATGGGCCAAAAATCATCAACAGTGCTTAGATCAGATTTTTTGGGAATTAATCAAATATATGTTCTATTAAGATATTTGGGAAGGACACCATTAGTAAAAAAAATCCTGAATGAAACTTATTATATCGTTCTTAGTGCTTTCCCAGAATTTCTGAAAGAAGATAGGAGGAATCCATTTGGTCCAGGAGACTTTTAAGGTGCCATAACCTTAACAACATTGTGGATTTCCTCAATGGTGGGAATGCTACAAAGTAAATCATTGAGATTAGATGGTACATTGGGTTTAATGGCTGAAATAATGGTGTTGAGAGCCCGATTATTAATGGAGGTAAAAGCCTTTTGAAAATGAGATAGGAAAGTCTCGAAAATGTCCTTCTCCTCCTCAATCCAAACACCCAAGCTATTTTTAATTTGTAGAATTCTATTAGAATTCCTTCGCTGGATAGTTGTGGCATGAAAAAATGAAGTATTTTTGTCTTCACTGGCTAACCAATCAATCCTGGACTTTTGTCTCTAGAAAATTTCTTCCCTAATCAGTTCCTCTTCCAATTGCTTAATAAGGACAGATTCCCTAGATTGAGAGAAATCTGTAAAAGGAAGGCCTTGGACCTTATCCAACTCTTTCTGTAGATAAGCAATTTTTGAATGAATATTGTCAAAAACTTCTCAATTCCACTTCTTGAAAGATGACTTACTATTATTGCACTTGTAAAGAAGAGAATCACTCGGATTTCCTGAAACCGAATTTCTCCAAACTTGATCCACTACTCTAGCACAGTCTGTGTGGCGAAGCCACATTGCCTCAAATCTAATGGTCTCTTTCCAAAGGATGAACCACCATGAGAGTCCAATAAAATCGAATTATGATCTGAACCGATAGTAGTTTTGACTAGAACTACTGCCTTCACAAATCTATTCAGCCACCCAAGATTAGCAAAGACACTATTGAGTTCAACTCTTAAATTATCCTTTCCATGTCTTCTATTATTCTACGTGAAAGGAGAGCAGTGAGATTTAATTTGAACCATATCACACGAGTCAATGAAATTTTAAAAAATTGCACAATCCTTGGAGATTTTTTTGTTCTCTTCTACCTTTTCTTTCCATGATAGATAGAAATTAAAATCCCCTATACACAGCCTGTGAGACCCTCACCCGAAATACCTTTATTAACCTGGATTCCTCCTGTGCCAAGTCTCAATACATCAATTGATGGAGCACCTGATGCAGAATTGATGATGGTATCCGAACCTTAGGTGAGTCTTCACTACAGGTGTTTGATAGTATAAGGTGTCTTAGTAAACCTTGGGTGAAGGGGATATGCATCCCAAAGCATCTGGGCCAAAGAGATGGTCTATAAGGTGTGTTTTGGCCCAACTGGTGGATCGTACTGGTGTAACGTTCATCCAGTTGAGTTTGGCCAATTGAACTTGAGCAAGACTCTTTCTCTCCCCCTAATTCCCTATAAAGAGGGGACTAAGCCCTCCTTTTCCTCTTTCCTTGGAACTGAAATATTGAGAGTGAGAGAGTGAGAAGAAAGGAAAAAACTTGAAGCTCAAGGAACTCAAGCCCTAGCCTTTCCTTGGAGGTAAGAGCCATGAGCTTCCTCCTTCTTCCTTGTGTTAATGGCTAGCAACCATGGTGGTTGAGCACGATTAATGGTGGCCACCATAATGACCTAGAGAAACCTAGGTTTAGGTTTACCCAACTCCATTGAGGGAGTTATTGAAGGTAGGGTTTCCTTCCTTCCTTTTCCCTTGGGGAATAAATGCAAGGATGCTTAGTTGTTGAAGCTCCATTAATGGAGATTTCATAATAACCTATAAAACCTAGGGTTGGTTTACCAACTCCATTGAGGGAGGTATTGGAGCCATAAATGGCTCCCATTGTGCATATTAATGGTAGGAATGAGTTTCCCACTAACTAAAATGGAAACATTGAAGTGGAGAACAAGTCTCCCAAGCTTGGAGACCAAGCTCGGTTCGTGACCTGGTTTATAGGTCTAAACCAGTGCCATGTACTGGATCCATGGTCATGACCGTTCGATCGTTTGGCTTGAACCATGATTCCGCCAAGGCAAATGCCTTGGCTTATTATTAATAAACTAACCAGAGGCTCGTACTGGGGGTACGATCCTCTGCATTAGCTCCAACCGTTTGATCGATTCCCAATGGATCCGCTTGGTTCGGATTCTCCGTTTAGGCTTAATAATTAGGCAGAGCCATTGTTGGATGACCAATCACTTAGCCTAGCTTCTAAAAAACCTATTGGAATCCTAGGGTTTATATCAGTATACAAATCGGATGACCAGCTGAATGCTTGACTATCCGCTCATGCGTCTGGTGTTATCTACTTTGAAAATACTCTAAGTGTTTACCGGTTGAACGTACCAGTGGAACCTTCTACCAGTTTCATCTGTCGGTTCTATCTGTGTTGGCCTATAAGCCTAGTAAAGATTAGAAGAGCAGCCTTTTGATTTTCGGCCTTCCGTGGGACCCATGTATGGACATATAAGGCCTGTCCAGGTTAATTAAAAGCTATGCCACCAATCTAATAAAGCTTTGTGTGTATAAATAGGTAATTGACATGGGTGATTATGGGAGCCTTCTTTTAAGCTTCATGTTACTGCTGTACTCCTTGTGCAATTAGGTGAGAGGTCTAGTCTGTAGACGTAGGGCATCTCAATAACATGTTTACTTTCCTAGTAACATGCTTAGGTTGTTATTTAATTGTATGCTTTTCATGATTGCTATGTATGAGCATGCATTTGCATTATAACAACTATAAATGTTTGTATGAATATTTGGGTATGGTGGACGTGTGAAGTTTGGGAGTACAATACACGGGTCACGTTATTGATGCTAAGCTCTAGCAGGAGCACGGTGATCCAAGGGTGTAGAGTCAGGGTTGGTCGTTAGGGCATAGATTTATTTATAACTTTATGCAACCATGTATGATGGCTTATGTAACTCATAGGAGTGCAGATGCATGAGTCATGTTAGATTGCAACCATGTATGGTGGTTCGTGTGATGCACAAAAATACGAGCACATGGATCACGTTGGAAGGTAGACACATTAGTGGTAGACACAGTGATCCATAGGAGTAGAGCTGGGGTTCTCTGCTGGTGGATAGCATGATGGTTATTTAGACATGCTAGTGGGGCATGGTGATCCATGGGGGTAGTGATCCGAGAACTTTTGCTGGCAGACAGTCAAAGTAAAATGAATGAATGTAATAGTCATAGATGGTGTCATTCCCTATTTCATATGCCCCTTAAGTAGGGATAAAGATACTGGCATAGCTTTGCACTCCCGAAGATTGGGGGACCCTAAGGAGAGTCAATGACGTATGGGTGTATGATAGCTGGCGTATGTGGGGTCTATGGTGGGAGATGATGAACCCTGTAAGTATTGGTGTTCCCAAGGGGGGAGTTTACCTGTAGAAGTCATTTAGTGGCATGGGGTCATTTATTCAGCTTCTATCTTCGCCCAAGATATAGAAACATAAACCTAATACCTAATATAAAATAAATTGCATTTTTCATATCACTGGATGTTGTATGTGCATTGCATGTAATACTAGATTTCTCATTGAGCTGGGATGTGAGCTCACCTTCGTGTCGATACTATTTTTTAGATCCTTTTGTAGGTGATTACTCTATTGCTGAGTTTATGAAGATTCCTCTGACTAGTGTGGTTGTTGGTACCAAGGATATTAGTAGATAGCATAGCGAGGGCTGCACCTACAGCGACTGCGTCAATGATTGACTTAGCCTTCCCTTTACTTTCCCCCTTCCCTGATATACTCTGGATATTATGATAATTTTTGTTGGTAGATGAAGATATATATAAAAAACAATGTAACAGATTTATTCCTTTTTTATTTGGGTATTTGAATATGAATATGGTAGTATTTTGAGAAGATACAAATGGTTTGTAAATGGATAAATTTATACATAGTATGAGATATTTTATCATTAGATGCATCTGTCAGTATTTAATGCTTCGGTCGTATTATTATTGTTTCTTGATTATTGTGGATATTGCATGTGTAGATTGTGAGATTTATTTTGTAATCATTGTGGTAGCGATCTTGGATGTATTTGGGTACTATAAGGGTTGACCCAGATATCACGTATGATTCTCCAGAATGGGCTATGGCAATATTGGTATTAGAGCTGACCACTTTGTAATACAAAATTTTTTCTGCATGCGCGTCTCCATGTGTCAGTGGCAGATGCATAGGTTAACTAAGACATGTACAAATCAACGTAGTAATAGGGACAACAATAATTTAGTTAACCAATTACTAGAATTAAGCGAGAGAATATTGCACAAGTGTATATATATATATATATATAAGTGACTCAGGATCTAAACACACGACTAGAGTAATAAATTTTATGCGAAAATTGAATTTGAAATAAAACGACCATAAAGGCGGTATATGCAAGATGCAAATATAATTTATATAACATAAACTGAAAGTAAAATGAAATACAAGTTACAATCAGAAATGAAATATAAAATGTAAGTTTGAAATATGAAAACAGAGTACTGAAAGAACTTAAAAGAACTTACAGGACACTGCTACAATTTGATAGCAAGTAGGTTACAAGCTTCGAAGAAGGATGAACCTAAAGCTATGGAGGTTTAGTTACAGAAGGGATGGAAAGAAACAAAAGGAACACTCATTGATGAAGTCTCCCGCCTTCAGAGGTGAATGCTCTCTCTAACTTCTAACTTCTGCTTCTATTTTGCCTCCCCGAATGAAGAGGAGTTCTTCTCCATTTATAGAAGAAGTCTTGAAGGTGCTTTGGATGCCTTGGGGCATTGGATTCCATTTTGATGCAAGTGCGGGGCCATTCTTTTGGGAAAGGAAAGTTGATTGAAATTTGTCTCTCCTTTTGCTTTTGCTTTTGAATTTTTGAATTTCTTTTGGAAAGTAAAGGAGGAATAATTCATCTTTTGACTTTTTGAATTATTTCAATCACTTTACTTTTGCTTTTGTCAACCGTGAATCACGGGAG
Organism: Protea cynaroides; assembly: GCA_028583415.1. Taxonomy (NCBI): domain Eukaryota; kingdom Viridiplantae; phylum Streptophyta; class Magnoliopsida; order Proteales; family Proteaceae; genus Protea; species Protea cynaroides. Next base: position 78,058,123 of record CM053266.1, read on the forward strand.
TTGAATCTTCTAGATCCGCACCGAGGCATTCCACATGTCCAAAGACATTGTTTTCCCCTTTGGTTTGGATCAAAGTTTGTACCGTATTGGTGTGGGCTCGGTAGTGGCTTGACTATCTAGACTGAGATAGTTACAGAATACGTTTGGATACGGTTACGTATTAGACCCGACTATCTATACTGAGATAGTAACAGAATACGAATGGATACGATTTCGTATTATACCTAACGTAGTTTGATACGGACTGCATTAGACCTGAATACGTTTTGATACAGGTGGTATTATACCTGAATACAATTTGATACAGGCTGTATTAGACCTGTGCCATTCTTTTGTGGACATCATTGCTGACGTGATCCCATCATGACGATCTGGAATCTAACCGCCTCCTTCCATCATATGGTCGATGTTGGCAGTGTCGAATGAATAGGAAGATCCAGCTGGGGACCCAAAATTTGGAGAATCTCGGGAGTCGAGCTCATTGTCACTGTCCTAATAATTCCATTTGAAATCTTCATTGTTTTGTTCCAGTAATTTGGTGACTGTCAGGCTGGCATTGATTTGATTGCTGGTGATGGCATAGGCCTGTTGGGAATCCTTTGGCATCTTGGATGGACATGTGATCATCGTCCTTTGGCCTTCGATAAGGATTTGTTCGTTCATCTGACCGTGGAATGATACAGATGAAATTTGTAGTTGGGATGAATTCTTGATACTGCCCGTCATTGATCCATTCGGGAGGAATGGTAATAAATTTGAGATGAACTGGTTGATCGAGAAAATCAAACCCTTTGATGGCATTGATCAGGATTTCGAGTAGACCACATAAGTCATGGGACCATGTATCCATAAATTTTTGATGAAACCCATTTCATATAACCATAATTTGAAATGTTGGGGATGATTTGCTTGGATGTTGCATTGGTAGAACCCTGGTACACTAGAAAGTGCAGGGGAAATAGTTGAGGTACAATGGACATTTGGGTTTGCAAGTTTTTGATGGAAAGCCAACCAGGATTCCTCAGTCAAGGTATGATGGGGAAGATGACTGGATTCATAATCAAAATGTGGTTTTGGGTGAGCCAAATTTTGGGCTATTTGATGCATGATGGCTATAAAATCGGCTTTGTTGGAATTTTGAAAATGGTGTAACATTTGGTTCAACATTTGGTGTTGGTTTGGGTCCAGTTGATGGTGGGTCCGAAAAATTGAAAGTTTGGTTTGTGGTCTTTTTGGCAAAGACTCCAGCCATAACAGATTTGAGATGCCTTTACCATGAGCCGTTTGCTGTGGGCTAGCCAAAACATTAATCGGGTTTTGGTCCGTTTGATCACCATCATTGATTGGTGAAATTTGGTGGTCTGTTGATTTGTCTATTCCTGCAATAAAAAGGAAAACAACTTTCTGACCACAGATGTTAATTGAAATTCTAGAATCATCAACAGAAAGTGGTTTGATTGAATTTAAAAATAGTTGGCCGAGAATAATCTCGGTGTTGAGATTTTGAACAAAAAAAAAATGTCTGGGTAATTTGAAAATTATTGATGCAAATTTTGACATTTGTTAATTTTGAATGTACATGCAGTCTTGATCCATTGGCTCCGGAGAGTCTATGGGAAGTGGTTCAAATTACTGGTTTGGAACCAGATATTCTTGAATGCAATTTGATTGAGCACCAGTATCAATAAGTGCAGTTGATTGTAAACAAAATGCATTTGAAATAATCAAATTTGTATGAATGTACCATGAAATGTTTTGGATGGTATCTACAAAATGATTAAGATTTTGATTCACAACATTGGGGGTATCATTTTGATTTTGAATTTGACTTTTGATGTTATCAATCTCTTGATAAAGAGTTTTGACATCCCTTTGAGTTATTAATTCAAGATGTTGGATTTGAGAGTTTGGCAACTGATTTTTCTTTGAAAATCTTTAGTAAATTTGACTCAAATCGTAATTTGGGGTTGGAATAAATTTCCTTTGAAAATTTTGATTTAGATGTAGAGAAGTGGGAAGCAACTCTAAATACTTTTGTTTTGACTCAACTGAACCCATTTGATCAAGGATATCAGAGAGATAATTTGGGGTTGCTTGTCGAAACATGTCGACAGTAGATTCTTCAGACGTGGATTCTTTAGAATCATTGGTTTGACAAAACAATCCATTGCCATTTTGATGGCTTGATATGATCATACCAATTTGTGAAAAATTTTGGATTAAATTTTCTTTGTAGCGTCTTCGGCGCCACCGTTTGAAAGTTTTATATTGAATTGATTTGTGGGAGTTGCAAAATCGTTTTAAGAGATTGCGTTTGAAACCAGAGTTTGTCCATTCGTGAGGAATCATTTGTTCTGGTTTATCCTTAATGGATTTGAAGTTGATTTTGAAGTTTTTATGGGTTTGATTAATTGGAAGAAACTTAGAATATACTATCTGATTCGTAGAATCTTTGAGATGAATTTTGATAAAATATTCTTGATTTCTTTTAGGAATTTGAGATATTTCTGGAATATCAATTTTTTGTTTTTTGGATTTTTGAATTGAGTCAGACTCATAATTGGACTCAAAATTTGTAATCAGATTAGAACATCTGTCATGGGGAGATGCAGATATAGTAATCTTTTTTGGACTGCTAGATTTTTTATGGAAAATCGGATCCTTTTGTTTGAAGGTAGGTTTTGATTTAGATCTAATGTCTATCAATTTTGATTTTGATGTAAACTCAAAGTTTACAGAATTAGTTGTTGGGATGGAAAATCCTTCCACTGGAAGAGTGGGATCTGGATAATCAATTTTGAATTTTGAATGGGCATTCTGTTTCTCTAATATAGACAAAACAGGGACCTTGTGGGGGACTTTAGAAGTAGATACGTGGTGTGTGGCCAGACCTACATATTTTAGATTTTGATTTGGAATAGAAGAACTTTCGTGAACTATTCGAGCTTTGGTTTGAATATGAGATTCTGAGAACCCTTGCTCGTAGGGTAATTTGACAATATTATTTTGACGTGCCCATAAGACGTCAGGAAATTCAGAACATAATTCATGTTCGAATTGTTGTCGCAAAGTTTTGATTTGATTTTGGACTGAGGATTGTTTGAGACGTTCCTCAATACGTTTGTTTGAGAGTTCTTCTTTGAGAAACTCAAGATGGGTTTCTTTGTTTTTGATAGATCGATTTGAGTGATCTAAAGGTTTTGATGTTTGGCTTATCGACCTAATTTGCTTATCTGGTCGAATAAACTTAAACATAATTTGTTGGCCAAAAGTCTTTGTTTTGATTCCTTGATCCGTTACAGAAAAAGGTGTGATTTGATCTAGGAAAGGTTGTCCTAGAATTATATTTGTGTTTTCAGTCTTTAACTAGACAAAATTGCTGTTGAAGACAAAAACCTTTGTTGCAAATATGGACATTTGATAATTTGTAATCAACCTGGAGGAATGTACCATTTGCTCTAGTGAGTTTTTGAAACGTCTTTTCAAAGAATTGGGTAGGAACCAATCCTTCTTTGAGACAATTTAATTGGGCAGCTGAATCAATTAAGGCACATGTTTTGATTTTGAAAACGCCAGAGATGACTAATCGGATGGTGGTATACCATGGTTGCCAAATGGGTTTATGAATGGTTTGGACTTGTAAGGTGTCCTTTTGATCAGATCTAGATGTTGAATCTTTCAATTTAGAAATCTCACTTTTGATTTGTTTAATTTCTTTTTGGAGATTTTGCATAGTATTCTCAGAAAATAAGTTCTTGTTGGACTTTATGTTGTCATTGTTGGCAACTTGACTGATGTGACAGTATTTGTGAGTATTCAGTCAGAGAAATGAGGAGAGAGAGTGTCAGTGTAGGAGAAAAAATGTCAGTGCAGTGGCACAGATGTGGCAACTTCTCTTATGTATTCTACAGGATTCTACATGTGTTTCAGATGACTTACAATGAGTTAAATGTGATTTTACACTGATTTTGATGAGAGAGAGTGTCTGTGGACCCCACTGGTGATGTGGTCGAGTTTCTGATGATGCGACAGTGTTCTTGAAGCTTTTCTGATCATGTTCATGTTTCTCATGTTTTTGGTGTTGTGGCATTAAAGAGAGAAATTTAAGAGAGAGAAAAAAGAGAGAGAATCAAAAGAGAGAGAAAGAGGAGAGAGAAAAAATGTGAGTGGGACCCATGGGTGTGATGGCAAGGTGACATGTCAATACGGCAGCCCACGGCACTTGGTATGCATGCACACAAAGTTTTGGGGTTCAAATTCCAAGGTTTGACAGAGTTTTAACTTTGAGCCTATTTTTGGTGGGTCTCGTAGTAGATCCATGGAAATCCGATAGTGGAAAGATGTAGAGTGTCGAGTTATCTTTCCAACGCAACTTGAATCACTCAATTCTGACGTCGGATGAGAGAGATATCGCAGTTTCTGTCAGATCACTTGAAAAAGTCATTTCATAAGTTGTTTAGGGGCAATTTCGGTATTTCACAAGTTGTTTAAGGGCATTCTCGGCAAGTAACAAAGAAGAAGATCCGATATCGGTGGCCAAGAGAGAGCCACGCTTCTCAGATTCTAATCTGATGGACCAGATTGAGGCGAGCTAAGGTGTAGTGCGACGATCGCGTCTTGATGCTCCCACGACGCTTCTCATTGGTCTGTTGCAGCTTAATAAGTTGCGCCGCACCATATTGAAACGGAAACTTGATTCCATGTGGCGCACTCACAGTGCAGCGGTGCAAGGATCCTGATCTAAAGGCCACCGATGACTCCGAACTCCGGAGGCGCGATTTATTCAGATCCGACGGATGACGACAAATCCCGCCATTAACCGACAGATCCAGCGGTCTTCAATGTAGATTCCGTCTCCGCCAATCAGGTCACGATAGAGCATCGGCGGCGCGGCTACGGTGTGGTGCGGGTGCGTGATTATAAAAGGAAAGATTTCTTTTTGAATCTTTTGGTTGGCCGAACTTCAAACTGCCATAACTTCTTCATCCGAGCTCCAAATCAGTCTGTTCAAATTGCAGTTTCCATATTTTTTGATGCTCTACACATTGGGCTCCGTTGGGAGTCATAAAAACTTAGAGAAAAATTAAAAAGAGTGTTTTGAAGGCATAGAGAAGTTTTTTTAGGGTTTTGTGCCCTGTGGGAGTGATCAATCACCAACTGCCTCTTCTTTGTGCATCAATGGAGTGTTAAATCCCTATGAGAGGTCAGTAGAGCTTTTATTTTCATATTTATGGTGATTATGGGTTGTGTGGAAGAGATTGGAAGCCTGTGGACAAGGTGTGCTCTGTGAATCGATCTCTATCAACATTGAAGGCTGTTGAAGAGTACCTGAGGTCAGTGTAAAGCTCCAGAGAGATTGTTGGCCATTCGAAAGCATTGTTTGTGAGATTCTCAATTCCTTATCTATTTATGCTTTCAATTTATTGTATGCTAGCGTAGGTATAAATTGTTGAATACCTAGCTAGTGGGGGAAAAATTGTAAGGCAAATTATAAGCCTAAAAAAAATTATTATTTGCTTCCCGTGGGTGCGGGTTAAGCGTGGTGTGCAGCGTGTGCTGAACACTGGTACTTGATACCTGAATTCCTGGCACATGTGTGTCCTCCTAGTTTTATGCTGGGTAAATTGGGTGTATGTACTCCCTGCTGTGTAGACAGTAAAAAAAAGTGTATTGAGTATATACGGAGCCCGTTGGGCATTACTGCGTGGACTAGCCGTCACACACTGTGTTGGTGAACCATGTATATCCTGTGTTGTGGATTGTCCTTATTTTTTTATCATATTTTGGAGTGCATGGAATGGCTTGCAGGATGGGTGTGCAAATCTGGTAGACCTGGTCACTGAGTGGTAGCGAGGTAGATTTGCATACGCTTGTGTGTGTGTAAAAGAATATATCTCCATCAGCTCTGGGCAGCAGTAAATAATTAAGGAGAAGTTTTAGACACTGATTCACCCCCCCCCTCTCAGTGTCACATCAAGTTCATCAGTTCTGAGGTTGGGTTGGTTAGCCTATTTGGTTGCTAATTGGATGTCTTGATATAATCATGCCAATGTTTTGAGGCAAATCAAGGCTACTGATTTGAGGTTTTCAAGTTTGATTATTCCTTATAACAGGATTTGTTTTGTGCTATCTTGATTTGTGTAAAACAGGCCTATATTGATGATATTTCCACTGTTTACAAATTTTGGGATTTGTTTTCAATTTTGAAGAAATTCTGTTTTGACCAAGTCGTTTGACTGGTCAATTTTGAGGGTGGTCTTCTGGTGACCTTTGATGGAGCATAAATCGAGCCATAGGACCTTGTTTCCTAGGGTCCTTTTGGGGATTTTGTTCCAATATTGGATTAACATTCTTTGGTTTCTTAATTTCTAAGGTTTTTATAGAAATGTTAATATGTTTGGGAAGCTTTCCCTTTTGATTTTTGGATATGGAAATAACCTTAGATTCTAACAGTTTATTGTTAGGATCCTTAATGTTAATTTTGAGAAGATAATCCTTTGAATTATCTTTTTGGTTTTGACATTCTTGAGAAGAAATGTTTGATTTCTTATTAGGAATTTGTTTTGAATTTTGGGTAGAGTTAGGCTGTGAGCCAGACTCATTTGGATTTGACTTGTCAGTTCCTTCTACAGGAATCATGACTTGGTTTGTAGTAGATAGAAGGTTGGACCTATTGTCTACTATTTTGGATTTGGATGAGGACCCTTCAATTATCCGGGATAAATCCGGTGGAATAAGTGGATCAGGATCATCAATTGATTTTGGTTTATCATCTAGAGGATCTCCTGGTTGCGGGGATCGACCTTGATTGATAGGAAAGGGTTTTTGTCCATTTTGTGGGATTTGGTAAAGCTTTGGAACTTCTTGTTTTTGGGTTTGGATTTCCTCTTCTTTGCTCGTTCCAAGTGATCATCTAATTGATTTATAAATGAGACGAAATTTGGATGGATCCTAGTGTGAGGAAAAGGATATTTGATTTTATGAATTTGTGTATAAACATCTAAATAAACATAAAAGGACATGTTCCATTCTATGTTTTTCATATGTTCATACCAATTTTGTTTCATGTGTTGTTGTTCGTCGTGGGAGAAATAGTTAAAGAACCATTATTTTTTGAATTTATGTTTAGGAAGATCGAAATCTAGCCTAAGTGTTGGTTTGTCGATTTGAAATTTTAATAAGTTTGGTTTTGGTTTTGGTTTTGGTATAAAAGGAATGTAACAGTTTTGAAAAATATTTGGAACACCCATTTAAAAACCGCATTCTCTTCCTGATGTACTAGGTCCTTCCTCATGAATGATATTAGAAAACATTTTTTTTCTAAATAACAAACAGAAATTGGGGATAGTGTAAAATAGTTTGGTTGAGTTCTACTCTTACCCACTAAATGGAAATAGTGTAAGATATTTTGAAATAATTAAGCTATTGTCTGCAATATACTAGGAATAGTGTATAGTATTTTAAAGGAGTTATGCTCTTACCCTCCGTACCAGACAACGGCAAGGGATTGATTAGACCTTGTTCAGGCTCAGACCCTGTCGTGCTCGTCAGGACTTACAGTCTCATCTGCCCTTCACGAACTCGTCCTATTGCCATATACCTCCGTCTAGTCCCTCTCTCCGAGGTGGGATTTAAGCAAACAACTAGCAAAATACTAACATATACCTAATATTGATGCTAGATCTAAGCTTAACAAAGATAAAATATAAAATATACGTCCACACGCAGGGATTAAGTAAATAACAAAAAAAATATAAACATATACCCAATACCCACCTATTTTTTCAGGCAAATGGCTTTGATATCATAAGTGACTCAGGATCTAAACACAAGACCAAAGTAATAAATTTTATGTGGAAATTGAATTTGAAATAAAATCGACCATAAAGGCTGTATATGCATGATGTAAATATAATTTATATAACATAAACTGAAAGTAAAATGAAATACAAGTTACAATCAGAAATGAAATATAAAATGTAAGTTTGAAATATGAAAAGAGAGTACTAAAATAACTTAAAAGAACTTACAGGACACTGCTACAATTTGATAGCAAATAGGTTACAAGCTTCGAAGAAGGATGAACCTAAAGCTATGGAGGTTTAGTTACAGAAGGGATGGAAACAAACTAAAGGAACACTCGTTGATGAAGTCTCCCGCCTTCATAGGTGAATGCTCTCTCTAACTTCTAACTTCTGCTTCTATTTTGCCTCCCCGAATGAAGAGGAATTCTTCTCTATTTATAGGAGAAGTCTTGTTGGTGCTTTGGATGCCTTGGGGCATTGGATTCCATTTTGATGTAAGTGTGGGGTCATGCTTTTGATAAAGAAAAGTTGATTGAAATTTGTCTCTCCTTTTGCTTTTGCTTTTGAATTTTGAATTTCTTTTTGGAAAGAAAATAATTCGTCTTATGAATGAATTATTTCCAATCACTTTTGCTTTTGTTGTTGTCAATCGTGAATCACGGGAGTTGATCATGGGAGTTGTGGAGTCTTCTAGATCTACACCGAGGCATTCCACATGTCCGAAGACACTGTTTTTCCCTTTGGTTTGGATCAGAGTTTATACCGTATTAGTGTGGGCCCGGTAGTGGCTTGACTATCTAGACTGAGATAGTTACAGAATACATTTGGATACGGTTACGTATTATACTCGACTATCTATACTGAGATAGTAATAAAATACGAATGGATATAGTTTCGTATTATACAGAATGCAGTTTGATACGGGCTGCATTAGACCTGAATACGTTTTGATACAGGTGGTATTATACCTGAATACAATTTGATACATGCTGGATTAGACCTGTCCCATTCTTTTGTTGACGTCATGGCTGATGTATTGTAGTCTTTTTGGTAAAGACTCAGCCTTTGAACGGATTTGATATGCCTTTACCACGAGCCGTTTGCTGTGGGCTAGCCAAGACTTTAACCGGGTCTTGGTCCGTTATGCCCAAATTGGGAGTTATTTGTGGGATCCTGTTTGAGACCCTTTTTTGTTGTGATTGGACCACCGTCTTTGTGTAACAAATTGTTGGGCCAGTTCTTCAAGGCCGGCATATGCATCAGGGTCAGAGTCTGGAGCATAAGGATCTTGAGCGAACTGTTCTTGGGATAGGTGAATGGATCCATGGGCTAAACCGGTGGATTCATCATCTGTAATTTGAGATTCATTTTGCAAGAGAGCCAATTGAGCTTCAATTTCTGCTTGTTTGGCTTTCAGGATTTAATATGGTGTTGATGGAACTTGCTGTTCTTTGAGGATCGCATTTGCTGCTTCAATGCCTGTTACGGCTTTGATGATGTATTCTTTTGTACAAAATTTTGTGTCACAATTTGCCCACCATTTGACATGGAAGGTTCTGATGAGGAAAGGTATTTGAAAATCCTCAAAATGTTTGATAATTTGATCATAACTCCAATACGTGATCCATGCCAGATGGCAAGTGATAAAGAACCGGAGTAATGGTGGTTGAGAGGTAATTGGAGTGGCTTTGGCACAAAAATACTGATAAAGACTTTGAATTTGTTCAGGCAAGAAATGGGGCCGAAGATGTTCCACCATAAGGAAAACCATGCCGGTAATTTTCTATGGAATCGATGGTCAAAAGAGAAGAACCACGAATGTTGATTTGTAGAATTTTGAAATAAAAATGCTCTGTGCCAAACATCAATATAATCAAAATAATGATAATTTGGGGGTTGGTAATTTTGAGAGAAAGATTTGGGAGTCAATGGATGTTGGGACCATTCTTCAATGGTGATGATTTTGCGGATAATAACAGTTGAATGAGTTACTAATCCGGGTTTGATTTTGTCAAAATGTTGTTTGATTGTGATTGAATCAGTGTCTATGAGTATAAACTCATAAAACTCCTGAGTTTTGAAAGAAGATTGGTTATAGAAGTGCCAATCTTTCCAGAAATGCTTTTGAGCAATTTGGAGAGGATTATCACATCCTCGAACTTGGGGTTCATCCAAAGGAAATAATTCCTCATAGGGATCTTTTGTAAAATATTGTGGTCGATTTGCTGATGATTTTGGAGATGGATTTTGAAGGGTTTTGTTGACCAATCTAGTAATAGAATGGGTCATATCGGTATCAGGAGCAATTTGACTGGAACTTCTAACCATAATTTAATTGAATTGAGTACCTGGTTGGATGGTTGAGGTTGAGGCTTGAGAAGATTTGGCATAGCTTGATTTTGATTTGGAGATAGACTTTGGAGGCTCTTTTGGAGGAGCCATGATGACCAAGATTTCTTTTGGACTGGAATCCTGAAGGAATTCACGGGTTAAGAAATCAGGGATTGAATTTGATTCTCCTTTGATGTATGTAATATCAAAATCAAAATTTGATAGCAAAGCTTGCCATCGTGCAAAATTTTGTTTTGATGCAATGTTTTGAACATCATTTTGTAAAACATGTTTGGCAGCACTGCAATCGACTCGAACAAGAAATTTTTTGTTGAGTAAATCACTTCGGAATTTTTGAATGCAAAGTACAATAGATAAAATCTCTTTTTTGATTGTACTATACTTTTGCTGGGCTAGGTTCCAAACACCAGAGGTGAATTGAACCAATTGTTCTTTGTTTTCTGAAACTTGTTTGAGTATTCCCCCATACCCTAAATCAGAGGCATCAGTTTCAACTATTTTTGGTAAATTTGGATCGGCCAAATGGAGGCAAGGAATTGTTTTGATAAGTTGTTTGATTTGTTGGATGGCTTGAGTGTGTTCTTCCATCCAAGGCTTAGGTTGTTTCCTAAGACGTTGATACAAAGGAGCACATATTTTTGCAATTTGGGGGAGGAAATCTCGAACATAATTCAAGCTTCCTAAAAATCGTTGTAATTGTGTTTTGTCATAAATTTGATTAGGGAATTTGTCAGCAAAGCTGATTGATCGTTCGATTGGGATAATTTGTCCCTGATGAATATAATGTCCTAGAAATCGGACACGGGTAAGGAATAGTTCCATCTTCTTTTGGGAATGAACTAAGCCACTTGTTTTGATGACCTTGAAAAAGGTTTTGAGATATTTGAAGTGTTGTTCAATTGATTGTGAAAAGACTAAAACATCATCTATATAGACAATGATAAAGTCATAGGGGTTGAGGATATCATTCATGATATTTTGAAATTCACTTGGGGCATTTTTGAGTCCAAATGGCATTACATTTCATTCGTAATGGCCAAAAGGGGTTGTAAAACCGGTTTTATGCCGATCTTCAGGATGAATCTGAATTTGCCAAAATCCAGACTCCATGTCAAATTTTGAAAAGATTTTGTTTTATTGAAGACGCTGTAATAGGTCTTTTTTGTTTGGGATTGGATATCGAATCCATTGAAGGACTTTGTTTAGGGGTTTGTAATTAATTACGAGCCTAGGTGTGCCTCGCTCGAGTTCAGCATTTTTATTGACATAAAAAGCTGCACAACTCCAAGGTGACTTGCTAGGACGAATTAATTTTTTGGTTAGGAGATCATTGATCTCTTTCTTGCAAGTTTCTTGTAATTCTTTATTCATTTGAATGGGACGAGCTTTAGTTGGAATTTGAGATTCAAAAAACCCTTGCTCATAGGGTAATCGAACAATGTGTTTTTGACGTGACCAGAATGCATCTGGAAATTCAGAACATAATTCATGTTCGAATTGTTGTCGCAAAGTTTTGATTTGATTTTGGACTGAGGTTTGTTTGAGACGTTCCTCAATACGTTGGTTTGAGAGTTCTTCTTTGAAAAACTCAAGATGAGTTTCTTTGTTTTTGATAGATCGATTTGGGTGAGCTAAAGATTTTGATGTTTGATTTATCGACCGAATTAGTTTGGTTGGTCGAATAAACTTAAACGTGATTTGTTGGCCAAAAGCTTTTGTTTTGATTCCTTTATCTGTAACAGAAAAATGTTTGATTTGGTCTAGGAAAGGTTGTCCTAGAATTATATTTGTATTTAAGTCTTTAATGAGATAAAATTACTGTTGAAGACAAAAACCTTTGTTGCAAATATGGACATTTGATAATTTGTAATCAACCTGGAGGAATGTACCATTTGCTCCAGTGAGTTTTTGAAATATTTTTTCAAAGAATTGGTAGGAATCAATCATTCTTTGAGACAATTTAGTTGGGCACCTGAATCAATCAAGGCATTAGTTTTGATTTTGAAAACACCAGAGATGACCAACTGGATGGTAGTATACCATGGTTGCCAAATGGGTTTATGAATGTTTTGGACTTGTAAGGCTACCTTTTGTTCAGATCCAGATGTTGAATCTTTTAATTGGAGTAGCTCACTTTTGATTTGTTTAATTTCATTTTGGAGATTTTGCACAGTAATCCCAGAAGATGAATTCTGAGGCTGTGGTAATTGATTGTTATTTTGACGGCTTGATGTAATCATGCCGATATGGAAACTAGGGCTATTATTTTAAAGTTCCCAAGTGCGATTGATCCCTTTGTCGGGATTCAATATTAAAGTTGTTTTTTGGTATCTTGAATTGCGTAAAACACTCCTATATCTTTGATATTTCCACTGTTTATAAATTTTGGGATTTGTTTTTAATTTTGAAGAAATTTTGTTTTGACTAAGTCTTTTGACTCGTTGGTTTTGAGGGTGGTCTTTTGCTGACCGTTGATGGAGCATAAATCGAGCCATAGGACCTTGTTTCCTAGGGTCCATTAAATACGAGTAGTTCCTACAAAGGATCCCTTTCTTCTGTATGAATCGATATTATTACATTCTAATTCTTTCCTGATACCTCCCAAGGAAAATCCCGAATTGGGTCCCAAATTGACGGGTTAGTGTGAGCTTATCCATGCGGTTATGCACTCTTCGATGTTCCAATGTTGGATTAACATTCGTTGGTATCTTAATTTCTAAGGATGTTAATTTGTTTGGGAAGCTTTCCCTTTTCATTTTTGGATATGGAAATAACCTTAGATTCTTACAATTGATTATTAGGATCCTTAATGTTAATTTTGAGAAGATAATCCTTTGAATTACCTTTTTGGTTTGGACATTCTTGAGAAGAAATGTTTGATTTCTTATCAGGAATTTGTTTTGAATTTTGGGTAGAGTTAGGCTGTGAGCCAGACTCATTTGATTTGTCAGTTCCTTCTGCGGGAATCATGACCTGGTTTGTAATAGATGGAAGGTTAGACCTATAGTCTACTATTTTGGATTTGGATGAGGACCCTACAACTATCTGGTGTAAATCTGGTGGAATAACTGGATCAGGATCATCAATTAATTTTGGTTTATCATCTGGAGGATCTCCTGGTTGAGGGGATCGACCATGACCAGTTATGATAATGGACTTTTGTCCAAAATTTGGGATTTGGTGAAGATTTGGAACTTCTTGTTTTTGGGTTTGGGACTTCCTCTTCTTTGCTCGTTCCAAGTGATCATCTAATTGATTTATAAATGAGACGAAACTTGGATGGATACGAGTGTGGGGAAAAGGATATTTGGTTTTATGGATTTATGTATAAACATCTAAATAAACATAAAAGGACATGCTCCATTCTATGTTTTCCATATGTTCATACCAATTTTGTTTCATGTGTTGTTGTTCGTCGTGGGAGAAATAGTTAAAGAACCATTCTCTTTTAAATTTATGTTTAGGAAGATCGAAATCTAGCCTACGTGTTGGTTTGTCGATTTGAAATTTTAATAAGTTTAGTTTTGGTTTTGGTATAAAAGGAATGTAGCAGTTTTGAAAAATATTTGGAACACCCATTTGAAAACCACATTCTCTTCCTGATGTACTAGGTCTTTCCTCATGAATGATATGAGAAAACATTTTCTAAATAACAAACAGAAATTGGGGATAGTGTAAAATAGTTTGGTTGAGTTCTACTCTTACCCATATATATATATATATATATATATATATATATATAGTACAAAATGGAGTATAGTCCACAACTCGGACCTTACCCTATACATATGATAAGTATCAAAAGGCAGATGCTGGTGTTAAGTAACAATAGGGAAAGATAGTGTGATCACTGAGGATCACTAGCAGATGGTGGCACGAACCTGATAAAGATCCTCATCAAAGGCACCCTAACACTTCACTATGGTCTACTGGACACGCTGTATGCCAACTAGTTCCTCTATGATTTTCAACTGACCCTTTTAGATAGCGATAAACATTTTCTTAACTCGAGCCATGTGCCCTCGAGGTCTAGCTACTGCTATAGAGGTGGAAGCCCCATTTCCTATTAGGACTTCCCTTTTGCTGTCACTATCCTCCCTGATAGCTGCTCTACGTACCACTGGATGTCTCCGACGTGCTCTCCTGTGTGGCTTTTAAATTGAGCTCTAGGTCAAACATCACCACTTCATGTAGCTTTATCCGAACAACGCTGGTCCAATCGAATAGGGAAGACTCCTTTACATTCTCCATTTCCTCTCTAGCAAAGCTCACTTAAGTGAGCAAAGATATGGGACAATAGACGACCATATGGAAACCTTTCATCTGGACCCAAGTGGTCTGATAATAACAACATGTGCCTTAAGATAATATATGTAAGACCCGTATCGATCTAACCAGTCTTACTACCTTATACCAGGTCTACCTATTATGGTCGAGCCACGTGGACCAAGTGCGTGAAGAAACCACAAAACCAGGTATGAAATTTAACTCAAAAAGAGTCAAATATGAGGGTAGGGTCGTATGCCTAAACAGGTGTGACCGACCCCACCTCAGAAGAGTCCAACCCATGACTTTTTGGTCGTGGGGTCGCATGTCTTAAAAAAACATAGGGTCGACGGATTCTGCGACCCTACATTCGACCCTACGAAAACAGACAGAAACCAAAAATTAGGAAACCTTCCTAATCCGAAGGGGGTCTTTCCTAAACTCTTTGGGGCTTATTATGGAGGGTTTTCCTCTATAAATAGGACGTCCCTTAGCCTCTTTCACTCCTTTAGAACCCTAATTGAAAGTGAGAGAGAGAAAAGAGAAGGAAGAGAAGGAGAATTGGAGAAGAAGACTAAGGAAGAGGAAGTTCAGAGAAACTTTTGATTCTCAGCAAAACTAAGGTATGAATATGATCTCCATGATTGATTAAGAGCCTAGAATAGTTCATAGGATTTAGGAGAAACCCAAATCATCCATCCATGGATAAATTCCAAGAGAAACCATGGACGAAATCATTGTGGACAATGGATAGTGTGTAAAAATTACAGTATTGAGCCATAGAACAATCATAGGAAGGACTATGAAGATAAACCAAAGGAATCAAACATGAAGGAATGGACTTAAGAGTGAAAGGTTGACCCTAACACGTGTGGTCGCACGTAGGGTCGCATGATATTCGACCTTACGAGGCCCACATGATCGACCACATGCCCTCGGAAAGTTCCAGGGAAGGTGTGGTCACATGTAGGTTCAAAGTATATTCGACCCCACCTGCGACCCTACACCCTGGGGTCGCAGAACTGAGACCCCAGGTGCTACCCTACCTGCGACCAGACCCCTGTGGTCGTAGAAACTACTACCCCAGGTGCTACCCTACCTGCGAAACTATAGTTTCTGCTAGTCTAAATATATTGGAATTAATTCTAATTAAAATCTATCAACTTTTTAGGTATTTGTAGTGATTTAAAAGTGAATTATAAAGCTCGAACGAGGATCTACTAGCAATCAAAGGTGAGGGAACAAGACCTAAACTAATTGGATAATAATAAACTATTTTTTTATTTATTGAGTCCGATGCCATGATTGATTCTGTGCTTGTATACGTATATTGTGCATCTAAAATATCATCCAATATACCTGCTATTACTGTTCATGCATATTTAATTTCATTTATTTATAACATGATGATGATGATAATGCTAGGAATAGGCATGTAAATGTTTGTGCGTAGTTAGTGTACTTGATGCGAGTGGGGCATCAGGGGGAGGACGTGACACTGTGGTTCATCCTAGTTACCAGAATCTAGCTCTATCTCTACTCAAGTCTTGTCTACTAACATCGTCGTATCGCCATTAGCTTAGCAGAACTATTACATCGTAGGGCATCAGGGGATGTGGTCTCGGACCATGTAGTCTCTGACTCTACCGGGGGGCCTTAGCTCTATCTCTATGGACGTATTGAGGGATGCTGGGGTGAGGCCTTGGATACACTGTCTGACATTAGGATTGGTTAGTTGTGAGTCTAGTTTGCAAGCCCTCGCCAATAGGGGCTTACGTGTTGGTATGGGTAGGGCATCAGGGGAAGTATGATGCGGTGCGGTCCTAAGCACTTTAGCTCTATCCCTATTCCATGGTGGGTGCATGTGGGGGTGGCAATGGTGTTTGATCCATTGGGCGGTTCCACACATTCATGTATAGAGGTGCATTGGCCACCTATCCTTTCTATTGCACATTGTAAACTTATGAACCAGACCAAAGATATGAATTGAATGCATGCATATGTTTGTTATATTGTTTTGTTTGCTCACTGAGCCGTGATGTGTGCTCACCCTTTTGACGTCGAATATTTTTAGTTGATGATGCAGGTACCACTGTAGAAGACTATATGAATGCTCCTGTGTACGGACATGTTGTGGCAATGGATGTAGAATTTATGATGGAGTCGCATGATTCGTCATGTGAGTGCAACTCATGCCTCTTCGATTAGTTTTTCTTTGAATTATTCAGACGATGTAATTAATTAAATTATTTTATTTTATGTCTTTGTTATTTGGAGATAAGTGGATAATTTATTTACTTTATCACCACTAGACCCTCAGTTCATTTAATATTAAAGACTTCCGTTGTTGTTTATTTACTTTGATTATGGTTGTGGATGTGTATGGTTTAAGTAAATGGACACAGCCTATTCGAGATCTTGGTTGAACCGTTGGTTTATTAACGGTTCATCACACCATTCTGAATAGTATGAAATTGGGGTGTGACAATATATGGGAGACATAGCTGCTCTCCTCGAAGTACGTAGTATGTTATGTACATACCAAATGTGTAAGACTCGTATCGTACTTACCGGTCTTACGACCTTATATCAGGTCTTCCTATCATGGTCGGGCCAAGCGGACCAAGTGTGTAAAGAAACCATAAGGCTAGGTATGAAATTGAATCCACAATCATCTATTTAGGAGTGTGTGGTTGCATACCTAAACAGGTGTGGTCGACCACACCTAAGAATAATGCCACCACTGGAGTCTGGGACGTGTGGTCGTAGTTTTTGGATGTGTGGTTGACGGGTTCTGTGAGCCCATGTGCGACCACACGAAGTCAAACTGACTCCATGATTAGGAAACCTTCCTAATCCGAAGGGGGTTCTTTCCTAATCTAAGTGGGACTCTATATGGAGGGTTTTCCTCTATATATAGGACATCCCTTAGCATCTTTCATCCTCTTAGAACTCAAACTGAAAGAGAGAGAAAGAGAAGAGGAGGAAGAGAAGGAGAATTGAATAGGAAGACTAAGAGGAGAAATTTTAGAGAGAACTCTGAATCTTCAACAAGTTTAAGGTATGAAAACATTCCCCACATCAGTTGAATACCTAGAATAGATCATGGAGGAGATAGTGATTCAAAGTGAGACCTCAATCATAAAACCATGGATAAATTCTAAGAGATCCATGGAGGGAATCTATTAGGATGATGGATTATGTAAAAAATATTAATTTTGAGCCATAGGAAGAATCATGATGGTAAACCAAAGAATCAAAACACAAAGAAATTGAATTGAGGGTGAAAAATCGACCATCACATGTGTGGTCGCAAGTGTGGTCGCATGATATGCGACCACACGAGACACATATGATCGACCACATGCCCTCGAAAAAGTTCCAGGGAGGGTGTGGTTGCATGTGTGGTCACATGATATGCGACTACATGAGACACACATATCGACCACACGCCCTCAAAAAAGTTCCAAGGAGGGTGTGGTCGCATACCATGCGTCCACACGTAGCGACCACACACCCTCGAGGAAGTTTTAGGGAGGGTGTGGTCGCATGTATGGTCGCATGATATGCAACCACACATAGCGACCACACACCCTGTGGTCGCAGAAACTGAGACCACAGGTGCAGCCGCACCTGCGACCACTCAGCTTCTGGAAGTCTGAATTGATGGAAATAAATTCTAATTTAAAATCTATAAATTTGTTAGGTTTTCAAGTGGTCTAAAAGTGATTTACAAAGCTTGGATGAGGAACAATCATCAACCAAAGGTGAGGGAACAAGACCTAAACTAATTGGCTAATAACAAACTATTTTACTTATTGAGTCCAATGCTATGAATGATTCTATGTTTGTATGTTTGTAATGTGCATTTCACATGTCATCCAATATTCCTGCTATTACTGCTTATGCATATTTAATTCTGTTTATTTATAACATGATGATGATGATGATGATGTTAGGAATAGACATGTGAATGTATATGTGTGGTTAGTGTGCTTGATACGAGTGGAGCATCAGGGGGAGGACGTGACACTGTGGTTCATCCTGGTCACCAGACTCTAGCTCTATCTCTACTCAAGTCTTGCCTATTAACATCGTCTTATCGCCATTACCTTAGCAGAACTATTACATCGTAAGGCATCAGGGGAGTTGGTCTCGGACCGTGTAGTCTCTGACTCTGTCGGGGGGCCTTAGCTCTATCTCTATGGACGTATTGAGGGATGCTGGGGTGAGGCCTTGGATACACTGTTTGGCATTAGGATTGGTTAGTTGTGAGCCGAGTTTGCAAGCCCTCGCTAATAGGGGCTTACATGTTGGTATGGGTAGGGCATCAGGGGAAGTGTTATGCGGTGTTTGATCTGGGCACTTTAGCTCTATCTCTATTCCATGATGGGTGCATGTGGGACGGCAATGGTGTTTAATCCATTGGGTGGCTTCATACACTCATGTATAGAGGTGCGACGGTCACTAAACCTTTTTATAGCATATTGCAAACTTATAAATTAGACCAAAGATATGAATTGAATGCATGCATATTTTTGTTGCATTGTTTTGTTTGCTCACTGAGCCATGATGTGTGCTCACTCTTTCGACGTCGAATATTTTTAGTTGATGATGCAGGTCCTACCGTAGAAGATTAAATGAATGCACCAATGTACGGACATGTTGTTGCGATGGATGTGGAAGCTTTGGTGGAGTCGCATGATTCATCGTGTTAGTGCAACTCTTGTGTTTTCGATTAGATTTAGTTGTTGGATTATCAGAACATGTAATTGATTACTTTATTTTATTTTATGTCTTGATTCATTTGGAGATAATTGGATAATTAATTATGTTATCACTGTTAGATACGCAGTTCATTAATATTAAAGACTTTCGCTATTGTTTATTTACTCTGATTATGGTTGTGGTTGTATCTGGTTTGAACAAATGGGCACGACCTATACGAGATCCTGGTTGAACCGTTGGTTCATAGACAGTTCATCGCACTATTCTGGTTAGACCATAATTGGGGTGTGACAACTTGGTATCAGAGCTCTCGGGCTCTGTCTATCAAACCTATATACTTCCACAAGAGTTCGTGAACTGAGTTAGAATAAAATTTAAAAGCTTTAATAAGAACACACCATAAGCACCTGTGTTGTATGAGACAATAAACTAAGAAAGAGAATAATGCACATATATAAATAAGCAACAAGTTCTATGTATATATCAAATGAGAATAAAACTAACATATATCCGAATCAAAGTACGATCCACAATCCAGACAGTTACTTTGTAGTATAAAGTAAGAAGAAATAAAGGCATCATGGAGCTGGGGGTGCTGGAGGAGGAGGTGCCTCGCGATCTCGATCATAATCCTTAGCATATACTCTCGTAAGCCAGGCTATCTGAGTTTGGGTCACCTGAAGACTAGCTGCCAGATCCGCCACCCGCTGATCAGTAGCACCCTGGGCCTCCTGAATCTCACGCAGCAGCCCCATGATGTCATCTAGTGGTGGATGCGAAGGACCAGCTGAGTGGGAAGGAACCTGAGAAGGGCCAGCTCCAGTGGAATGTTGTGGTGATGGAGGAGGTATGGCATCCACGTCCATGAACAACTTATCATCATCCTCCTCATCATCGCCCTCGTGAACCTCTGTTGTTGCTGCTGTTGCCGCCTCCACGTCTGCTACCTCTACTAGAGTATGGGGAGGCACCATAGCGTTTCTCTCCTCGTCACTGACTTGCACATCTCGCATCCCCATCCTGCAGATGGCCTCCCAGTTAAGGTCATCGAAAAAGTGTCCACGTGAATCCTCTCATCGACCAAGTTTACCTGCAAGCGAGTAAGCAGATTGGTGATCAAACGCCCATAGGATAGGTTACCCACCAGACCAGGCATCGTGCATGGTCCTGATAATGATATAAGGAAGGCAGACATGTTGCCTAGTGCAGATGCAGTACAGAAGGTACTGGGTCAACTGCGAAACCTTCTCATAGTGTCCACTCTGGGGAATTAGGTTGTGCTGAATGATCTTGCAATACACTAGGGGTTCCGATCATAGGTTGATTACCTTCATCTGCCAGTGATCATCCCTAAGAATATGGCGGTATCAATCTCTGTGCGCATTCTCACTGACAGGAACTAGAGTTCCTTGGGTGCACAGTATACCAAGGGACCATCATTTGAGATACCCAGGAGATCAGCCAACTCCTAGCAATTAAAGGAGATCTCCACCCCTTTAACTAAACTGGTGATCCTGAGCTCTCTACCCCTCTCTATGTCCTCTGGGTCACCCTCTACCTGTAAATTACAGTAAAACTGTTTCACCAACTCAGGACAGGTGCAACCCTCATATAGAATCACAGGGAGCCAGCCCATATCACCGAATGCTCCCTCCACATTAAATAGGGCTAGGTTGGCCAAGTTGACACAACGACCCCCTTCCACCTTCTTACGCTCATATCGAGCATACTGTGCTTCTATTTTAATAGACCGAAAGCAATGGGGATCATGAACTCTGGGGACTTTAGTGCGAGCCATGTTATCTACAAGAGTATAGACCAACAAGCAATATATCAGATATAGTGAAAATTCAAAATTTTGGCATTATGACGGAGTGATTTGGCCAAAAACCTCACTTTTCACCCAAACATTTGGACAGGAGGACTTACATAGGTCCCAAACCATCCTGCAAGGCTCATACAATGGGAAATTTAAACCAGCTGGGTCGAATTTGAAGAAATTTTGACAATTTGGGAAAAACCCCAAAATTTAGGTCAAAATTGGAAATTTTCAAGTTTCTATTAAACTAACCGATGAAACTCGAATTTTCTTGAAAGATTTCACCCATTGGGTGGCCAATAGCAATAACCCCCAATAAAAATCAAATTTTTACGGTCAGAAAAATATTAATTTGAAGAAAACCCTATTAATAGAGCAAAACCTAGGTATGAAAGCTTGAAAAGGAGAAAGAATACCTAGAAGAACGGAACGTAGGTCCTAGATCGATGAAAGAATCACCAAATTTGTATGGTCGACACTGTAGCAACTCAGTGGTGGCGAGTTGAGTTGAAGACAAAAGAGAAATATAGAGAATGGCTCAAAAATCAGGTTTAAAAACCTGATTTGGGATCGTGTGGTCGCAGAATTCAACCAAAAATGCGACCCCACAAACTACCACAGGCTCTCGGTGAGTTGACAGGGATTGTGTGGTCGCAACCCTATGGTCGCATATAGTGCGACCACACGATTGACCACAAGGTCTCGGTGAGCTAACAGGGTCTGTGTGGTCGCAACCCGGTGGTCGCATATACTGCGACCCCACCATCGACCCCACGATGAAAAAAAAAATTCCCTGTTTTAACTGAATGACTTTGAAGATTGAAATTTTGCCTTGTTTGTTTGGATTCTGACATGAGAATGACGTATATTATGATTGCCTCATATGTTCCTTGACTTTCAGACACTACCACCACTGAAAACAGGGAATGGCTGGGCAAAAACCAGGAGAGGACGTAACCCAATTCCACCTCCACTACCACCTGTGGAGGAAAATAGCCATGAAAACCCTGGGGAACAAGAGAATCAGAATGTGATACAGCCAGGAGTCAACGACTACGCTAACCCCACAAACTTTCCAGCCCTACCTACAAATTTGGCTACTGCAGTGATGAATCTAGCACAATAGTTGCAGCAAATACAGCAAGTGCAAGCCAACATGCAAGCTGCTATGGGAATGACTTTCCCAGCTGCAAACACTACACCTTTACCGGCGGGACAAGCTAGCACCGTACCAGGGGGTAGCAACACCGTGCCCCAAGCATCGACTATGAACAACACGGTACCTCAAACACCTTAAATGCCATTTGTACAAGCTCAAGTACAAAACCCTAAAGTACCTCAAGGCGTATACAACCAAGGCAATTACCAATATCAACCGCCTATATATGGAGCATATGCTCAGTATCAGTTGGACCATTCTCGACTGATTGAGCGTTTCCTAAAGATGAAGCCTAAGGAATTTAATGGCAAGCCATCGGATCCTTTGTGGCCAGCTCACTGGATCGACGAGATGGAAAAGAACTTCATGATGATGACTGTAAATGAAGAGGAAAAAGTGCTATGTGCCACATTTATGCTGAAGGGCGATGCACACCATTGGTGGAAGTCTACTCGAAGTTATCTGTTAACGAAGCACACCCAATTGACCTGGGCTATCTATAAAGAAGCATTCTTCGAGAAGTATTTTCCCAGAAGTTTTAGAGATGCGATGGAAAGAGAGTTTCTGAGTCTGTATCAGGGACAGATGACTGTGGATGCATATCAGCAGCGTTAAGAGGAGCTGTTTTTCTTTGCTCCCTCTAGCATGCAGGAGGAAAATACCAAAACCCAAAGGTTCGTCATGGGACTTAGGGGAAGCATCTGTGAGCATGTATTAGGATTGGAAAAGAAGATTTATAATGAAGCTGTACAGATTGCTCGAGTACTGGAATCGAGCCAGAGGGAAAGTTATTTTGCTCAGATTAGAGGTATCAAAAGGCCTAATGGAAATTCATACAACGGAGGGAACACAAAGACATTTAAATCCTTCCATACTCAAGGCTTCAATGCTGTAGCCAAGACTACTCCGACAACCCAACCTCAACAGAAGCAAGGTAGTGATGGAGTTAAATGCTTTAACTGCAATCAAGTAGGATATTTAAGGGAGTGTCCTAAGCTAAGGAAGCAGCTACAGTAAGGAAAGGTTTATGCAGTTACATCTGAGGATGCTGCCGCATCGCTTGATGTGGTCACAAGTATGACCTGAACCTTTCATTTTGTACTACCTTGTGTGAGCATGTAGACTAAATTAAATCAAATCACAGGTATCATACCTATTAATGGCATACCCGCCAGAGTACTCTTTGATTCTCGAGCTACTCATTCTTTTAAATCTGTGTCATTTGGAAAGAAGCTAAATCTACCCCTCAAACCTTTAGACTACAAATTGCTTGTACGTTCACCTGTGGGATTAGAAGTGGAACTAGAAAAAGGTTATGGACCATGTCCAATTCTTATCGACGAGAAGATTTTGGATGCAACCTTAATTCAACTTGAGATGACAGACTTTGACGTTATCTTGGGAATGGATTGGTTAGCTCAGCACTCTGCAAACCTATTATGTACAGAAAAGAAATTGACATTTAAAGACAAAGAATGAGTAGAGTTTAGTTTTGCGGGAACCAAACTTTTCCGTAAACAAAAACTCATTATTTCTGCATTAAAGGCTAGAAAATGCCTCGAGAAAGGAGGAATTGGGTATCTAGTATCCGTGGTCAATCTCACCAAGGAAGCACCACGAATGGAGGATATTGATGTTGTGCGTGACTTTTTGGATGTATTTCCTGAGGAACTACTAGGAGTACCACCGACAGAGTTCGTTATAGATCTTATATCCTGAGCCGTACCAGTATCTAGAGCACCTTATCGAATGGCTCCTACTGAACTGAAGGAACTGCAGGTACAATTACAGAAATGATTGGACAAGGGTTATATTAGACCCAGCATATCACCATGGGGAGTGCCAGTATTGTTCGTGAAAAAGAAGGACAGTAGCGTTCGACTGAGTATAGACTATCGGGAATTGAATATGCTTACAATCAAGAATCGATACCCGTTGCCTCAGATCGATGACTTAATCGATCAGTTGCAAGGTGCCAAAGTGTTCTCCAAAATTGATCTTCGGTCAGGATACCATCAGTTGAAGATTAAGGAAGGTGATATTCCGAAGACAACATTTAGAACAAGATATGGACATTATGAATTTTTAGTCATGTCTTTTGGATTGATTAATGCACCCGCAACTTTTATGGAACTCATGAATCGGGTATTCCATGACATATTGGATACGTCAGTCATTGTATTTATTGACGACATACTAGTCTATTCCAAGGACAAAGAAACTCATGTCACAAATCTAAGAGCCACTCTGCAGCGACTAAGAAAAGAGAAGCTTTATGCCAAATTTACGAAGTGTGAGTTCTGGCTAAATGAAGTCGCTTTCTTAGTCCATGTAGTACCCACTGAAGGAATTAAAGTGGATCCTAGCAAGATGAAGCCATTGTGAAATGAGAAGCACCTAAGAATGTTACAGAAATCAGAAGTTTCTTAGGTTTAGCTGGTTACTATTGACGATTCGTGGAAGATTACTCTAGAATCAATGTACCTCTCACCAGTCTGACAAAGAAAGGAGAAAAGTTAGTTTGGACCAACAAATGTGAGGAGGGTTTCCAAACATTGAAGGCTAGATTAATATCAGCTCCCATCTTGACTATTCCTATCCCAGACAACCATTTACCTTGTACATTGATGCGTCTAAGTTAGGTTTAGGATGTGTACTTATGCAAGGAGAATAAGTAGTTGCGTATGCCTCAAGACAACTAAAGACACATGAGAAGAACTATCCCACTCATGACATGGAATTAGCAGCAGTAGTACATGCTGTCAAGATATGGAGACATTATTTGTATGGTGAGAAATTTTAGATTAATTCAGATCATAAGAGTCTTACTTATCTTTTCAATCAAAAGGAATTGAACATGTGATAGAGGAGATGGCTGGAGTTGCTAAAAGATTATGATTGCGATATCCAATATTATCTAGGAAAGGCTAATGTAGTTGCTGATGCGCTAAGCAGAAAAACAATGATAAAATCCTAGGGAGAAGTTAACACGACTGCGACTGTAAGACCCGCACTCCATGAACCCGATCTAAACCTTTAGTTCATGTTGTAACAGGTCTTCCAATCATCACTGGACCAGACGGGACGAGCAGATGACAACCAGGTATGAAATCGGACCAATCAGACCAATTCAAGTATGAAATACTTCATACCGGTCGCTGGTACCGGTCTTGGTACCGGTCTATGGTCGACCGGTATGGCCTGCGCAGACTTAGATCCGAAAAGGATCTCTGAGGGTCCCACTTTCTAAATTTCGAACCGAAGGACTTTCCTAATGTTAGGAGGCTCCCTAAACCTAATCCTAGCCTATAAAAGAACCACTAAACCTCCTAAAACCTCTTTCATTGATCCTCACAAACCCTAGAGAGGAGAAAGAGATTGAAGAAGGAGGAGAAGCTAGGAAGGAGAGGGAAGAGCCGCCATTGCCGTTCGATGAAGAACACATTATCTCAAGTCAACGGTAAGTGCTTAAACCTTCCTCTACATTAGGAGTTCTGAGATGGTTAGTCATGTTTGGATCAATACCATGCAAAGCGGGGTATTGATCTAAACCACATTTTTGTCGTCAAACCCTAATCTAGTCGGTAACCCTAGATTCAAGTTCCAGGTTAAAGATCATCAAAACTAGAACTTGAATAGAGTTGGAAACAACTCTAACTCAGTGCTCAGACCTAGAATGAATAGGAGAAACCCTAGAATCAATAAGGGGTGACCGACGGAAGGCGAAAACCAGATGTATGGTCTCCCAGAGGCATAACGGTCGACCATACCGGTCGCACCCTATGCGACCGGTACTGCGACCGGTACCTCTTGGGGATCGATCTGTGGAGACTGGTTGACCATACCGGTCGCAGCTTTCCCCACAATGCCATGACCGGTACTGCGACCGGTATGCTCTGTGAGAAGTGTTTGTAATCCCGTTGGTTTTCCGACCAACGTAAATCCTAAGAGAACTATTCTAACTAAATCCTAATATCGTGTAGGACCTTGTGACAGCAAGTTTGGACCTTGTGACGAGGAGCAAGCTATCAAACAAGCATCAGGTAAGGGAATCGGACCTAAACCCTAATAATTTAATAAACAGTAAAACGTTGTTAATAACCATGATTCTATGGTATGATGTTTGTGCATACTCGCATGTCATCTTTTACTTTCAGTTATTATTATTGTTCATGCATACTTGCTATGCTAGGTTGTGACTGTTAGGCATGTGATTGTTTTTGTTGGTGTGTAGAATGGAAAGGACTGGAGGTCTGAGATCATTCCTCACACTAGCACCTTTTGTATCATTCTGTCTAAGCATGCTTGGTGCGGGTAGGGTATTAGGGGGAGGAAGTGGCACTGTGGTCTCTGGCCTGGCCACTAGACTCTAGCTCTATCTCTATGTCGTAGGAAGCTATGCTGGGATAGGGCCTACTGTGATGACATATAGGATTGGTTAGTTTCGAGCCCAGTTTGCAAGCCCTCGCCAATAGGGGCTTACGTGTTGGTATGGGTAGAGTATCAGGGGAGGTGTTGGCGGTGTTTGATCCGGACGCCTTAGCTCTATCTCTATTCCATAGTGGGTGCATGTGGGACGACAATGGTGTTTGATCTATTGGGTGGCTTCACACACTCCTGTATAGAGGTGCGGTGGCCGCCAATCCTTTCTATAGCATATTGCAAACTTAAACCAGACCATAATGTGAATGTTACTCATGCATATATTTGTTGCACTGTCTGATTGTCTTACTGAGCTAAGTTGTGAGCTCACCCTTGTGTATACACTTTTTTTAGATGTTGATGCAGGTTATTCGGTGGAGGATTATGTGAACGGTCCAGTGTACGGAGGCGTGGCTTCTTTGGAAGTGCAAGTAGGAGAGGACAAGCATGACACTTCATGCGAGTGCCCTTTCTGCGTGTACCTTTAGGATTTGATTTAATTTATTTTATTATTTTCAGATGAAAATACAATTGATGTAAAGATATTTATTTATGTTGTGGGTATTTGAATAATTAGATTTTTTATTTTATCAATAGATCACTCAGTTCATTTAATTTAAAACTTTCGTTGTATTTTATTATATTATGGTTGTGATTATGTGCAATGGTTTATATGAGTGGACACGATCTTATTGAGATCCTGGTGTGAACCGTTGGTTCAGTGACGGTTCACTCACACTTCTGGTTCAGTCAAGATTGAGGTGTGACAGCGACAATGTGTGTTATAGGAGAAGTATTCAATTATGGTAATGAGCAGTTCGTGATAGATACACCGGATGGATCAACCAACCAAGGGTTTATTCATCGGTTTTTAAATATGTTTGCCACATTGAAGATTTTACCTGACCTGATAAACGAAGTAAAATCCACTGTTAAATCAGACCCTTAACTGAGAATGGTGCAAGAAGACCTCGAAAAAGGTAGGACTACTCCTGAGTTCACCTTGGACGTTGAAAAGGTACTAAAATACAAAGGAAGAGTATGTGTTCCTGAAAATGAAGACTTGGATATTAGACACAGACTAATGAAGGAAGCTCACACCACCGCTTATTCGGTACATCCTGGAAGTACGAAGATGTATCATGATCTGAAGAAACTATGTTAGTGGAGAGGAATGAAAGCGGATGTAGCTAAATTTATGTCTCAATGCTTAAATTGTCAGAGGATAAAGGCTGAAAGGCAAAGACCTACAGGATTATTGCAGCTACTGTCAGAACCAGCATGGAAATGGACTGCATCACTATGGACTTCGTCATCGGGTTACCATTGACTCCCTGAGTAGTTGACGCGGTCTGGGTGATTGTGGATCGTTTGACTAAGACAACTCGTTTCATAGCTATACGACCTCAGTATACCCTAGAGAGGTTAACCAAGCTATATGTGGATAATATTGTCAGATTGCATGATGTACCTGAAAGCATTGTGTCCGACAGAGACCCACGCTTTACCTCAAAGTTTTGGGAAGGATTACAGAAGGCTATGGGTACAACGTTGAAGTTTAGTACTGTATTCCATCCTCAGACAGACAGACAGTCGGAGCATACTATTCAAATTTTAGAAGACATGCTTCGAGCTTGTGTTATTGATTTCAAAGGATCATGGGATGAGAAACTACATTTGATCGAGTTCGCCTATAACAACAGCTATCAGGCTACTACACAGATGTCACCCTATGAAGCACTGTATGGTAGGAAGTGTCGAACTCCTTTGTTTTGGAATGAAGTTGGAGAAAGGAGCATTGTTGGACCAGAGTTTATTGAAGAGACTTGTCAAGTAGTCGACATTATCAAGGAAAGAGTTAGAACAGCTCAGAACAGTCAGAAACAATATGCAGATAATCGACGTCGAGACCTTGAATTCATCGCAGGTGATAAGGTATTCCTAAAAATATTTCCTATACGTGGTTTGAAACGGTTCAGACAGAAAGGAAAGCTAAGTCCAAGATATGTCGGGCCATATGAGATTCTAGCTAAACGTGGGAAAGTGGCGTATCAGTTAGCACTACCCCCATCTATGTCAAGTGTGCATGATGTATTTCATATCTCATTACTAAAGAATTATGTCAAAGATCCAACACACGTGTTAACAATGGATCTGCCAGGTCTAACTGATGATTTGACATTCGAAGTAGCACCAACCAAAATTACCAGTCGGAAGGTTCAACGTCTACGCAACCGTGACATTTATTATGTTAAGGTTACTTGGAGGACCCAAGATGTAGAAGAGATCACATTGGAAGAAGATAATGCTATGCGAAAGCAATATCCTCACCTTTTTTACTCGGAAGGTATGTGTAAATTTCAAGGATGAAATTTATAATAAGAGGGGGAGTTGTAAGACCCGTATCGTACTAACCGGTCTTACTACCTTGTATCAGGTCTTCCTATCATGGTCGGGCCAAGCGGACCAAGTGCATGAAGAAACCATAAGGCTAGGTATGAAATTGAACCCAAAATAATCTATTTAGGAGTGTGTGGTCGCATACCTAAACAGGTGTGGTTGACCACACCTTAGAATAATGCGACCACTGGAGTCTGGGACGTGTGGTCACAGTTCTTGGATGTGTGGTCGATGGGTTCTACGACCCCACGTGCGACCACACGAAGTCAAACTGACTCTGTGATTAGGAAACCTTCCTAATCCAAAGGTGGTTTTTCCCTAATCTAAGTGAGGCTCTATATGGAGGGTTTTCCTCTATATATAGGACGTCCTTTAGCCTCTTTCATCCTTTTAGAACATAAACTGAAAGAGAGAGAAAGAGAAGAGGAGGAAGAGAAGGATAATTAAAGAGAAAGACTAACACGAGGAATTTCAGAGAGAACTCTAAATCTTCAACAAGTTTAAGGTATTAAAACATTCCTCACATCAGTTGAATACCTAGAATAGATCATGGAGGAGATAGTGATTCAAAGTGAGACCCCAATCATAAAACCATGGATAAATTCTAAGAGATCCATGGAGGGAATCTATTAGGATGATGGATTATGTAAAAAATATGAATTTTAAGCCATAGAACAATCATAGGAAGGATCATGATGCTAAGCCAAAGAATCAAAACATGAAGGAATTGAATTGAGAGTGAAAAGTCGACCATCACATGTGTGGTCGCATGTGTGGTATGAGACACATATGATCGACCACATGCCCTCGGGAAAGTTCCAGGGAGGGTGTGGTTGCATGTGTGGTCGCATGATATGCGACCACACGAGACACACATATCGACTATACGCCCACGGAAAAGTTCCAGGGAGGGTGTGGTCACATGTATGGTCGCATGGTATGCGACCACACGTAGCAACCACACGTCCTCGGGGAAGTTTCAGGGAGGGTGTGGTCACATGTATGGTCACATAATATGTGACCACACATAGAGATCACTGAGACCACAGGTGCAGCTGCACCTGTGACCACTCTGCTTTTGGAAGTCTGAATTGATGGAAATAAATTTTAATTTAAAATCTATACATTTGTTAGGTTTCCAAGTGGTCTAAAAGTGATTTACAAAGCTTGGACGAGGAACAATCATCAACCAAAGGTGAGGGAACAAAACTTAAACTAATTGGCTAATAACAAACTATTTTACTTATTGAGTCCAATGCCATGAATGATTTTATGCTTATATGTTTGTAATGTGCATTTCACATGTCATCCAATATTCCTGCTATTACTGCTCATGCATATTTGATTCTATTTATTTATAACATGATGATGATGATGATGTTAGGAATAGACATGTGAATGTATATGTGTGGTTAGTATGGTTGATGATAGTGGAGCATCAGGGGGAGGACGTGACACTGTGGTTTATCCTGGTCACCAGACTCTAGCTCTATCTCTACTCAAGTCTTCCCCACTAACATCGTCGTATCGCCATTACCTTAGCAGAACTATTCCGTCGTAGGGCATCAGGGGAGGTGGTCTCAGACCATGTAGTCTTTGACTCTGCCGGGGGGCCTTATCTCTATCTCTATGGACGTATTGAGGGATGCTGGTGTGAGGCCTTGGATACACTATTTGGTATTAGGATTGGTTAGTTACGAGCCCAGTTGGCAAGCCCTCGCTAATAGGAGCTTACGTGTTGGTATGGGTAGGGCATCAGGGGAAGTGTTATGCGGTGTTTGATCCGAGCACTTTAGCTCTATTTGTATTCCATGATGGGTGTATGTGGGACGGCAATGGTGTTTGATCCGTTGGGCGGCTTCACACACTCATGTATAGAGGTGCGACGACCACCAAACCTTTCTATAGCATATTGCAAACTTATAAACCAGACCAAAGATATGAATTGAATGCATGCATATGTTTGTTGCATTATTTTGTTTGCTCACTGAGCCATGATGTGTGCTCACCCTTTCGACGTCGAATATTTTTAGTTGATGATGCAGGTCCTACCGTGGATGATTATATGAATGCACCAATGTACGGATATGTTGCTGCGATGGATGTGGAAGCTATGGTGGAGTTGCATGATTCATTGTGCGAGTACAACTCTTGTGTTTTCGATTAGATTTAGTTGTTGGATTATCAGAAAATGTAATTGATTACTTTATTTTATTTTATGTCTTGAGTCATTTGGAGATAATTGGATAATTAATTATGTTATCACTGTTAGATACTCAGTTCATTAATATTAAAGACTTCCGTTATTGTTTATTTACTCTGATTATGGTTGTGGTTGTATCTGGTTTGAACAAATGGGCACGGCCTATACGAGATCCTGGTTGAACCGTTGGTTCATAGATGGTTCATCACACTATTCTGGTTAGACCAGAATTAGGGTGTGACAAAATGTGTTCAGCTCATCTCTATGTCTAGCCCTAGGGAGTATGTTGTGCTGAATGATGCAACTGATGATCCTAGGAATGGGTCTGTAGTCTGGCTCAATATTTCCATTCTCCCAGATCCAACTTATTGCAAAGGATGAGCTCCCTTTGTAAATTAACCTACTGATCCTCTGGGCAATCTACAACCTGACGAGGCCCAAAATACACAGTTCTTCCAACAGTAGAGACGTTGAGTATTTCGCCCAGATTAGAGATGCTTATAGTGATACATACGCCTTTCACTATGCTGGTAATATGTAACACACCTGCCTCGTCAACAGTATAGCCTAAATTGCAAAAGAAATGCCTTACCAAGTTGGGGTATACGTCATTCCATATGCACAAGGTTGGGGTCCAACCTAGTGCATCGAAGTGTACCCCAATAGCAAACCTGGTCAACTCCTCCAAAATGACGTACGCCCTACCTCAATCTTGGTTGTATCAAACTTCGCCCAATTTTGGCTACAGTCATATGATAGGAAGCGTGTCCTGTCAAACCTCTTAGCTAAAGTGATCCTACCCTCCTTGTGACATTTTATAATGACTACAGGTTAGGCAAATGGAAAAATCTCTGTTAGAATGTTAACGGGCGCCATGTATGATGGGTTGGGCAATAAAGACATGATTCTCCAAGAAAGTGAAGTGGGAAAACAATGCCCTAACCCGAAGAGGTCACTATTACATGGGATAAAACCTAGGTATGCCCAAAGAAGTAGAACAACAAGAGTAAGAGAGATAACAGACTTGAAACTGAAAGAGATGGGGATGTATCGCCCAATGTAGTTAGGAAACCGCTAAGAACAGGGGGATAAACCTTTGGGAAACCGGAGGGAACCCTATTTCTCTCTTTTCTCTTGGAAATTTTTGATGTGGGCTCTAAATGATAACTGATGAGCCTTTTGTAGGATTATTGCTTTCGTGGAACTGGTAGACTGGTCACTTAAGCCCTGCCACCGCTTTGTTCTTCTGGTAGACCAAGAATCAAGTTAATTGGATTGTTGGCACCAAAATAATCGAAACCATTCAAAACCCTAAATCGGAGTTACGTACTTCCGCCTTGTGACTTTGGTACATTTGTAAACTTAGAAAATTTTTTAAGTGTTCAACTGGCAGGATAACTGGATGAACAGTCATCCGCCACTTCATCCGCTTGACCTACTAGAAATCAAGTTAGTCTATAAGTGATATGAACCGATGACTAACCGAAAGTTAGTTCACCAGGCGCCAATCATCCATTTTCCCCAATAAATTGGAGGGATTACTAACCAGTCCCACCTAACTAGTGGAGCGTGCTTTCAGTTACTGCTACCGGTTTAGGAAACAACATAAAATGGACTTGAAACATGGAAAATTATGATGCATTGTTCATAATTGCCATAATATGAAATATTTAAGATGTTGTTATGGTTTAATTGGACTTATGGTTGATACTAACATTGGACATTTATAGATTTCCCCTATCAACCTGTAATACTAACAAGCAATGCCTCTAAGGAGAAGGCCAAGAGGGAGGAATGCCAATATAAACCCTCCAGCTGAAAATGAAGGTAGTATGGGCTAGGGTGGTTCAAATTCACAACCACATATGCCACCGCCACCACCACCTCCTCCTCCGCCATTGGTAAACCTTCCACCGCCACCTCCAGTGCAAACGGTGACAGATATGGTGGCAGGTATGGGTGGTTTGGTACAAAACCTGGAAGACCAGCAAAGTAATACGACTGCAGTCTTTACTGAATTATTGGCTGCTCTATGTGGAGTGCCTCTAGCTTCACCAGTCCCAGGACAAGCATAGGGTGGAGGCATCCCTCCAATTCCTACTGCACTGCATGTGCATGAGCAAGTGCCCCTAGTACCACTAGTTCATCATGTTCCAGCACCAGTGCCTGCAGTTCATACTCACCCTGCCATGACAGGCATCCATTTACAGTCTCAATTAGATGGGGCAAAAGTAATGAACAATTTTCAACTTATGCACTCGCTGAAATTTACTGGGGTTGATACCAATCCGAAGCAGCCAGCTATTTGGATCCAAGCTATGGAGAAGACCTTGGAGACCCTGATGTACACAGAGGCACAAAAGTAGCTACGTGCAACCTTTTAACTAAAAGGGGCGCCATATGATTGGTGGAAGGGTATCCCACAAACCTTGATGCGATGCCATGGAGATATCACATGGCAGATCTTTAAAGAGGCATTCTGTAAGAACTTCTTCCCCAAAACTTTAGGGATCGTAAGGAGGTTGAGTACGACTGTTGAAGCATATCAACAGAAGTTTGAGGAGCTCTTCTATTTCTCCCCTGTGTCTAGGCGCTTCGTACAAGGTCTGAGGGGAGACATCAAAGTGATAGTGGAGTCCATGAGACTGATGGAGTATAGTGATGCCGAACAAGAGGCAAAGAGTGTTAAGGATGGCTATCACCAGAATTACTAGGGTCAAAAGAGGCCCATGAGCTTCACTGAAAACCACCCCAACAAGCAGCTTTGGGCTTACTACCCTAGTTCTTCTATGACAATTTTTTCTGCTCCATCCACAGTGAGGCCCACATATAGCAATCCGGCCTCCACTCAAAGCAAGCCGACATTTATACCTAGGATAACTCAGCCAAGGCCTGCAACCTCAAGTGCTTCTTCTGTACCCTATGGCACTTGTTTTAACTGTGGAAAGTTGGGACATTTCCAAGGGTGTGCCCAGAACTGAAGAAGGCACCACCACTAGGACAAGGCAAAGTCTTTGCTTTATCTTTTGATAATGCAGAAGGCTCACTTGGAGTCGTCATAGGTATTTTAAATTTTGAAGAGAAGCATCATCTTACATTATATGTATTCATATATGTATGTGTATGTACTATTTCTATATCTGGCATAACTACACGTATATTATTTGACTTTGGGGCTACGCATTCATTTGTTTCCCTTGCATTCGCCGCTAATTTGGGAATGCTGTCACACAAGATATCTTGTGCACTGATAGTACATATACTTATGGGGTTTAAGCTTGGTCTAGAAGACTATTATGGACTATGTGACGTGGTCATAGAGGGTAGAGTATTAGAAGCCAGCCTCGTCTGCCTTGAGATGGAGGACTTTAAGGTAATTTTGGGAATGAATTGGTTGATGAAGCACCAGACCAACGTCCTATGTTCCAGGTGCCAGATTTTGTTCTAGCCTACCACTGGAGAAGCCTTTGTTTACACTGGCAACAAGACCAAAAAGTGTCACAAGTTGTTTCTATCGGCGCTGCAAGCATCTAAACTTATACACCACGGGTGTGAAAGTTATTTACTGTCGGTATTGGATACCAAAGCTGAGATGCCAAGATTGGAAGACATACCAGTAGTGAATGAATTCCCCGACGTATTCCCTGAAGAGCTACCTGGTTTACCACCAGATTAGGAGATGGAATTTGTGATCGACTTAGTCCCAGGAGTAGCTCCTGCTTTTAAGGCTTTATATCATATGGATCCTATTGAGTTAAAGGAACTCAAGGTACAACTTCAGGAGCTACTAGACAAGGGTTTCATCAGACCCAGTATCTCACCTTGGGGACCACCAGTATTGTTTGTTAAGAAGAAGGACGGTAGTGTCCTTTTGTGCATTGATTACCTGGATCTAAACAAGTTAACAATCAAGAACTAGTATCCCCTGCCTCAGATCGATGACTTATTCGACCAACTTCAAGGGGCAAGTGTGTTTTCGAAGATAAAACTATGGCCAGGCTATCACTAGTTAAAGATTAAGGGGAGTAATGTGTCCAAGACAGCATTCCGGACAAGGTATGGCCACTCCGAGTTCTTAGTCATGTCTTTTGGATTGACAAACGCTCCAGCCTCATTCATGGAGCTCATGAATCAGGCATTCCATGAGTTCTTAGATAAGTTTGTCATCATTTTCATCAATGACATCCTCATCTACTCACCTGATGATACCGCCCATGTAGAACACGTCTGCTTGGCATTGCAAAAGTTGAGGCAGGAAAAGTCGTATGCCAAATTCAAGAAATGCGAGTTCTGCCTCAGACAAGTAGCATTCTTGGACAATTATATCAGCTGAAGGATTAGCAGTGGACCCTGGAAAGGTCAGTGCAGTCATGGAGTGGAAGATACCCACCTCGATGACAGAGGTTAGAAGTTTCCTTAGATTAGCCAGCTATTATCGGTGCTTTATTGAGGGTTTTTCTAGCATAGTAATCCCGCTGATGGGATTGACCAAGATGGGTGTAAAGTTTGAATGGTAAGATAAATGTGAGGAAAGTTTTTAGAGCCTCAAGGAGAAGCTCGTCTCTGCTCCAATTCTGACCATTCCGTCTGAGAAGGGTACATTTACTATTTATATGGATGCTTCCAAATTTGGGTTGGGTTGTGTACTTATGTAGGGTGACTATGTTGTGGCTTCGAGGCAGTTAAAGGTGCATGAGAAGAATTACCCCACTCATGACCTAGAGCTTCCAGCTATTGTCTTCGCCATAAAAATATAAAGGTACAACTTATATGGCAAAAAGTTATGTATAATGTCAAATCACAAGAGTCTAACTCACTTATTCAACCAGAAAGAGTTAAATATGAGGCAACGAAGGTGGGTTGAGTTACTAAAAGACTATACTGCATCATCAAGTATGACCCTGGCAAGGCCAATGTAGTGGCTAATGCTCTCAGTCGGAAGGAGATGGTTATGGTGGAAGGGGAAACCTTTGAGTCAGCTAAACACGAGGTAGGACTCAATATAGCCCAAACATTGGTTCTTGAACCCCCTCTTGATGTTGAGCCCACTATTACTGACACTGTTATGATAGAGTGGATAGAAGCGACAACTGAGCTGCTTTGTACCTTGACTATTCAGCCTACCTTGCTAAAAAGGATCAAAGATGCTATTGATAGTGATGTCCATTTGAAGACTCTCACGCATGACCTTAAGAAAGGAAAGCAAGACCCAGACTTCTCTATTGACAGCATGGGTCTGATCAAGTACATAGGAAGATATTGTGTACCAGAAACTAGATATTGTGTACCAGAAACTGCCAAAATTTTAAAGGAGACCATCATGATTAAAGATCATTCCTCTCCTTTCCCAGTCCACCCTGGCAGTACCAAGATGTACCAGGGCTTGAAGAAAGCCTACTGGTAGAGGGGTATGAAGGCCAAAGTGACAGCTTTTGTATACAAATGCCTTACTTGTCAATAAGTGAAGGCAGATGGACAAAGACCTGTTGGGTTACTTCAACCATTATTGATCCCAAGTGGAAGTGGGATCATATCACCATGGACTTTGTGACAAGATTACCTTTGACACCAAACAATGTAGATGCAGTTTGGGTAATCGTAGATCATCTCACAAAAGGTCACCCGTTTCGTAGCTGTTAGGCCAACATACACTATGGATAGGTTGGCTAAGCTATATATTGACAACATAATGAGATTACATGGTATGCCGGCAAGCATTGTCTCGGATAGAGATCCGAGATTCATGTCCAAGCTATGGGATAGTTTACAGAAGGCTATGGGCACCCAATTGTAGTTCAGTACTGCATTAATCCAGAGACTGATGGATAATCTAAGTGCATAGTACTGATTCTGGAGGATATGCTTCGAGCATGCGCATTAGAATTCGAATGCAGCTGGGATAAGTATTTATCTTTGATAGAGTTTACTTACAACAACATTTTTCAGGCTACCCTTGGCACTGATCCATATGAGGTACTGTATGGTAGGTGATGCAGGACTGCATTGTATTGGAATGAAGTAGGTGAGCAGAGAATATTGGGGCCTGATATCATTCAAGACACTTGTAATAAAGTGGATCTGATCAGAAAGAGAATCAAGGCTGCTCAAAGCAGGAAGGAGAGTTATGCTATTGGACGGCGTAAGGATTTAGAGTTTTAAGTTGGTGATAAAGTCTTCCTCAAAGTGTCGCCCCACCGTGGTATTCGACGCTTTGGCAAGAAAGGGAAGCTGAGTCTCAAATATACTGGTTCATATGAGATTTTAAGGAGAAGCGACATAGTGGCTTATCAGTTAGCCTTGCCTCTTACACTATCAGAAGTTTACGATGTATTCTACATTTTACTTTTGAAGAAATATGCTCATGACCCATCACATGTCCTGAGTATGGAGGTTCCCCAGATTGAAAGAGATCTATCTTGCACCGTAGAGCCAGTGGCAATATTAGACAAAAAAGTACATCAGTTACAGAACTATTCCATCCCCTTGTGAAGGTTCATTGGCACAGTTATGCAATTGAGGAAGCCACTTGGGAAAGTGAAGATGCAATGCAGGAGAAGTATCCGCATTTGTTTGAAGACTCAAGTACGCCTTAATTTCAAGGACAAAATTCTTATAAAGTGAGGGGATTGTGAGATCCACACCCAGAATCCCTTTACTAACCCAGATTCCTCCTATGTCAGGTCTCAACACATCAATTGATGGAGCACCTAATGTGGACCTGATGATGGTATTCGAACCTTAGGTGAGTCTTCACTACTGGTGTTGTAAGCACCCCATTTTTGTCATCCCTAGCATGCAGAAGTCTAAATGAATCCATATAACGAGTTTCTGGCTCTTAATTCAAGGTTTTGTGATTTTTCAATGAGCCCTATAGCATGGTCATGAGCTGCTACCTACTTGGATGCATAGGTCATAAAATTATCTTCAAAATGAGACTGGAATCACCCAATTCTGATATCAAACGAGGAATGTATCACAGTTTTAGTTGGTTTGAATGTGCAGAGGCATTTATGTAATTATCACAGGTCGAATGCAATATTATCGATAAAACTTCAGTTCTTCATATCTTGGAAGTTTTAAGTTGGAATCAGGTGTTTCAAGTGCTAGTGTTCCATTTTTATTTCCTTACAAAGTGGACATAGAAAATTTGGGATAGGAGTCGCCGGAGGATTTCGTGCAAAGTTGCAAGCCAAAATGACCCATGAAATGATAAAAGAGAAAGAGAAGCCAGTCTCAACTCAATCCCCGTCAACCTAGCTCGATCCAAGCCAGTCCTAGCTCAACCTAGTCAACCCATGTCAGTCTACTCAAGTCAATCTAGCCCAGTCCAGTCCAGATTAAATTAGTGCATCCCATGAGTGCATGTGCATAGATGTTATATATAAGGGTCCCTATATATAATTATAATTAAATGCATATTATATATATATATATATATATATATTATAAATGTTATATAATTATATACAATATTATACAATCTATGTCGATTTTGGGAAGAATAGTAGAGATAGGCCACAGATTGACTTAGATTGGAGAGAATAGAAAGGAGAGA
Organism: Protea cynaroides; assembly: GCA_028583415.1. Taxonomy (NCBI): domain Eukaryota; kingdom Viridiplantae; phylum Streptophyta; class Magnoliopsida; order Proteales; family Proteaceae; genus Protea; species Protea cynaroides. The sequence goes on from CM053266.1 coordinate 78,096,832, forward strand.
AGAGGAATGAAAAGTGATCCGGCCAACCAAGTGTGAAAGGAAATAAAAAAAAAAGGAAAGATAAATTGTCTTAGAAAAGGGAAAAAAAAAGGAATGGAAGGTCTAGGTCGGTGATTGACCAAGAAGAATGGGAAAGATGGAAAATTTGCAAAAAAGGAAAGAAAATCCGAAGGAACTCGGATCGGTCATAGAGAGAATATTGAGAGAGAGGACAGATGAGAATTGAGAGAAAAAGGAGAAGGCTGGGGTCGGTTAGAGGACTCTAGAAAGATTAAAAAAAGAAAAAAAAGAAAAAGAAAGGAGAATATTTGAATTACAAAGAAGGAAGGCTGGAGGAGATTGTGAGATTGAGAAGAAGGAATCAGAAGGAGAGAGTTTGAGAATTAAGAAAGAATAGAGAAAATTAGAATGGGGGAGAGAATCTGAATAAAGAAAAAAAAAAGGTGAGCAGATCTGAGAAGAGATTAGGAAATCTGAGAAGACATTAGGAAGAATTTGATCAGAGAAATATAGAAAGGAAAATCTCAGAGACGGAAAGATTGAGAGAAGATTGAGAGAGAGATATTGAGATTGGAGGAAAAATATTGAGAAGAGATTGAGATTGAAAATAAAAGGGAGGCAGATCCAAAGAGAAGAGGAGAACGCAAAGAGAAGTAAGAAGCCAAAGGAAGAAGAAGAGGGAGAGGAACGACTCTGGTAAATCCGTCTCCTCCCTTGCTACTGTGTTGTTTGTTTTAGTATTCTTGCACCTTACACATGCATGCATCCATCTTCCTTAATCCCATGCTGTCATAATACCCAGCTATGCATGCAACACCTTACACCTTAATTCTCCCACTTGTTGCCACCTACATAAACCAAATATCCACTTTCATACACCCCTGTACCCAAATCTCTCAAATCTGAACCTTACCTTACCTGAATTTCGGCCAACACACACTTAATACCCAAATCTGAACCTTACCTGATTCACCTTGTATGCATCCCACTAGCAACCAAACACCTCATCCATGCTGTCCAACCTATAACCAGTCCCACAAACCCAACCGAACACCACCTGTAAACCCCACATGAAGCATAGTCATCCACCTTGCCATGTGTGATAACCACTTGCATCCCAGTTGTGCAATCCATCGGTCACCATTACAAAGCAACCAACCAACACAACCCCATACTTGTCACGGCCTTCCATCCTCCTACTCCATAATCTATCAAAACCACCACTCAGCCTTGCACTCACCTTCCCATCTGTACATGCAAACCCCAGCCAAAACCTGCAAAACCACTTTATCCCTCTTTCATGCAGCCGTGCATCTGCCCTCCATAGTACCCATAAGCCATCCTACTTCCATAGTCCTTGATTAATTTTAAACTTGTTGATATTGAGTGAATTTTGAACTGATCTGAAATTTTGATGTGAATTAAATCGAACCATTGATCTGAAATTTTGATGTAAATAAAATTGAGCCACTCATCTGAAAATTTTGATTTGAATTAAATTGAGCCCATAATTTGAAAATTAGTGTGATTGATCCAACCATGATTTGGAGTTCTAATGTGATTGATCTGATCACAATTTGGATTTCTAATATGATTGATCCAACCATGGCTGAAATTTTTATGAAATTGATCCCGTATGCTTGGATTCTTATGTGATGAAATTGATCCAATGCTTGAAATTTAATATGGTTGATCCAACCACATGATCTAAATTTTATGGGATTGATCTGGCTTTATGTTTGGAATTTTATGAGATGAAGATTATACCATTGATTTGGAATTTTTAAGGTGATATCCACTGATCATAAATTTTTAATGTGAATTTTAATATCAACCACTGGATGTTGATTCTGAATCTAAATTGCTAGATGGTCATTATGAGTGATTTTAAGTGAATCTGAATGATTAGATTATCATTTTAAGTGATCTGAACCGTTGGATTATCTTTGTGACTGATTTAAATAAATCTGAATGGTTGGATTTTGATTTTGAGTGATTTGAACCATTGGATTTTAGTCTAAACATGATATGCATGATCTGAGCCATTGATTTCCTAATTTGAACATGATATGCATGATCTGAGCCAATATTTGTCCATCTATGATGTTTATATTGCTATATTTGCATATATTTCCATAATGCCATTACTATGTTGATCTGTTGCTATGTTTAAATTTTGGCAATAACTTACTTTCTGCAACATCCTAGTTGAACTGTCATATCTGCACACTTTTAGAAGACAATCTAGATGTGGACACGTGCATTTAGGCACCCACATTCATGGGAAGGGTATAATGGAAAATAATAAAAGTCTTAACAAAGAAAGAGAATGTATTGCCAAACCTTCCAAAATTAGAACTTAGGATGAAAGGGTAGCTTAGGATGATCCCTGCCCTTCAGCATACCTTAACCTAGATCAGGTTAACCCTAGACCTAGAGTAGGTTCTAAAGCCTTAGACATAGAATAGGTTCTCAATCCTTAACCTAGAACAGATTGCCCCTTAACCTAGAACAGGTTATCCCACCAATTTCGAACTACGAGGGGTCTGATTCAAGACAAACCCTAGGATACATAGGCAATTTGGAAAGCTTTACAAATATGGTCCCAAAGTTCAGTCCACTTAGACTATCCATAGATCCACTTGGATATTCACATTAGATCCACTAGGACTATCTTAGTCTACTTGGATTATCCATTGCAAACCCGCATGGGTCAACCAATCCAAATTCGGATCCATAGTCTACATGGACTATCCATTCACCCACTAATGATATCTATTTTCACCCACACCTGTTATCCATTCTTAGATCCATTAGGACTACCCACTCACCCACTAGGGATATCTAGGTCAACCCACATGGCTTATCTATTCTTAAATCCACTAAGATCGTCTATCAGTCCGCATTGACTATCTAGAGCATGACCCATAGGGTTTCTTACCCTTTCAAGCATAAACTTTAATTTAAACAATGAATTTAATAATACACAAGCATAAACCACAGCCATAAATTTTAATCACACCTGAACTACGGTGGTGAACCTAATTTTTGAAAGAAGTTCAAGATACATAGCCAATCTAGAAGGATCTAGATTCGATTCAATGATATCAAACTACTTGGTTTGGTTCAGTTCAATAAATAGAGTCTAGCATAGGAAAAGTATAAGAGACCGATCTCGATCGGGCAATTTAGGTGCCTAACCCTTTCCCATAATTGTAACCTAATGCTTACCCAATCTCTGATGGACCAAAAAACCGATCTAAGGGTCATGAGTCAATTAAAGTCTTACCTTGGGGTGAGAGTACATTTTTTAGGTCTTAGACCTTAATCTAGGTGGCAACTCCAAATAATTTATTCTCACAAGTGTTTCGTAGTATAAGATGTCCTTGTAAACCTTGGGTGAAGGGGATATGCATCCCAAAGCATCCGGGCCAAAGAGATGGTCCATAGGGTGTGTTTTGGCTCAACCGATGGATCGTATCAGTGTAACGTTCATCCGGTTGAGTTCGGCTGGTTGAACTTGAGCCAAACTTTTTTCTCTCTCCCTGATTCCCTATATAAAGAGGGGAGCAAGCCCTCCTTTTCCTCTTTCCTTGGAACCAGAATATTGAGAGTGAGAGAGTGAGAAGAAGAAGGAGAAAGGCAAAAGCTTGAAGCTCAAGGAACTCAAGCCCTAGCCTTTCCTTGGAGGTAAAACCCATGAGCTTCCTCCTTCTTCCTTGTGTTAATGGGTACAACCATGGTGGTGAGCACCATTAATGGTGGCCACCATAACAACTTAAAGAAACCTAGGTTTAGGTTTACCCAACTCCATTGAGGGAGTTATTGAAGGTAGGGTTTTATTCCTTCCTTCCCCCTTGGGGAATAAATGCAAGGATGCTTGGTTGTTGAAGCTCCATTAATGGAGATTTCATAATGACTTAGAAAACCTTGGGTTGGTTCACCAACTCCATTAAGGGAGTTATTAGAGCCATCTCCCATTGTGCATATTAATGGTGAGAATGAGTTCCCCACCAACTAAAATGGGAACATTGAAGTGGAGAACAAGTCTCCCAAGCTTTGAGACCAAGCTCAGTTCGTGATTTGGTTTCTGGGTTTGAACTGGTGCTACGTACTGGATCCACGGTCATGACTGTTTGATTGCTTGGCTTGAACCGTGATTCTACCAAGGCAAATGCCTTAGCTTATTATTAATGAACTAATCGAAGTCTCATACTGGGGGCACGATCCTCCGCATTAGCTCCAATTGTTCGATCGATTCTCAGTGGATCTGCTTGGTTCGGATTCTTTGTTTAGGCTTAACAATTAAGCAGAGCCATTGCTGGATGACCGATCACCCGGCCTAGCTTCTAAAAATCTAGTGGAATCCCAGGGTTTATATTAGTATACAAACTTGATGACCAGTCAGATGGTCGATAATCCGCTCATCCTTCTAGTGCCACCTACGTAGAAAATACTTTAAGTGTTTATTGGTTGAACGTACCGGTGGAACCCTCTATTGGTTCCATCTGTTGGTTCAGTCTGCGTAGGCTTAAAAGCTTAGTAAATATTAAGAAGACCATCCTTTTGGTTTTCGGCCTTCCGTAGGACCCATCCATGGACATATAAGGCATGTCCAAGTTAATTAAAAGCTATGCAACCAATCTAATGAAGCTTTATATGTATAAATAGGTAATTGACACGGATGATTGTTGGAACTTTCTTTTAAGATTTATATTACTGCTGCATTCCTTGTGCAATCAGGTAAGGGGTCTAGTCCGTAGACGTAGGGCATCTCAATAACATGTTTACTTTCCTAGTAATATGCTTAGGTTGTTATTTAATTGTATATTTTAATGATTTCTATATATGAGTATGCATTTGCATTATAATAACTATGAATGTTTGTATGATTGTTGGGTATGGTGAACGTGTGGAGTATGGGAGTACAATACACAGGTCATGTTGTTAATGCTAGGCTCTAGCGGGAGCACGGTAATCCATGGGAGTGGAACCGAGGTTCCCCATTATGGCATAGTTTTATTTATAACTTTATGCAGCCATGTATGATGACTTCTTTGATGCATAGGAGTGCGGATGCAAAAGTCATGTTGGATTGCAACCACGAATAGTGGTTCGTGTGATGCATGGGAGTACGAGTACATGGATTACGTTGAATGGTAAACAAGCTAGTGGTAGACACAGTGATCCATGGGAGTAGAGCGGGGTTCTCTGTTGGTAGATAGCACGATGGTTATGTCAACATGCTAATGGGGGCACGGTGATCCGTGGGAGTGGTGATCTGGGGACTTCTGCTGGCGGACAATCAAAGTAAAATAAATGAACATAATAGACATAGGCAGTGCCATTGTAAGACCCGTATCAAACTAACCGATCTTACCACCTTGTACTAGTTCTACCTATTATGGTCGAGCCACATAGGCCAAGTGCGTGAAGGAAATCACAAGACCAGTTATGAAATTGACCTAAAAACAGTAAATTTGAGGGTAGGGTCGACCCCACCTCAACAGAGTCCAACCCATGACTTTTCAGTCCTAGGGTTGGATGACTTGAGACCCTAGGGTCGACGGGTCCTGTGACCCTAGCATCGACCCTAGGATGACAGACTGAAACCATAATTAGAAAACTTTCCTAATTTCAAGGGGATCGTTTCTTAATCTCAATGAGACTTATTTTGGGAGGTTTTCCTCTATAAATAGGACGTCCCTTAGCCTCTTTCACTCCTTTTGAAACCCTAATTAAAAGTGAGAGAAGAGAAGAGAAGGAGAAGAGAAGGAGAATTGGAGAAGAAATTCAGAGAAATCTCTGAATCTCAGCAACCCTAAGGTATGAATACATTCTCCATGAATTATGTAAGACCCTAGAATAGTTCATGAAGAAGGTAGGATCTAGGAGAAACCCAATTCATCCATCAATGGATAAATTCCAATGAAATCCATGGACAAAATCATTGTAAACAAAGTAAAGTGTGTAACTTAGAGTTTTGAGCCATAGAACAATCATATAATGGACTATAAAAGTAAGCCAAATGATCCAAACATGAAAGAATAGACTGTAGGATCAAAGGTCGACTCAAACTACGTGTGGTTGCACGTAGGGTCGATTGGTAACCGACCCTACCAAACCACAGGATCGACCCCATGCTCTCGTAAAGTCCAGGGAGGCTGTGGTCGCACCTAGGGTCGATGGGTAACCGACCCTATGACCGACCCTACATCCTGGGGTCACAGAAAACTGTTATCCTAGCAATACAACAAGCTTAAAATTATTAGAATTAATTCTAATTAAAATCTATCGATTTGTTAGGTTCTCCTAGTGATATAAAAGTGATTCTTAAAGCTTGAAAGAGGATCTACACTCAATCAAAGGTGAGGAAACAAGACCTAAACTAATTGGTTAATAATAAATTGTTTTCGTTTATTGAGTCCAATACCATGTATGATGCTATGATTGTATGATTGTAATGTGTATATCACATGTCATCTACTATTCCTGTTATTACTGTTAATGCATATTTAATTCAGTTTATTTACAACATGATGATGATGATAATGCTAGGAATAGACATGAGAATGCTTGTGTGTGGTTAGTGTACTTGATGCGAGCGGGGCATCAGGGGAAGTATGATGCGGTGCGGTCCTAAGCACTTTAGCCCTATCTCTACTCAAGTTTTATCCACTAGCATCGTCGTATCACCATTACCTTAGCAGAACTATTACGTCATAGGGCATCAGAGGAGGTGGTCTTGGACCGTGTAGTCTCTGACTCTGCCAGGGGGCCTTAGCTCTATCTCTATGGTCGTATTGAGGGATGCTGGGGTGAGGCCTTGGATACACTATTTGACATTAGGATTGGTTAGTTGTGAGTCCCATTTGCAAGCCCTCGCCAATAGAGGCTTACGTGTTGGTATGGGTAAAGCATCAGGGGAAGTGTGATGCGGTGCGGTCCTAAGCACTTTAGCTCTATCTCTATTCCATGGTGGGGTGGATGTGGACGACAATGGTGTTTGATCCATTGGGTAGGCTTACACACCCTGTGTATAGAGGCGAGGCGGCCACCGAACCTTTCTATAGCACATTACAAATTTATATTCCAGACCAAAGATATGAATTGAATGCATTCATATGTTTGTTGCATTGTTTTGTTTGCTCACAGAGCCGTGATGTGTGCTCACCCTTTTCAAATTCGAATATTTTAGTTGATGATGCAGGTATGACCGTGGAAGATTATATGAATGTTTTCGCATACGGACACGTTGTGGCGATGGACGCAAAAGATATAATGGAGACGCATGATTCATCATGTGAATGCAACTCATGCATTTTCGATTAGATTTTATTTGGATTATGGAGGAAATGTAATTGATTATTTTATTTCTTTATGTCCCAGTCAATGAAAGATAATTGGATATTTTATTTATGATTATCACATTTAGAATCTCAGTTCATTTAATATTTAAGACTTCCGTTATTGTGTATTTACTCTTATTATGGTTGTGGATGTGTATGATTTAAGCAAACAGACATAGCCTATTTGAGATCCTGGTTAAACTGTTGGTTTATTAGCTGTTCATCACACCATTCTGAATAGTGCAGAATTGGGGTGTAACAGCCATTGCTTGTTTCCTACGCCCCTCTAGTAGGGGTAAAGATACTGGCATAGCTTTGCACTCCTGAAGGTTGGGTGATCCTAGGGGGAGTCAGTGACGTATGGGTGTACGGTAGCTAACATATGTGAGGTCTATAATGGGAGGTGACGAACCCTGTAAGGAAGGGTGTCCCTAAGGGGAGAATTTACCTGTAGAAGTCGTTTAGCGACCTAGGGTCATTTATTTAGCTTCTATCTTGGCCCAGGATGTAGAAACAAAAACCTGATACCTAATATAAAATAAATTATATTTCATATCATTGGATGTTGTATGTGCATTGTAAGTGATTCTAGATTTCTCATTGAGCTAGGATGTAAGCTCACCTCATGTCGACACTGTTTTTCAGATCCTTCTGTAGGTGATTACTCTATTGCTGAGTTTATGGAGTCCCCTCTGACTAATGTGGTTGCTGGTACCAAGGATATTGGTGGAGAGCATGGCGAGGACCGCACCTATTGCAATTGCGTTTACACATGACATAACCCTCCCCTTACTTTCTCCCTTCCCTGGTGTACTCTGGATATTATGATTATTTTTGTTGGTAGATGAAGATATTTATCAAAAACAATGTAATAGATTTATTCCTTTTTTATTTGGATATTTGTATATGAATATGGTAGTATTTTAAGAAGATACAAATGGTTTGTAAATGAAAAATTAATACATAGTATGAGATATGTTATCATTAGATGCATTTGTCAGTATTTAATACTTCTGTCATATTATTATTGCTTCTTGATTATTGTGGATATTACATGTGTAGACTGTGAGATTTATTTTATAATCATTGTGGTAGCGATCTTGGATGTATTCGGGTACCACAAGGGTTGACCTGGATATCACGCCTAATTCTCCAGAATGGGCTGTGACACAACCAATCCATAGTTTTAGATTAAGAAAGATTTTTAATTTGATTCCAAAATTCATGCATGTATGCCTAATTCGGTTCTCCATAAATACTGGATATGAAGAAATCCCACTGATGTGCGATGGATACAATGAAATCAATGAATCTTGAGCTGTAATGAGTAATGTCAATCTTGATAGAATTATTCAAAGCAAGTAGAAGACCTTTAGGTAATCCAATGGGCTCCACCATAAAATGGTTTTTCAGATTTAACTTCCCCAACAAAATAGTCATTTTCTCCTTGTTATTCTTGGTTTCCATTAAGAAGATGATATTAGGCTTATCTTTCCTTAAAAGGGCTTGGAGACAACGAGTTGTCAAGGTGCTCCCAATACCTAGACAATTCAACTTAAGAGTTTCAGTGCGACCTGTGGGGCTAATATTCCCTAGCCTCCACAGGGTCAAATGATAAAAAAAAAATAACTGGTTTCATTGTTGGAAACATTAGTCAGAGGGAGATAATGTAGATCTAGCTCTTTTTGAAGGGATTTGAGAAGAAATTGTTGTTGAAGATGGCCTATATTAAGGATTGACTGACATTGTGGGTGATGAGGATAATGGAATGATCATAGATGTGCTTTGGGTTGAATGCTTTAAGGATGAATTTGAGAAGGTATTGGATATGATTTAAGATTAGAGGGGCTTTGGGAATCTCTCTGGGAAAGGCCAGCCATGGAAACCATAAATGGATTATTTAAATCCAGTAAAGCTTGATGATTCATGGGGTTTTGATGGATCCAAATTGTCTCCTGCAAAGGGATTGGCAGGAGACTCGGCTACGACCAGTCGATGTCTGGCACGTGGGCGTCGGTTGAATTTAAGTCGTCCATCCAGTTGACAATGTGAGAGATGGAAAGAGGGCTTGTCAACTGGCTGGACAGCTCGAATTCAGCCAACACCCACATGTTGGGCATCGGCTCGTCGAAGCCGAGTCTCCTGCTTAGCCCCTGGTAGGTTGGTCTTGAGAAATGGAGAAGTTAGATAGTTGAGGGACTAGGCTGATTAGGTCTCTAGCAATGTCCAGGTTTTTTGAGAAGTAATCTGAGAGAGCCTTCTGTCGGGATTGGGTGAAAGGATTCTGGTTTTGATTGGGTGAGTTTTGGAAGTGGCTGGAACAGAAAGGTTGAGGTGTGTAAGGTATTGTAAGGGAAGGGCCAGCATTAAAAGAGGAGTGAGTTGGCTTTTCTGAAAAACCTAATGAGGTATTAATGAAAGTCTTGGGAATATTCTCAACTATATTCAAGTACTTACCTTGAAATTTGGAGGATTCATTTTCCACTAGCCTTTGAGTTATTCTTGAGAAACATGCTCCGAAATGCCAGGCTGGGCTATTGAAGAGGCAATGGACATGTTACTCCTTTGATCTTCCTGAATTAAATTTTATGACTATTGACCTACTGACTTCTCACCAGTTTGATTCTCCGATGAAGTCGCCGGAGAAGAAGAAGACATACCAGCTGAAGTATCGTAACTGAACTGTTGTTTGTGCAGACTCCAAGAACCAATTAATAGGGACTGGTCCTCTCAAGTCGGCATTAAACCTATTTTGAGGAGCTAAAGAATAGTATTCCTCTAAGTTGCATCCATGTTGATTGCAATGATCTCTGAAAGCTTCAATATAAGATTCGCAATTATCCTTCTCGGGCCCTATCCGGCCACAGAAATAACAAAAATTTGGTAAGCTCTCATATTTAATCCTTCCCAACTTCATCCTGGTTAAATTTCCTTGTGATGGTGAAAGAATATCGCAAAGGTTGATTAAGCTTTAGAGAAACTCTTCCCCTTAAGAAGCAAATGTGTCTACCAGCCGCCGAACCATTAATAAACGTTGCTCTAGATGGAGGACCGATCATATCTAGCAGCTTTAGGAACCATAGTTCTAGTAATCAGATCCTGAGAAACTCCATGGATTTGAATCCATATATTATAGCTATCAAATGTCCATTGTTTCAAACTGTTCTAATGCTCTAGAATGATAATATTACCATTAACTGACCATGGTGAATCTTTGAGAACTTTTTGTAGATTAAACTCATGGTTGAACTTGAAAATATAAGTGTTAGTAGCAAGGAAAGAGACCTTAACTCCAAAATTGAGATTCCAGGCCATTGGAAGTCCTTCTATAACAGCATGTTTCCTATAACTTTTCCCTACAATTTTTCTTCCAACAAGAGTAAGATGAGGAGGGAACTGTATTTTTGGATCTTTATCTTCCTCCATGATAAAAGAGTCATCCTCTGGCTGACTGAACTCTTGGTTTGCCATATTAATTGATTCAGGAATCTCTTTATTCCTGATATTACTCACCTGTTCGGGATGGTTATTGGATGGACCAGTAAGAGATAACACATTATTCTCCATGATAAGATAGAAGTAAAGAAGACGAGATGGTTTGCCAAAAGGAAGAGGAAGATAACTGAATACAAATCATGCATGGAGCAGAGAAGAAATCACACGCATGAAGCGGAAAACTGGTTCTCAACTTCTCTGGAATAAAATATAGCCATTTGTGGAGTTGAAGTAGTTGACAATGAATTTGCGGAGCAACCGAATTGGTAGGTGGCTTTGTCATGATTTTGAGAGTGGGTTTGGCCTCATCGCAATTGTTAGCCCATTCTCCACCACATAGTATATGGGTGACTTGATGTGTTGGGAAAGCACAAGTTTTGAATTTATAGTTGAAATAGAGGTTGGAATCAATATATTGTATTGTGGATGTGAAATTGAGGGATTTTGCTTTCTTCCTATGCTGGTCATTGGAAAAGGTGTGTAATGATCTCTGCTTTAACAACAAAAATATCTTATGATATTGCCCTTCAGGCGGAAAATGCTTGTTTGGAATTTTTTAAGTCTTCTTCGCCTTTAAGTCAGTCTTTAGAGGTGAATCACAATTCCAACAATGCTAGAACTTACGGAAATGTCGGCTTTTGGTGTCTTGAAAATTAACAATGATACAAGTTTTACTCTGGATGGTAAGGGACATGGAATTGGATTCTCTTTAGAAATCATGCTGGTCATCTCTTACGGGCCACTTTAGATCTTATGTTTTTTGCCTCGGCCAAGGTGGGTGAGGCCCATGCTAATCGAAAGGCTTTGGAAGACGGCTATCTTAATTTGAACATTGAATCAGCTTGTTGTCACGGCCTTAGTATAACTAAGCCAACCGTGCGGCACTTAGTCGTTCACAATCGCTCTTGAAGCACTAAGTCAGCCTAACTCTTATCAAAGGAAGAGAGCACACAATAGATAACTTTTCAAGGAAGAACTTGTATTGCAAAGGAACTCTTATAATGCTCTTGATTGCTTTAGTGCCTTGGCCAAATGAGGTTGGCATTATTTATAGGCACCAAGAGGTACAATGAATGGCTATGATATTTACATGTGTCTCCTATCGAACGGTTAGGAACATTCTAGCATTGGGGCCTAGAAGATTCCCACCTCCTTAGCAAACTCAAGAGAAAGTCTATACAAGTGTGGAGGTTTCTAGAGAACCCCACTTATGCAAAAGTGTAGAAAATTCTAGAATATGGGCTAACCCATCAACCCATGTGTCCATCCATGGACCGTGTAGACGGAGTGGGTCGCGGGTCGTGACATTCTCCCCCACCTAAGTTGGCGACGTCCTCGTCGCATTTTCCTCATGAAACTTTTATATCATGTCTTGGAACTGCCAAAGGTCATCTGATGGTTCCCAGCTTGTCTCGCTCTCTGGTAGTCCCTTCCATTTGACTAAGTACTCCCTACAAGGAGGAACGCCTCGTCTTCGTATAAGTCTATCTGCCATTATGCATTCAACCTCCTTCTCATAGGAAGTAACCATACCCATTGGTGCTTGAGTTGAAGTCCCACGGCTTGGGTCTTCTATGTCTCATTGATAAGGTTTCAACATACTTGCATGAAAAATCGGATGAATTTTGAGTTTGGGAAGGAGCTTTACCTCATGGGACACCTTGCCCACCTTCCTTAGAATCTCAAACGGCCCTTCATAGTGACGAACTAGCCCTTTGTTCACTGACCTTAGGGACTTGAACTGTTATGGCACAAGTTTCACAAGTACCAAGTCACTTACCATGAAACTCTTTGGTCGCCTATCCTTGTCAGCCCATTTCTTCATCTTCTTTGTGGCCTTGTCTAGGTAAGACTTTACCACATCCATCTTCTCGTGCCACTCTTTTGCAGCCTTGAACGCCGAAGGGCTCCTCCCTGTATATGTAGTCATGAGCGTGTGCGGCGTCAAGGGTTGTTGCCCCGTAGTTACCTCGAACGGGGTTTGGTTAGTTGCCCTGCTCTTTTGTAGGTTATGGGAGAACTGGGCCACATCAATCAGCTTGGCCCAATCCTTCTGGTTGGCACTCACAAAGTGCGTCAAGTATAACTCTAACAAGTTGTTGACACATTCGGTTTACCCATCGGTCTGCGGATGGAAGCTAGTAGAGAAGTGGAGCACCGAACCCAACAACTTGAACAACTCCATCCAGAACTTCCCCGTAAAACGAGGATCTCGATCGCTAATGATGGTACGTGGCACGCCCTAGTACTTTTATGTTATTCAAGAACAGCCTTGCTGCCATTTCTGCCATGCAATCCCTAGGAGCTGCTACAAAAGTAGCATACTTGGAAAATCTGTCAACAATCACCATAATAGAGCCACATCCCTCAGATGTGGGTAGTGCACTGATGAAGCCCATTGAGACACTTCTCCTTCTTCACATAGAGTTGGTTGTCCCTTAGCACCTTGAAGACAGTTTTCAAATGCTCCACATGTTCCTCCAAGGTGTAGCTATATATGACAATATCATCCAAGTAGATTACTACGAACCTGTCAAGGTAGGGGTAGAACAGTTTGTTGATAAGTGTGCAGAATATAGTCGGTGCGTTTGTGAGGCTGAAAGGCATGACCAAGAACTCATATGATCCATAGCGTGTTATGCATGTGGTCTTGGGCTCATCTGCTTCTGCAATGCGTACTTGGTGATATCCTAACCTTAGGTCTAGCTTGGAGAAGTACCTAGCTCCACCAAGTTGATCGAACAAATCAGCAATCAGAGGAATGGGGTATTTGTTCTTGACGGTTACCTTGTTGAGTGCTCGATAATCTATGCATAGCCGTAAGGATCCATCATGCTTTCTTTGAAAGAGAACTGGGGCACCATAGGGAGCCTTGGATGGACGGATAAACCCCGCATCTAGTAAGTCTTTGAGTTGTTTCCTTAGCTCTTCCAACTCCGGTGGCGACATGCGGTAAGGTGCCTTGGCTGGTGGTTTGGCACCAGGCTCCAACTCAATAGTATGGTCCACCTCCCTCCTAGGTGGTAGCCTTTTGGGCAGCTCAGGTGGCATCACATCCTTGAACTCACTAAGGACCTCCTCAATAGGCCCGGGCAACACCTCCATGGACCTGTCTTCCTTCTCATTGAGTAGCACGGCGAGATAAGTTGTTTCTCCCTTTTTGACCCCCTTTTCGAATTGTATTGCAGACAGCAGTTTGGTGCCATTCTTAGATCTTTGAACTGTTGGAACCATGCAAGAGGTTCCCTCCTCCATGATGCATACGGTGCTAATGGAAGGCATGACAATTGCATTTACCTTTCTTAGAAACTCCATGCCAAGCACCACTTGGAAATCATCCATGGGTACCACTGACAAATCTACGGTACCTTTCCATGTCCCAATGTGCATCTCGACCCCTCGAGCCATGCCATGAATGGAACAAGCTTGGGAGTTAACCACCTTCAACCATCCCATCTCCTTGGATACTTTCAATCCGAGCTTCTTTGCCTCCTCTATCGAGACAAAGTTATAGGTTGCGCCCGTGTCAACCATGGCACATGTGGGCTTGTTGTTGATGCGTGCCTCCACGTACATCAAACCTTTTTGTGAAGGAGTGGCCTTGACCTCCTCTGTCTTGGCCTTGATAGCAGCCAATTGGAGCGAACCCATATGAGCCTCCTCTTCTTCATCTCCTTTCTCGAGTAGGGCTGTCAAAGCCTTCTTTTTAGGGCACTTACTAGCCCAGTGTGGACTATCGCAGAGAAAACAAGCGGTCTTTTGTCGATGTCCATTCCTCCTATCATCCCTTGTCTTACCCTCTCTATGTGATGAGGGCTTATCTATGCTTTCCTTAGGATAAGTTTCTTTGAATGCCGATACTCCCCCACCTTTTTCATTGGATGGCTTTTTGAGCTTTGAGGAATCTTCTCTCTTATACTCAACTATGGACTCCGCCGCTGCTATTGCTGAAGCAACATCTTGTACACCCCGTCATTGTAACTCTTGCACGGCCCAGCCTTGGAGACCTTCCATGAAATTGAACAATAGGTCTACTTTGGTCATATCCTGGACATCTAGCATAAGTGTAGAGAATGCCTTCATATAGTCTCGGATAGACCCCGTCTGTTTGAGCCTTTTAAGATTCCCCCTAGCCATGAATGATGCATTCTCAGGATAAAATTGTTTCTTCAGTTCCTTCTTGAAACTATCCCAAGTGTCTATGGTGCACGTACCTCTTTCAATGTCGGTGTGTCATCGTCTCCACCATAGAGTTGCTGTGTCTTTAAGGTAAAGGATGGCAGTTTGTACCTTCATCTGCTCGTCTTCAAGGGAGATTGCTTTAAAATATTGCTTCATGTGCCACAAGAAATTGTCTACTTTTCGGGCATCTCGTTGTTCATCATAGGACATAGGTTTTGCCACATCTACTCTAGGTGCCTCTCTTGAGGTCGTAGCTCCCCCAACCATCGCCCTTTTGCATAGGGTTAAATCAGCTCGTACCTTGTCTATGCACGCTTGGAAGTTTGCCATCATCTCCAACACATGAGCTTTGAAGGTATCAAGCTCCCCTTGTGGCTGTGTTGTGGTGTTGCGTAAGGACACATCATGCTCATCCACGCGGCCAATGATCCCCTCTAATTGACCTTTGAGCTCCTCTTTATTTATTTATTTTTTTTTTTTGTAAAGTAGAATTTTATTGAGAAGAAATTTGGAAAAAAAAACCAAGGCATCAGCCTTACAAATGTTTAAAAGCCAGGGAGAGAAAGTAGAGCAATTAACTTGTCCTGAAATAGTTAAGGCCCTTCGAGCAAGGGTATGTGCAGCACAATTTGCCTCCCTAAGAATGAATTGAAAAATGACTAAAACTCCAAAGGATCAAATAGAAAATATATCCTCAATAATTGGCTACAGATCACTCTCACAAGTAGGATTAGACCGCCCTCAATAGCCTAGAATATGGGATAACCCATCAACCCATGTGTCCATCCATGGACAGTGTAGACGGAGCGGGTCACGGGTCATGACATTGTGCTGAAGCAATTGAGGGTGGTCTAATCCTACTTGTGAGAGTGATCTGTAGCCAATTATTGAGGATATATTTTCTATTTGATCCTTTAGAGTTTTAGTCATTTTTCAATTCATTCTTAGGGAGGCAAATTGTGCTGCACATACCCTTGCTCGGAGGGCCGTAACTATTTCAGGACAAGTTAATTGCTCTACTTCCTCTCCTTGGCTTTTAAACATTTGTAAGGCTGATGCCTTGGTTTTTTTTCCGTAGTAAAATTCTAGTTTACAAAAAAAAATAATAATAATAATAAAATAAAAAATAAATAATTGAGGGATTTTAATGTAGTTTTACCCAATGAAAATGACAAAAGATTGATAATAATCCCATATTTATGAAGCAATAATGTTTTACTTTTCCTATTTTCTTCCATAGTAAGTATTTTTTTTTTTTTTTTTTGTGCTAATGGTCAGCAACTTGTATTAAATAAGTAGGAAAATAAATTACAAAAGAATCCATGACAGTAGAAGCTCCACCTTCGGCATTGCCATCAGCAGAGCCCTATCAGTGATGAAGAAAACAAAAGTTACATAATAAAACAATATTTATGATGCTCTGAGGCATCCCATACTACATCCCTAGCTATAAAAACAAGACAACATAACCAACTACCAGAGAGTTTTTCTGTTGCATCTCTTTTTACGAGAAAGTTTACCACTACATTTGATTCCCTGAAGCAGTGAGTAATTCTTATCTGTGAATTTGCTAGTCCCTCAATCCAATTATGCCATCTTTGCTCCAGGTACCATGGTGGGCTGGAATTCCTGAAACATCCAACCACAGATACCGAGTCACATTTCACCCATAACTTCTCGATGCACAACCTTTTAGCTTCTTTTAAACCAATGATTGCTGCTCCAAATTTTGCTTCATAATTTGTTGCATTTTTCAAGTATTCTAAAAACGCATAGATTGTAAGACCCGTGTTAATCTAACCCGGTCTTACCACCTTAAACCAGGTTTACCCATTATGGTTGAGTCAAATGGACCAAGGGCGTGAAGGAGATCGAGATCCCAGGTATCAAATCGACCCAAAAACACTTAATTTGAAGGGAGGGTCGCATATTGGACCTCCCAAAGCAAAAAGTCAGACCCTCAATTTTGAAGGGAGGGTCGGACATCTTGAACCCTAGGGTCGACGGGATCATCGACCCTCCCATCGACCCTCGGTTACCATAAGAAACAGAAATTATGAAATTTCCTAATTTTCGATTGGGATTCTTTCCTAGTCTCAAAGGAACTTATTTTAGGATGTTCCTACTCTATTTAAAGGACGTCCGTAAGCTTCTTTCACTCCTTTTCACAACCCTAATCGAATTGAGAGAAAGAGAAGAGAAGGAAAAGATGAAGAACAGAAGCAAGGGAGAAATTTAGCCAAAAGAGAAGAGTTGCAGAGAAGGAGTATTCTTCTCAGGTATGGATACTAATTCTATGAGTTTCTACAGACCTTAGGTTAGATATTGATGAGAATGTGATCTCAGAGAAACCCAAACCATCAACCCATGGTTAGGTTTCCATGGGAAACCATGGGGGATTACATGAAAGCTATCTAGGTGGATTATACATGGTTTCATACCATGGAATGAATGTAGAATAGAATGTAGGAGCAAGCCATAGGATTCCAAGCACGAATAATGGACTAAAAGAGGAAATTGGACCAAAGTGCACCGAGGGTCGCACCGAGGGTCGATGACCATCCGACCCTAGGTGATACTGACCATCGTCCCTCAGTGTTCGGGAAGTTCAGAGTTTGGGGAGGGTCGCACCCAGGGTCGATCATGACTCCGACCCTACCTCCGACCCTCAGTTAACAGCATGGTTTTTAAATTCGGAATTAATTCTAATTAAATTCTATCGACTTTGTTAGGTCTTCTAGCAATATAATAACATTATAAAGGTGATTCTAAAGCTTGGAAGAGGATCTATTAACAAGCTAAGGTGAGGAAACAAAACTCTAAACTAATTGGTTAATAATAAATTATTTTTCTATTTCTTGAGTCCAATGCCATGCTTGATTCTATGCGAATATGTTTGTAATGTGCATACAACATGTCATCCAATATTTCTATTATTGTTCATGCATATTTACTTTATTGTTTATAACATGATGATGATGATGATAATAGGAATATGCATGTGATTGTATGTGTGTGGTTGGTGTACTTGGTGCGAGCGAGTATCAGGGGAGGTGTGATGGGAACGTCAATAAACGTTAACCTTTGGCGGGTCTCAGCACTTTAGCTCTATCTCTAACTCAAGTCTTGTGCATTAGCATCGTCGTATCGTCATTACTTTAGCAGAACTATTATGTCGTAGAGTATCAGGGGAGGTGGTCTCGGTCCTTGTAGTCTTTGACTCTATCGGGGGGCCTTAGCTCTATCTCTATGGATATTCTGAGGGATGCTGGGATGAGGCCTTGGTTACACTATTTGGCATTAGGATTGGTTAGTTGCGAGCCCAGTTTGCAAGCCCTCGCTAACAGGGGCTTACGTGTTGGTATGGTATTATATAACAATAAACGTTAACCTTTGTTGTATAATGTCATGATTAGGGTGGATGGGGACGACGATAAACGTTAACCTTCGGGCGGACTTCCACACCCTGTGTATAGAGGCGGGGTCAATAAACGTTAACCTTTGACCACCCAACCTTTCTATTGCGCATTGCAAACTATAAACCAGACCAAAGATATGAATTGATTGCATGCATATGTATTTTTGCATTGTTTTGTCTACTCACTGAGCCGTGATGTGTGCTCACCCCCTCGACGTCAAATATTTTTAGTTGATGATGCAGGTTATACAGTTGAAGATTACATGAATGCTCCAGCCTATGGGAACGTGGCGGTGATGAAAGCAGAAGCTGAAGGGGATACACATGACTCCTCTTGCGAGTGCAACTCATGTGTATTCGATTAGACTTTTTCTTAGGTTTCTTTATTTGAATTTAATAAAGACATGTATTTGATAATTATTTATGTCCTAGTTGATACAAAATAATTTGCTATTTAATATTTATATCACATAGACCCTCAGTTCATTTATTATTAAGATTTCTACTATTGTGTATTTAGTCTGATTATGATTACGGATGTGTGTAAGTTTAGATAACGCGGGGATAGCCTACTCGAGATCCTGGTTGAACCATTGGTTTGCTAGCGGTTCATCACACCATTCTGAACAGTGCGAAATTGGGGTGTGACAACTTAGTATCAGAGCATTTCAGGCCTTGTCCGCTGAACTAGCATACATTCACAACGAATTGTGAACTAATATAGGATAAATTAGAAGCTCTAATACAAACACACAATAAGCACCTGTGTTGGTTGAGACAGAACTTAAATAAGACAATAAAGTACATATAAAAGGTGGAACCATATATATACACTCAAACAGAAAGAGAAAACCAAAATGTATCCTGATAAACCAATAACATAGGGTATTATCTATAAGTTGGGTAGTTATCTAAGTATACAAGTGATATTGTACAGTAGCAAGAAGGAAGCATCTGTACAGTAGAAAATTGGAATACTGAGTTGGTACTCACATGATGTGAAACTCGATGTAGGACAGAAGAAGAAGGAAAATGGCTAGTAATGCCAAAACCCCTGTAGAGATAAAGAAAAAGATTTTAGGCTAAATCCAAAGGACATGACCAAGTACGGTACCAATTGGTAGCATCACTGTACCCCAACACCGTTAGGTATAACACGGTGCCTACCACACAAGTCGTCCCAAGAAAGCACACCCCGCGCGAAGTTTGGTGCACAACAAGCAGTGTATCAAGGTGGTTACCCTTATCAGCCATCGATGTATAGATAGCTGCATCATGACACAATGATCCGACCAAGGATTGAGGAATATTTTCTGAAGATGAAGCCTAACACATTTTCAGCAAAGGATCAAATCTATTGTGGCCATGTAACCAGATATGTTTATCTAGGATGCGGTGCATTATTGATTTACTCTTATGATTATAGAGGATGCACATACCAGATTTTAATTTTTCGTACATTGACGGGATACCTTCTTGATTTAACTTTTCAATTGGAGTTATAGATATTGTTTCTTTAGTATTAGTCCCGATTATACCAATCCGAGCCACTCTCATGATCGACAACATGAACAATGATATGAACCCGAATGAACAGTTAAATGTTTAATCATGTTGAGTGTACATCTTCTAATTTATACCCGATTTACGATGTATGGAAGCTTCTCTAGATTTACTCTTGTAGTGCCTTGACCAATGGCATTATATACTCGATAGAACCTGTAACCATGAGGTTAAGGACTGTAAAACCTCTATTTTCATGTATTTGGACCACCGTGCGACCTAAGGACCTTTGGATGCTGGTTGGATTTCCACAGATTTACACCTGATTCTTTAAACCTAGGTTCACTAGTTAAAGCTAGTGTTTTCATTATGCTAACGCAACAGAAGGAAGTGAATCACTGTTGGATGAACATTTTGATTCATAGACTCCCTGACCTTTGTTGATAAAGATGATTAGTGATAATGGAATTATTGAAAGAAAGATGATTGGATTCAGATTAAATGCTATAGCTAATGAACCTCAGATGAAGTAATGAAGAATCTATTTTGAGATTGCTAAATGGATGGAATTTGGACACAACCTAATTATACTTGAGATGGCAGACTTTGACGTCATCTTGGGGATAGACTGGTTATCTCAACACTCTACAAGTTGTTATGTGCATAGAAGAGATTATCATTCAAGAATAAAGACGACATATAATTTAGTATTATTGGAAGTATGTTGCCTAAGAAAAGAAAGTTGATCCTCTTTATGCTAAAAGCGAAGAGATGCTTTGAAGAGTAATGAGTTAGATATATGGTATCTGTGGTACACGTTTCCAAAGAAGCACCACAGATGGAAGATATTGATGTGATGCATAAATTTCAGGTGTGTTTCTAGGAGACTCACCTGGGTTACCATCTGATCATGCGACGAGTTCGTCATCGACTTGTTACCCAAGGACGATACTTGTGTCAAAGGCACCTATGAATAGCTCTTATAGAATTGAAGGAACTGAGACTCAACTACAAGAGTTATTAGACTAAGGTACTAATAGGCTAAGTATTGCATCACGGAGAGTGCCAATGCAATTCGTGTTGTCTGCGTATAGACTACCGAGAATCGAACAAGCTCATGATCAAGAATCGATATCTATCACCTCGGATCGATGACTTGTTTAAACAGTTGCAAAGAGCAAAGGTATTTTCTAAGATTGATCTTCGATCAAGATATCATCAGCTGAAGAATTTGGACAGCGATATCTCGAAGATAGCTTTTAGAATTGGGATTGGCTAATTATGAGATCTCGATTATGTCTTTTGGATTAACGAACGCACCAGCAATTTTTATGGAACTAATGAACCGGGTTTTTCACGATATGTTGGATACGTCGATTATAGTATTTATTGATGATATATTGGTATACTCCAAGGATGAAGAAACTCATATCAAGAACCTAAATGCTGCCCTACAGCGTTTAAGGAAAGAGAAGCTTTATGCCAAATTTTCAAAGTGTGAGTTTTGGTTAAGTGAAGTCGCCTTCTTAGGCCATGTAGTATCCGCTGAAGGAATCAAAGTAGACCCCAGCAAGATCGAGGCTATTGTAAAGTGGGAAGCACCAAAGAGCGTTTCAGAAATTAGAAGTTTTCTGGGTTTCACTGGTTATTATCGGAGATTCGTGGAAGACTATTCCCAGATTGCCGTACCTCTCACCAGTTTGACTAAGAAAGGTGAAAAGTTCGTGTGGACCGATAAATGTGAGAAGAGTTTCCAAACGCTGAAGACCAGATTGATATCCGCTTCGATTTTGACTATTCCCGTTCCAGGACAGACATTTACTCTATACACTGATGCCTCAGGACTGGGACTGAGATGTGTGCTTATGCAAGGAGAACAAGTGATTGCTTATGCTTCAAGACAGTTGAAGGTACATGAGAAAAATTATTCCACTCATGATCTGGAGCTAGCGGCAGTAGTACATGCTGTCAAGATATGGAGACATTATCTCTACGGAGAGAAATTTCAGATTAAGTCAGACCATAAAAGTCTTACTTATCTATTTAATCAGAAGGAATTGAATATGAGACAAAGAAGATGGCTGAAACTATTGAAAGACTATGATTGTGATATCCAGTATCATCCGACAAAAGTGAACGTAGTAGCGGATGCGTTAAGCCGAAAAGCAATGATAAAATCGCAAGGAGAGGTTAGCACAACTGCAGCAATGTGTACCACCGGAAAGGTATTCAATCACGACAATGAGCAATATGTGATAGACGCAACAGATGAGTCAGCCAACCAAGGGTTCATTCATCGGTTTTCAAATATGTTCGCTGCATTGAAGATTATACCGGATATAATGGATGAAGTGAAGACAGCTATCAAATCAGATCCTTATTTGAGAACAGTACAAGAAGATATCGAGAAAGGTAGGACTAACCCTGAGTTCACCATGGACGGAGAGAAAGTACTGAAATACAAAGGAAGAATATGTGTACCTGAAATAGAAAGTATGGACATTAGACACCGACTGATGAAAGAAGCCCATATCACCATCTATTCGATACATCCTGGAAGTACAAAAATGTTTCATGATCTAAAGAAATTATATTGGTGGAGGGGAATGAAAGCAGATGTAGCTAAGTTCGTGTCTCAATGCCTCAATTGTCAGAAAGTAAAGGCTGAACGACAAAGACCCGCAGGACTGTTACAGCCATTACCGGAACCAGCATGGAAATGGGACTGCATCACAATGGACTTCGTCACGGGACTACCACTGACTCCTCGAGTAGTTGACGCAGTTAGGGTGATTGTGGACCGTCTGACTAAAACAGCTCGCTTCATACCGATACGACCTCAGTATACACTGGAGAGGTTAGCAAAGCTATATGTGGATAATATTGTTCGATTACATGGTGTTCCAAAAAGCATTGTGTTTGATAGAGATCCACGATTTACTTCTATGATTTGGGAGGGATTGAAAAAAGCTATGGGTACAACATTGAAGTTCAGTACTGCATTCCACCCACAGATAGACGGATAGTCAGAGCGTACAATTTAGATTCTAGAAGATATGCTACGAGCATGTGTAATTGATTTCAAAGGATCATGGGATGAAAAGTTACCATTGATCGAGTTCGCTTATAACCATAGCTATCAGGCTACTATACAGATGTCACCTTATGAAGCACTGTATGGTAGAAAGTGTTGAACTCCTTTATTTTGGAATGAAGTTGGAGAACGTAGTATTATTGAGCCGGAATTTGTTGAAGAGACTTGTCGAGTGGTCGACATTATCAAGGAAAGAGTGAGAACGGCTCAGAACCTTCAGAAGCAATATGCAGATACTCGGCGGAGAGATTTGGAGTTCGCTGTAGGTGACAAAGTATTTTTGAAGGTATCGCCTATGCGAGGATTGAAAAGGTTCGGACAGAAAGGGAAACTAAGTCCAAGATATGTCGGGCCGTACGAAATTCTAGTTAAGCGTGATAAAGTGGCTTATCAGTTAGCACTACCACCATCTATGTCAAGTGTGCATGACGTATTTCATATTTCCCTATAAAGAAGTATGTCAAGGATCCAACGCACGTGTTGACAGTAGATTTACCAGATTTGACTGATGATTTGACATTTGAAGTAACACCAACTGAAATCACCAGCCGAAAGGTTCAACGATTACGCAACCGAGATATCTATTATGTTAAGGTCACTTGGAAAAGTAGAAACATGGAAGAAATTACATGGGAAGAAGAAAATGCTATGCGGAAGCAATACCCTCACTTATTTGATTTAGAAGGTACGTACAATTTCGAGGACGAAATTTTTATAAGTAGGGGGGAGTTGTAAGACCCGTGTCAATCTAACCCGGTCTTACCACCTTGAACCAGGTTTACCCATTGTGGTTGAGTCAAATGGACCAAGGGCGTGAAGGAGATCGAGATCCCAGGTATCAAATCGACCCAAAAACACTTAATTTGAAGGGAGGGTCGCATACCCAGCTAAGTAGGGTTGGACCTTCAAAAGCAGAAAGTCAGACCCTCAATTTTGAAGGGAAGGTCGGACATCTTGAACCCTAGGGTCGACGGGATCATCGACCCTCCCATCGACCCTCGGTTACCGTAAGAAACAGTAATTAAGAAATTTCCTAATTTTCGATTGGGATTCTTTCCTACTCTCAAAGGGACTTATTTTAGGACGTTCCTACTATATTTTAAGGACGTCCCTAGGCCTCTTTCACTCCTTTTCACAACCCTAATCGAATTGAGAGAAAGGGAAGAGAAGGAAAAGAGGAAGAACAGAAGCAAGGGAGAAATTTAGCCAAAAGAGAAGAGTTGCAGAGAAGGAGTATTCTTCTCAGGTATGGATACTAATTCCATGAGTTTCTACAGACCTTAGGTTAGATATTGATGAGAATGTGATCTCAGAGAAACCCAAACCATCAACCCATGGTTAGGTTTCCATGGGAAACCATGGGGGATTACATGAAAGCTATCTAGGTGGATTATACATGGTTTCATACCATGGAATGAATGTAGAATAGAATGTAGGAGCAAGCCATAGGATTCCAAGCACGAATAATGGACTAAAAGAGGGAATTGGACCAAAGTGCACCGAGGGTCGCACCGAGGGTCGATGACCATCCGACCCTAGGTGATACTGACCATCGTCCCTCAGTATTCGAGAAGTTCAGAGTTTGGGGAGGGTCGCACCTAGGGTCGATCATGACTCCGACCCTACCTCCGACCCTCAGTTAACAGCATGGTTTTTAAATTCGAAATTAATTCTAATTAAATTCTATCGACTTTGTTAGGTCTTCTAGCAATATAATAACATTATAAAGGTGATTCTAAAGCTTGGAAGATGATCTATTAACAAGCTAAGGTGAGGAAACAGAACTCTAAACTAATTGGTTAATAATATACTGTTTTTCTATTTCTTGAGTCCAATGCCATGCTTGATTCTATGCGAATATGTTTGTAATGTGCATACAACATGTCATCCAATATTTCTATTATTGTTCATACATATTTACTTTATTATTTATAACATGATGATGATGATGATAATAGGAATAGGCATGTGATTGTATATGTGTGGTTGGTGTACTTGGTGCGAGCGAGTATCAGGGGAGGTGTGATGGGAACGTCAATAAACGTTAACCTTTGGCGGGTCTCAGCACTTTAGCTCTATCTCTAACTCAAGTCTTGTGCATTAGCATCGTCGTATCGTCATTACTTTAGCAGAACTATTATGTCGTAGAGTATCAGGGGAGGTGGTCTCGGTCCTTGTAGTCTTTGACTCTATCGGGGGGCCTTAGCTCTATCTCTATGGACATTCTGAGGGATGCTGGGGTGAGGCCTTGGATACACTGTTTGGCATTAGGATTGGTTAGTTGCAAGCCTAGTTTGCAAGCCCTCGCTAACAGGGGCTTACGTGTTGGTATGGTATTATATAACAATAAACGTTAATCTTTGTTGTATAATGTCATGATTATGGTGGATGGGGAAGACGATAAACGTTAACCTTCGGGCGAACTTCCACACCCTGTGTATAGAGGCGGGGTCAATAAACGTTAACCTTTGACCACCCAACCTTTCTATTGCGCATTGCAAACTATAAACCAGACCAAAGATATGAATTGATTGCATGCATATGTATTGTTGCATTGTTTTGTCTACTCACTGAGCCGTGATGTGTGCTCACCCCCTCGACGTCGAATATTTTTAGTTGATGATGCAGGTTATTCAGTTGAAGATTACATGAATGCTCCAGCGTATGGGAATGTGGCGGTGATGGAAGCAGAAGCTGAAGGGGATACACATGACTCCTCTTGCGAGTGCAACTCATGTGTATTTGATTAGACTTTTTCTTAGGTTTCTTTATTTGAATTTAATAAAGACATGTATTTGATAGTTATTTATGTCCCAGTTGATACAGAATAATTTGCTATTTAATATTTATAACACATAGACCCTCAGTTCATTTATTATTAAGATTTCCGCTATTGTGTATTTACTCTGATTATGATTACGGATGTGTGTAAGTTTAGATAACGCGGGGATAGCCTACTCGAGATCTTGGTTGAACCGTTGGTTTGCTAGCGGTTCATCACACCATTCTGAACAGTGCAGAATTGGGGTGTGAGATAGATGACCTTACCATTATTATCTCTGAAGACTCCTCCTGTACTTGCATCACCAAGGTTCCCAAGAGAACATCCATCAATGTTCAGTTTCCACCATCCAGCTGCTGGTTTTCTCTAGAGT
Source organism: Protea cynaroides (assembly GCA_028583415.1). NCBI lineage: Eukaryota > Viridiplantae > Streptophyta > Magnoliopsida > Proteales > Proteaceae > Protea > Protea cynaroides. The sequence goes on from CM053266.1 coordinate 78,123,028, forward strand.
ACAGGCCGAACTTGTATTGGCTCAGGTGCAATGGTAGATAGTTTGAAATGTTTCTATACCTGCAAATCAGCAATAGATTTCACCATGCAAGGGCTGATTATAGAGGCTGCTTGAGCATCTCTATAAATGTAAAATAATATTGCATTGAATGATGGCTGGATTCCTTCATAGAAACTTCTATTTATTGCTTTCCAAATATTTTGCAAAATAATTATGAGTAATGAATACCATAATTCTTTGGCCGGACAATTCTCTTTTTCCTTCTCCACCATTGTAATAAATTACATGAGGAGTTGTGATTCATCCATTAGAGGTTATATACTGTCAGAATCGCAGACCATGGTCTGACTGAGTACTTACATTCCATAAAGATGTGAATAAAGCTTTCTTATTGTCTGTGACAATGATAACACCTAGATACCATCTACACATTCTTTCTGTGAATTATATCATCAATAGGAAGTTTGTTATAAAACCATCTCTAGCCGAAAACAGAATATTTGGGTGTTAAAGCTTTATTCCAGACAATGTTGTAAAACCAAGAACAACTTGGTCCCTTACTTCTCACACCATTCCATGCACTTGTAACTAAATATAAGTCATTAACAGAAAGTGTCCATATCACTTTATCCTTTCTTAGTGTCGAGATTGGAGTTTCTCTAATCAAAGCAATTATATCTTTAAGCATCGAAGATCATACCTCAGGGAAATACCATTGTCCTTCCTTTATGAAATCCGCCACTTTCAAAGATTTATTAATGAATGGTGAGATATCCTAACCTGTATTTTCTTGAACACAATCAGCAATAGGAAAAGATCCAAGCCAGTGATCGGTCCAGAATTTCACCAATTTACCATCTCCTACAATCCCATCTCATATGCTTGGTCATCCACTCCCAGAATTTCCTGATACTCCTCCATACCGATGAGGAGTCAGAAACCCTCCTGAATGTACCATCATTTAAAAAATATCTCGAGCACATAAAGTTTGCAAATAATAAATCAAAAGTCATAACTTGCCAAGCCAATTTGGAGAGAAGAGCAATGTTTAATTCCTAAAGCTTTCGAATCCCTACCCCCCTCCTTTATTGGCTTACATACAGTACCCCATTTAACTAATGTTGCTTTTATTAAATAGGGATCATCACTCCAGATAAAGTTCCTTATCCATTGCTCAGCTTTCTTTAAAATGGAAACAGGCCAGATGTATGTAGAGAAAGAATGAATAAAAGAGCTTGAAGGACCGTTTTAACCAATTCAATATGGCCAGCCATGGAGAGAAGTCTTCCTCTTCAAGCAAAAAATTTCCTTTTAAATTGCTTATATTATACTACGTATTATACTGCTTATTTTTGCCATATCGTATTTTTTCCATATAATACATGTATTACGTATTGTGCTTAATGATCCTGAAAAAAACTCCATATAGCAAAGGTCGCCGTATATATGGGTATTAAACGCAGTACCATATTTTTAATTCCAAAAAACACCATGTGTCTTTTGCAATTCCAAAGTTCTAAGTTCCAAAATCCTTTTGTTTTCTGTTTCTTCTTTTTCTAAACAAAGATAACCCAACTTATAGTCGTCCGTTTCTTCTTTTTCTAAACAAAGATAACCCAAAGTCCTTTCATTTGCCTTATCCTTTCTACCCAAGTAATCCAACAGTCTTTTGACTTTTTCCCTTCTGTAAGAATTTTGATAGTATTTAAACAACACTTTCTTGCAAACGTCCCATGCAAAATCAATAGTCTCTAATGTGTTTAAAAGTCGTTTCTATTTTCATTTCATGGTTTAAAATCTCTTATTCTCTGTTAATGTTTTTTTAATGTCTGTTAGTACCAAGGACACAACACTATTAATTCTTTATTAATGTTTTCAAATTTATAGTTGTTTGCACTTTGGACGCAACCATTTAGGTAATAATTGCTCAATCTATCAATATATATTGTCATTTTTTTTATCCCATATTGTTCAAATTTTCTGTTTAAAACCCGAACTGTCTGTTTTTGTTTTTTATCCTGTAAAAAAAAGGGACCTACTTTTTTTTATCATCCTGTTTAATTTTCGAGCCGTTTTAAATGCTCCATGCCATTCAAAGTTTTTTCCTATTCCCGTATTAACTAACTATGGTTGCTCCATGTATGATTACAAAATATAGAGTTAGTGAAGGTTATAATAATGGTTTTATTTGGGCAACCACTAAGGTTGCAGAGGTGGGAGCCAAACTTTGACATTGACAAAGAGCAAGTGGCATACTACAATTAGTGGGTTCGGTTTCCCAAGTTTGGTGTTGAATATCGGGATGAGGAATTGCTCTTCTTGATGGGTAAAGCCTTGGGTAAGCTAGTAACTTTGGATCGAAACACTATGAATAAGGTGGTTGGTAGGTATGCTAGGATGTCAATTCAGATGGTTAAAGGAAGGTTACGTCCTGACGAAGTCATGGTTAGCGGCCTTATTGGTGGACAGCAAGTCTTCTTTAAGCAACTAGTGGAATATAAAGGGCTGCAATCTCGTTGAAGGATTTGTGGTGTTTTTGGACACCGGCCAGGAGATTGCAAAGAGTCGGGTAAGCAAGGAAAGAATAAGGAGACAGAGCAGGAGAGACCTGTTATGGTCGATAACCCTATTGCTGTTGATTCCCCAAATGCTGGTATCTCTCGAGGCCTTGGAAACTAGGCTGATGTTTCTGATGAGATGGAAGGACTTGATTTGAAGGATGGTGAGATTGAACTCCCCACTGTGGAGACTGCAGTAGCTGTTGAGTAGCCAAATGTTAGTCCAGTTCAGACTAATGAGGATAGGGATGATTCTAGCTTGTTGGTTGGTTTGGAGAAGCATGGACAGTCTAAGGTTATTGGAATGTCTACTTTGGTTGTTTCATCCTCTCCTGATGGGGTAGTTATGGTGGCTAGTAACCCTGGAAGATTTGAGGTTTGCTTCCCATATATTTCAATTATTGATCAGGCCATGCAGAGCAAAGACTTTACTACTGTGGTAAAAAGGAATTATAAAAAATCACTGCCTCTGATAAACAGCTAGCAGTCGTGTTTAATGCAAGGGAGACTCGGTTAGCACGTCTGGCTTCTCTTAGCAATAAAGGTCATAAATGAATGTTCTTTTCTAGAACATTAGTGGTGTCTTGAACCCAAAATCGAGGTGTTCTTTGAGAACTTTGTTAGCTGAATATAGTCCAATTGTGGTTGGGATTGTGGAGCCTATGTTATCTCCTTAGAAATGTCCATTTCCTTTACTTAATAGAATGGGTTATGAATCTGATTTAATTCATAATAAAAGGTTGAATAAGGTGTCGAACCTATGGATTCTTTGGAAGAAGGATATTCTGAAGCCAGTTGTTCTACTATCTCGGATCAACAGATTTCTATACTCTTTTGTGCATGCCAATAATAGGAGAGTATTGAGGAGGGCATTGTGGGCTGATTTGGTGGCATTGGGTGGTCTATCAGTCCCATGGTTATTATTGGGGATTTTAATTGTTGCAGATTCTCCTACGAAAAGACTGGTCTAGGTAATTTTTCAACTTCCTCTGGCAGAGAATTTGAAGCTTGTATTGACACTCTGAATTTGACTACTCTACCTTCAACTAGCCTGAGGTATACCTGGACAAATAACAGAGTTGTTGGGCATGCTAAAGTTGTATTGGATAGAGGACTGGTTAATGATGATTGGAATGATTTGTATGACAATCCTTCCAGAGAGTTCTTCTACTAGTGGGGTCGGATCATGCTCCGATTCTTATTGGCTGCCCTGCAATCCCTAAACCTAAGAATGTTCCTTTTAGGTATCATAGATTTTGGATGGATCATACATTTTTTAAAGATGTGGTGCAGGAAGCTTGGTGTAAAACTATTGTGGGTAACCCATTCTTTGTGCCAATGTCAAAGTTGAAGGCTATGAAGCAGTATCTAAGACCATGGTCTAAGGAAATTTTCCCAAATATAAATAAGGAAGTGATACTTCCCAGAGTAGCATTGGAAGATGTCCACGAAACTATTCAGGTTATGGGGTGTAATGATACTCTCAAATAAATGGAAGATTTGGTTGAAAAACGGCATGATGAGGCGTGTAAGTTGCATAAGGCACTTTGGACTGAAAAGGGTCATATTAAATGGCTAGAGTATAGGGATCAAAACTCAAAGATTTTCCATGCACAAGCCAAAGGTCGAAGAAAAGGAATCTGATCTGTTTGATGCAACGTGAAGATGGTTCTGTGATGGACAGCCAGGATGATATCAAGGCTCATCTTTTGGGTTACTTTGAGAACTTTCATCAGTATCTGGAGGTGGTGCCAGCCACTGTTATTGATGAAGATAATTGGATGTTGGATGCTGTCTCAACAGATGAGGAAATCAAAATGACTGTTTTCAGTATGAGTCAAGACAGTTCCCCTGGTCCTGATGGGTTCTTAGGTAAATTCTATGTTACTTGTTGGGATATTGTGGGTAGAGATATTTATGTTGCTGTAAGATTCTTTTTCCTTACAGGGACATTACCTAAAGGGGTTAATAATAATAATATTTGTTGACACCCTGTCTAGACAGTGCAGTAAGTGTTGTCATTGTTGGCAACCTTAGCAGAGAAAGTGATATGGAGGAGAGAGAGTGGGTACCAGGTGGTTCCCACTTTGGGTAGCCGTGCACAGCAGGCAGCCGCGCGCACAGCAATAGCTGCGCACACAGCACCAGCTGAGTGCACAGCAGGCAGCCGCGCGCACAGCAATAGCCGCGCGCACAGCACCAGCCGAGTGCACAACAGGCAGCCGCGTGCACAGCACCAGCCGAGTGCACAGCAGGCAGCCGCGCGTACAGAAATAGCCGCGCGCACAACACCAGCCAAGTGCACAGCAGTCAGCCGCGCGCACAGCACTAGCCGCGCACACAGCATCAGCCGCGTGCACAGCAGGTAGCCGCGCGCACAGCACCAGCCACGTGCAGCAGCACGCCGCGCGCAGCAATCATGTGTGTCGTGCCATGCCGCAAGGCTTGCTCGGCAGCACAGCGCAGCGCAAGTACCGCGCACGCACGCCGCAAGCCTGCGCAGGGTCCTTCGGCTTGCGCACAAGCTATTCGACGAAATGCCGCAGAGAAGAAAAAGGTCCGAACCATACTGGAAAAAAATCAACTTACAGGGCATTACCACACATTCACAGGGGTATTTTGTTCATTTTGAAAAGAGCATATTTCGTATGGGAGGCTTGGATCGAGCCATGACAGCGAGATTCCAAATGGAGGGCTGTCAAAAATGCGGGACTCGGTGTAGCATCAGATTCGTGCAATGATTCTTGCACGTGGCCTCGAGTGGCTGGAAGGAAGTTTAAGTGGTGGTCTGCGCCGCCGGGTGGTTCCCTGATTCGGTAGAGCGCGCACATGTTGAGCATGCGCCAAGATGCGCATCCGAAGGTCGGTATGGACTCCGTCGCGCCGACGTGATGAGGCCGTCGGAGGGACCGGAGCAAATCCCGCCACCCCTTCACCGATCCAGGTGGTGTATTCGGAGATTCTATCTCCGCCAATCAGGACTCGATAGCAGCGTACGGTGGGTCAGAGTCGGACGCGCTATGGTGCGTCGCGGCGCACGGAATTAGGGAGAAAGATTCCTTTTGGAATAATCTCACTGGCCAACCTTCTTTTGATGATATCTCGGTCATCCGATGTCGGATCGAGGCCCATAATATACCAAACTGAAGGATTTTTGAAGTGTGAGACTTTGGGAGTGGTTAGAGCTCGAAGAGAAGGCCTTAAATGGCGATTTTAAAGGAAACCCTCCATTGAAGCTTCTCTAAGAGAGAGAGAGACTTCTACTAGCAGAGTGGGGCCATGAAAGCTTTGCTGAAGCTTGTAAAGAGTGAGTGGACCAGCTGTGAGCTTCCTATGGAGTTGTTCTGGTGAAGAACAAGTTGTGGAGTCCAAGACGAAGCCGAGATGCTTGGACAGTGAAACTTGCATCAGTAGTGAGCAAGGCCGGGAGGTAAACTCTCACACAAAATCTATGTACTATATCAATGCTATATGGGAAGGGTTTGTAATCATTTGATATACATATTGTATAACCTGTCAAGTGGGTGCTTGACTGGAGTTGGGGTTGATGCCAAGGACACGTTGTAGCTGTGTGATGCGGTTGATGTTGTAGCATCGGGGTTGTTGGAGCAACCGTAGCATTTCTGTTGTGTATTGGGTATATACGAAACCCTGGTTAGGGTATTGTGTTACACCCCAATTCTGGTCTAACCAGAATAGTGTGATGAACCGCTAAATAACCAACGGTTCAACCAGGATCTCAAATATACTATCCCCACGTTATCTAAACTTACACACATCCATAATCATAATCAGAGTAAATACACAATAGCGAAAATCTTGTAAATAAATGAACTGAGAATCTAAGATGATATTAATAATTTAATAGCAAATTATTCTGTTTTCAATCGAGACATAAATATTTAAATACCAAATACATGTCTTAATAAATCCAATAAAGAAACCTATAAAATATCTAATCAAATACACACGAGTTGCACTCGCAAGGGAGTCGTGTGTATCCTCTTCACTCCGGCTTCCAATGCGCCACGTTTCCATCCGCGAGCGCATTCATGTAGTCTTCAACGGTATAGCTTACATCATCAACTAAAAATATTCGACGTCGGGGGTGAGCACACAACACGGCTCGTGAGTAGCCAAAACAATGCAACAATACATATGCATGCAAAAGTCAATTTATATCTTTGGTCCAGTTAAAGTTTGCGGATGCAATAGAAAGGTTTAGGTAGCCAAAGGTCGCGTTTATTGACCCCGCCTCTATACACGAGTGTGTGGCGTTACCCGAAGATCACGTTTATCGTCAACTCACATGCACCCAACCATGAACATTATATAACAAAGGTTACATTTATTGCTATATAGTGTCATACCAATACGTAAGCCCCCGTTAGCGGGGCTACAAACCGGGCTCGCAACTAACCAATCCTAATGCCAAACAGGTGTATCCAAGGCCTCACCCCACATCCCTCAAATGTCCATAGAGATAGAGCTAAGGCCCCTCGGTAGAGTCGAGACTACAAGGACCGAGACCACCTCCCTTGATACTCTACGACATAATAGTTCGCTAAAGTAATGGCGATCGACGATGCCAATGCACAAGACTTGAGTTAGAGATAGAGCTAAAGTCCGAGACCCGCCAAAGGTTAACGTTTATTGACGTTCTCATCACACCTCCCCTGATACTCGCTCGCATCAAGCAAATCAACCACACACATACAAGCACATGCCTATTCCTATCATCATCAACATCATGTTATAAACGATAAAGTAAATATGCATGAACAAATAATAGAAATATTGAATGGCATGCTGTATGCACATTACAAACATATTCGCATAGAATCAAGCATAGCATAGGACTCAAGAAATAGAAAACAGTTTATTATTAACCAATTTAGTTTGGAGTTAAGGTTCCTCACCTTAGCTTGCTATAAGATACTTTTCCAAGCTTTAAAATCACCTTTACAATGTTATTGTATTGCTAGAAGACCTAACAAAGTCAATTGAATTTACTTAGAATAAATTCTAGATTTAAAAAACTACTCGTTGGCCGAGGGTCGGAGGTAGGGTCGATGCTAGGGTCGATGGGTCTATCGACCCTTCCCTCTTCTGGCTTCCCGAATGCCGAGGGGTCGATGGTCGAGGAATACCTGGGTCGGATGGTCATCGACCCCGGGTGCGACCCTTGGTGCACTTTGGTCCAATTCCCTCTTTTAATCTATTCATCATATTTGGGGATCCTATGGCTTGCTCCTACATTCCATTCTACATTCATTCCATGGTCGAAACCATGTATAACCCACCTAGATAGCTTTCACGCATTCTTCTATGGTTTTCCATGGAAACCTAACCATAGGTTGATGGTTTGGGTTTCTTCGAAATCACACCCTCAATAATTACTAACCTAAGGTCTGTAGAAATTCATGGAATTAGTATCCATACCTGATAATTTTTCTCTGAAATTCTTCTCCTTTGTGCTAAGTTCTCTCCCTTCCCTTTCTTCTTCCTCTTTTCCTTCTCCTCTCTTTCTCTCAATTCGATTAGGGTTGTGAAAGGAGTGAAAGTAGCTTAGGAATGTCCTTTAAATAGAGTAGGAACATCCTAAATAAGTCCCTCTGAGATTTGGAAAGAATCCCAATTGAAAAATATAGAAATTTCCTAATTTCTATATTCAGTAGAAACCGAGGGTTGATGGGAGGGTCAATGATCTCGTCGACCCTAGGGTCTTAAGCTGTCCGACCCTCCCTCCAAAACCGAGGGGTCGACTTTGCTTTGGGAAGGTCCGACCCCGCTTAGCTGGGTATGCGACCCGCTTAGCCGGGTATGCGACCCTTCCCTTTTTTAGTGTTTTTGGGTTGATTTGATACCTGGGATCTCGATCTCCTTGACGCCCTTGGTCCATTTGACTCGACCATGATGGGTAAACCTGGTTCAAGGTGGTAAGACCGGGTTAGATTGACACGGGTCTTACATATTGCCCCGTGGAGTAGCCATCACAGTGTGTGATTGGTGAATCACGTTATATTGTGTGTCCCATGCATGTGCTTGTGATTGTGCATTAGAAGTCTGTGTGCTGCAGGTCTGGGTGTACACACTTGGCGGCCAAGCCCCCGGTATGGATACCGTGGGTGTGTGGTTGGTGTGTACATGAAATGTGTTTGACCAATTGTTTGTGAGAGAGTCTCAAAAATCAGTTCAAGGCGCATTGCACAATTGATCAACAGCTCCCGACGACCCTTGCATAGTTTCGTGGCCATAACCGAAAAAGTGGAAAAGGATTTTTTAGTGGTCACCGATTGACCCCCCTCTCGGGTCAACCTGGGAATAATAATTGGTATCGGGACTGAGTTCCCAAGGAAAGAATCCGGCGACTTTGGCGAGATAAGATTGAGACCGAGATATGGCTACAAATGAAGAACATCATGGGCACGCGAGAATTCCGATGTTTGATGGCTCCAACTACGGCATATGGAAAGTCGGAATGGAGGCTTACCCGATTGCACAATGATATGGGGTATGGCTACGTGAAGAATGGGTACAGCACTTAACTGAAGATATCGTGATCGTTGAGATGAAGAAGAGAGAAAATGAACCTAAGGCTGTCACGCAAGACTTCTAGCTGCACTTTCAAGTAATGAACTTACTAGAGTGATCAGTTGTCCAACATCAAAGGAGATATGGGACAAGCTAGAGTGTTCATGAAGGAGATAACAAAATCAAGGAGGCTAAATTGCGATATCGAGATCTCAATTTGAAAGCCCGAGAATGAGTGAAGGTGAGACAATTGAGTTTTAAGCCGAACAGAGTAAACAAGATCACCAATGCAATCAAAGCATTGGGTGAAGAGTTAAAAGAGATTCATGTGGTCAATAAGGTGTTAAGGACACTTCCAAAACTGTATAATGCCAAGGTGTTAGCCCTTGAAGAAATTACCACTTTGGATACTTTGACCATAGATGATGAATTGCATGGTATCTTGATTACCTATGAGATGAGAATGCTTGAGCCAGTGCCAGCTGAGAAGGAAGCCGCTTTTGAAGCCTTTAAAAAATTAAGAATGAAGGAGCCAGTGGAAAGCTCAAAAGCCAGTCCGAGAGGAGGACACGGATGATTCGGATGATGAGCTCATAGCCTATCGGCTAACAAACTCAAGAAGAGATCCGAGAAGTTCAAAAATAAGTCTTAATGAGATGTTTCAACTGTGGTGGCTTAGGACACTTTGCCTCTAAGTGTCAGAAAAAGGGTAGAGTGTATGACTTTGATGAAGAAGAGTCTAAAGGAAGCCAAGAAAAGAAAGGAAAGAAGAAATTCATTCCAAGAAAGAGAAGTTATCTCTCAAAGCATGATGACCTCTCTGATGAGTCTGAAGATGAAAATGATGATGATATTCTCTTTTTGGCAAGACTGGAAGAGACTCCTACAGGGAGTGATACAACAAAAAGGAAAGGTGATGGTGTTAAGAAAAGATTTGAAGAAGATGATAGTCCAGATCTTGAAGCAGAGTTGCTTTCTGCACTTACTGAGCTCAAGACAGAAAGAAAGAAGAACAAAAACTTGAATGAACAACTCAACCAAGCAAAGGAGATAAATGGTGAAATTATGGAGACTCTCAGGAAAAGAAAAAATAATTGCTGATGAGCTCGACAATGATCTTACACAAAAAAACTTCTGAGTGTAAGAAGCTTGGGGAAGTAATTGTAAGACTTATGGCAGATCTGGCCAAGTCTACAAAAATAAAAAATTATGCTGAAGCTACTACAAAAGTCCCTCATGTAACCATTCTGAAGTCAAAAGATAAGAATGTTAGGTTACAAGAAGATGAAGAAAGCAGCAGTTCTGAAAATGAAGACAAGGACGAAGACAACATCCTTGATGAGATTCTGAGTTACCAGAGATCCTCTCATATTAAATCTGGACTTGGATATCGAGCGGCTATCCGAGCGGATAAAAGAAAAGGGATCCGTAAGTAATCCCATTATGTTTGTGAAAGAAAAGCGGAAGGAACCACCAGCTATGAGAGCTACTAAAGGCAAGAATGATGAAGAGAGCTTAAGACGGTCGGGCAAGGCAATCGGAGAAAACAAAGTCGGTTTGGAGGGAATGGTCGGTTTCGGAGAAACGGGCAGTGTGAGGAATCAGTTTTAAAGGATACTTGTTATGGCTGTAATGCCTATGGACATCGAGTGACGAATGTAGAAGACAACAAAGACCTCCGGGTTCATTGAGAAACAGATTTGCTCATCTTGCCGATGAGAGAGTAATATGCTATAGATGTGAGAGACTTGGACATATAGCCGAAAACGCAAGACAATCCTTCCATCTCAAAGGCATGCTAAGAGGAAGAAAAGAGAAGATCCTCCAAGAAAACCAATTCAGAGAGAAGAAGAAAATAAAATGGTGAGAAATACAAGAAAGCCAATTACAGTGAAAGACAAGGCTACATGGGTGAAAAAATCACAGAAGAAAGGAAACAATTCTTTGTTGGTGCAAGCAGCACTTAAAGCAAACAAAGGAAAACAATCTTCATGGATTATTGATAGTGGATGCTCTGGTGAAAGAACAGTTGGAAATTTGTATGTGTTGACAGATGCCATCAACAAGTGCATGATAACTCAAGAAGATGAAAATTGGTTGTAGCATAGAAGAATGGGACACATTTACTTCAAAAATCTGACTAAAATTAGCAAGGAGCAAGCAGTGAGAGATCTTCCCATCATAAAGACTCCAGAAAGCCATGTATGTGGTTCATGTCAAAAGGGAAAGCAGGGCAAGAGCTACTTATAAATCAAAGGAATACCATTCAAGTAAACCACTTGACTTGATACACACGGGACTTGTGTGGACCTATGAGAACACAGGGCCATAGGAGGTGAGAGATACTTCATTCTATTTATAGATGAGTATTCTAGAATGACCCGGGAGATGTTTCGAAGGACAAAACTGAAGCTCTTGACAAGTTCAAAGCATTCAAGAAGAGAGTTGAAAATGAGACTGAAACACAATTAAGTGTTTAAGGTTTGATCAAGGCAAAGAATTTACCTAGAGTGAATTCTCAAACTCTGCAGTGAAAGTGGGATCAGAATTCAACACTCGAGAGCGAACACCTCGGCAAAATGAAGTGGTTGAAAGGAAGAACGAACAGTGCAAGAAATGACTAGAACTATGATGGCAGAGAATAACACAAGAAAGCATTTTTAGAGAGAAGGTATCTATCCTGCAGTGCATATCACTAGCGAGATGTCTTCTAAGGCCTCATGAGAACAAAACACCTTATGAATTGTGGTTTGGGAGGGAAAGCTACAATGAAGTATCTCGGGTTCTTTGGTTCAAATGCTACATCAAGCGAAAGGAAGAAAATCTAGGCAAATTTGATGACGGAGCCGATGAAGGCATATTCCTTGGGTACTCCTTCAAAAGTAAGGCATACGGGTGTTACAACAAGAGACTAGGAAGAATTGTTGAGAGCTCAGATGTGAAGGTTGATGAGAATATAGGGAATCAAAAGGGGACTGAACCAAAAGGGTCTATTCTTGAAGAACTTGATGAAGATGACACTCTAACAGTTGACAAAGGGCAACAGGATGAAGAAGAATCTGAAGTGCAAGAGATTCATACTGAAGTGCAGAGAGATGGTAGACCAAAAGATAACAAATGGTTGAAAATTCATCATATTCATCAAGTGATAGGAGATCCAAATGCAGGCATCGAAACCAGAAGGATGAAAGCAACCACTTATTCATTATTGTTTGAGATAGAGCCTAAAACTGTGCATGAGGCTAGCAATGATGAATTTTGGTTGAAAGCTATGAATGATGAGCTTGGCCAAATTAAAAGAAAAAACACTTGGGAGCTAGTTCCTAGACCAGTAGACAAGAACGTGATTGGCACAAAGTGGGTTTTCAGGAACAAATTAAATGAAGAAGGCCGGGTTGTGAGAAACAAGGCCGGGCTTGTATGCAAAGGATATGCTCAAGTAGAAGGGATTGATTTTGATGAGACTTTTGCACCGTGGCAAGGCCGGAGTCTATCGGAATGTTCTTAGCATTAGGCGTGCACGGAGGATTCAAGGTTTATCAAATGGATGTGAAATCGCATTCCCGAATGGAAATCTAAAGAGGAAGTGTACACGAGCAACCCGAAGGGTTCCAACTCAGCAATGATGAAGATATGGTCGCAAATTGAAGAAGGCTCTATATGGGTTGAAGCAAGCTCCAAGAGCTTGGTATGAAAGGCTTGAAACATATCGCATAAGTTGGGTCTACGAAGAGGAGTTATAGACGGCAACCTAAATGTCATGATAGAAGACAAGATCAACTAGTTGTTGTGGTCTATGTGGATGACATCATATTTGGGGGCACCTGTGAGAAGCTCGCAATCGGTTCTTCGAAAAGGATGAGAAACGAGTTTGAGATGTCTATGCTTGGAGAGATGTCCTACTTTTACGGGGCTGGAAATTCATCAAAGAGAAAATGACATCTTCATCTCTCAAATGAAGTATACCAAGGAGATGTTGAAGAAATTTGTGATGGAGGGCTGTAAACCGTTGGGGACACCAATGACGGTGAATATCAGGCGAGTTTAGAAGATGATTCTCCAACAGTTGTCGGACATTGTATAGGTCAATGATTGGTAGTTTCTTGTATTTGACGCTTTAAGACCGATATTTCGCAGCGTATGCACGTGGCCAGATTTCAAGTGTGTCCAAAGGAGACTCATCGATGGCGGTGAAGAGAATACTCGGATATCTAAAAGGCACAACGGACTATGGTTTGTGGTATCCAAAGATTGAAAGTTTCATTCGACAGCATTTTCGGATCCGGCGGGCTGGTAGCATTGATGAGAAAGAGCACTAGTGGTGGTGATTCTTTTTGGGAGAGAGCTTAGTAGCATGGCACGACAAAGAAACAGGTCTGTCTCCTTATCTCACGTGGGGCGGAGTACATTGCGGCAAGCGGCTACATGTACTCGGGTAATCCGGATGAAAAGACGGTGTCGACTTGGTTTATCCGTGAAGAACCGGTGGTCATCAAATGTGATAACATAAGTGCCATCAACATATCCAAGAATCCCGTGCAAACTCAAGGACTAAGCATATTGACATCGGATATCATTATTTGAAGGAGAAAGTGCTTGAAGGGGAAGTAAGATTGGATTTTGTTCCTACAGACAGTCAAGTGAGGACATCTTCACCAAGGCTCTTCGAAGTCTTTTGAGAAACTAAGAGCTCGGCTAGAGTAGTGACTTTGAGCACTTGTAGATGGCGGATATGTAGGGGGAGTTCTTGACTACATGCATCATCTTTCATCTGTAGGATTGGAAAGATGCGGTGGGCACTCCTACAGGTGAGGCTATGTAGGGGGAGTTGATATGAAGGGGAAGCTCATTCAGCCTTTGGGACTTGTTGTCAAAGGGGGAGAAGATGGCATGGAGGGGGAGTTTTGTTGCCAACATTCCAAAGGGGAGATTGTTGACACCCCGTCCGGAACGGGCAGTAAGTGTTGTCATTGTTGGCAACCTTAGCAGAGAAAGTGATATGGAGGAGAGAGAGTGGGGACTAGGTGGGTCCCACTTTGGGTAGCCGAGTGCACAGCAGGCATCCGCGTGCACAGCAATAGTCGTGTGCATAGCACCAGCCGAGTGCATAGCAGGCAGCCGCGTGCACAGCAATAGCCGTGCGCACAGCACCAGCCGAGTGCACAGCAGGCAGCCGCATGCACAGCACTAGCCACGTGCACAGCACCAGCCGAGTGCACAACAGGCAGCCGCGTGCACAGCATAGCCGCGCGCACAGCACCAGCCGAGTGCACAGCAGGCAGCTGCGGGCACAGCACTAGCCGGGCGCACAGCATCAGTGGCGCCCCACGCGGGCCGCGCGCACGGCACCAGCCGCCGAGCAGCGGCATGCCGCGCGCGCAGCGTCATGCGCTCGTGCCATGCCGTAGGCTTGCTCGGAAGCACGCGCAGCGCAGCACTCGCGGCGTGCCGTAAGCCCGCGGGTCCTCGGCTTGCGCACAGCCGTTCGATGAAATGCCACGAGAAGAAAAGGTCCGAACCTTCTGGAAAAAATCGACTTACGAGGATATTACCACACATTTACGGGGTATTTTGATCATTTTAAAAGATCATATTCCGTTGGGAGGCTTGGATCGAGCCACGACGGTGAGATTCAAATGGAGGGGTCAAAAATACGGGACTCGGTGTAGCATCGATTCGCGCAATGATTCTTGCGCGTGGCCTCGAAGTGGCTGGAAGCAATTTAGTGGTGGTTTGCGCCGCACGCGAGTGGATCCCTGATTTGGTGGAGCGCGCACATGTTGAGCATGCGCCGAAGATGCGATCGAAGGTCGATGGACTCGATCGTGCTGACGGGATGAGGCCGATCGGAGGGACCGAGCAAATCCCTCCACTCCTTGACCGTCCGGCGGTTCGTATTCGAGAGATTCTATCTCCGCCAATCGGGACTCGGCAGGCGCACGGTGGGTCAGAGGCGGACGCGCTATGGTGTGTCGCGGCACACTGAATTAGGGAGAAAGATTCCTTTTGGAATAATCTCCACTGACCGACCTTCTTTTGATGATATCTCGGCCGTCCGATGTCCAATCGAGACCCATAATATACCTAACTGAAGGATTTTTGAAGTGTGGACTTGGGGGTGGTTAGGCTCGAAGAGAAGGCCTCAAATGGAAATTTTGAAGGAAACCTCCATTGAAGCTTCTCCAAGAGAGAGAGGCTCCTCCGGCGAGTGAGGCCATGAATGCTTTGTCTGAGCTTGTAAAGGTGAGTGGACCAGTTGTGAGCTTCCTATGAGTTGTTTTGGTGAAGAACAAGCCGTGGAGTCCAAGACGAAGCTGAGATGCTTGGACGTGAATTTTGCATCGTAGTGAGCAAGGCCGGGAGGTAAACTCGCACACAAACTCTATGTACTATTCGGTGCTATTGGGAAGGGTTTGTAATCATTTGATATACATATTGTTAACTCGTCAAGTGGGTGTTGATTGGGTTGTGGTTGATGCCTAGGACACGTTGTAGCTATGTGAATGCTTGTGTTGTAGCATCGGGGTTGTTGGAGCAACCGTAGTATTTCTGTTGTGTATTGGGTATATCGAAACCCCGGTTGGGTATTGCCCGTGGAATAGCCATCACGGGTGTGATTGGTGAACCACGTTATATTGTGTGTCCCATGCATGTGCTTGTGTTGTGCATTAGAAGTTTGTGTGCTACTGCTGGTGTACACACTTAGCGGAGCCAAGCCCCGGTATGGTACCGTGGGTGTGTGGTTGGTGTGTGCACGAAATGTGTTTGACATTGTTTGTGAGGGAGTCTCAAGAAATCAGCTCAAGGCGAATTGCACAATTGATCAACAGCTCCGATGACCCTTGCATAGTTTCGGCCATATCGAAAGTGGAAAGGATTTTTAGTGGTCACCGATTCACCCCCTCTCAGTGTCAACCTGGGAATAATAATATTGCTCTTCTTTTGAAAAGAGAAGGGGCTATGAAGGTCACAGAGTTCAGACCAATATGTGTGGGGAATTTTATTTACAAGGCGATTCCTAAAATTTTGTCTTCTAGACTGGAGAAATTTGTTGGTAAAATTATTTCATCTGCGTAAGTTGCCTTTGTTAAAGGTAGAGTGATCCATGAAAATGTTGGACTTGCCTCTAAGCTGGTTTCTGTCATGCATAGGAAGATAAAGGCAGGTAACCTAGTATTGAAATTGGATGTGCATAAGGCTTTTGATACCTTAGAATGGGGATTCCTTGTTGCAGTACTGAAGAAGTTTGGTTTCTCTAATGCATTCCAGGATAGAGTTATGACTTTACTTAAATCTGCCAGGTTATCTATAATGCTTAATGGTGGGCCTATAGGGTTCTTTAGTGTTGAAAGAGGATTGCGTCAAGGTGATCCGCTATCACCTTTACTGTTTGTAATTGCTGAAGAAGTATTCTGCAAAGGACTTTCAAAATTATCTGAGTATGGAAAGATTAAAACAGTCTTTCATGGTAGAAGAGTGAGTGCTCCAACTCATTTATTATTTACAGATGATATATTCATCTTTATTAAGGCATCCCTATCTGCCTGTAAAAATTTGAAGAGTTTTTTGTCCCTTTATGCTTTATACAATGGAAGTGTATTAGCCCAGAGAAGAGTAAGATCTTTTTCACACCTGATGTTTCTCATGTTAGACGAATGAAGATGATCAAAACTATGAACTTTATTAAAGAAGTGTTTCCAACGACATATTTGGGAGTTCCTCTTTTAAAGGGAGGATCAGAAGAGCATACTTCAGTCCTATTATTGATAGATTTCGAAAGAAATTTATAGCTTGGAAGGGTTTGCTTTTATCATATGCTGGAAAGGTTGAACTTGTAAAATCGATTCTCTCTAGTACTTTTATTCATTCGCTCTGTATTTATAAATGGCCTTGAGCTCTAATTAAGATTGTAGAAGGGTGGATGAGAAACTTTTTATGGACTAGAGATCCAGAGAAAAGAAAGCATATAGTGGTTAAATGGGAAAGTATGTATGCTCTAAAAAAGGAAGGAGGCCTAGGGCTGAGAAGAATGAACTAGGTAAATGATGCTCTGCTATATAAGATGGCATAGAAAATTTAATCTGAAAAATCAACGTATGCAACTTTTATGTCAAGGCACTATTTTAATAAAGATGGTGATGTTAGAAGACCCCTTTGTACCTCTCCTATCTAGATGAGCATTAGGAAAGTTTGGAACTAGACTGCAAAACATTATCGGTGGTTAATTGGTGATGGTAGAAGTATTGACCTATGGAAGGACATTTGGCTGGGTGACCTTGCTTTGCAAAACCTAGTTGATGTGGATGTATCTTTTTGTAAAGGCCTTGACTATACTTTGGGCAGATTTATTGTAGATGGACAATGGATATGGCTATCAGTTAACTTAGCATAATTGAAGGACATTTTGGCACATGCTAGGCGAATCATGTTGCCTCTGAATGGAAAGGATGAATTGATCTGGATAGGCAAGTTGTCTGGTGTTTTTGTAGTTAAATCAGCTTGGAATTTGATCCGAGAATCAAAGCCTCAACTATGTTGGACTTCTTTGGTCTGGAATAAGGCTTTGCCACCAAGCACCTCCTGGATTGGGTGGAGATGGTGTATGAAAAATTTCCCACTGATGATTTGGTGAAACGTAAGGGAATACCCGTTGCATCTCGATGCTCCCTGTGTTTAAAGGAGGTTGAGACTCTGGAGCATCTTTTTAGTGTTTGTGATTTTGCAGGTAATATTTGGCATGAGGTTGGTTTTATCTTTGGGATTAAAGTACCACAGGATTTTTCAGGTGAGCAGTTGATTGCATGGTGGTTAAATTATGCAAAAGTAGTACCCCTTGAAACTGTTTGGAAAGGGTGTCTATTTGTTGTTATCTTATGCATTTGGCTTGTTAGGAACAAAGCTATTTATAGAAGTAAGAGTACTACTCTAAAATCTATGGTAATGTAGATTGGAAGGGGATGCGAAGACATTTTTGTGAAATGTCCTTGTGTTATACAGACAGGTAAAGATTTAAGGATTGCTAAATTCCTTGACCTCCAAACAAAAATAGGAAGGAAAATAAATATTAAGGAACTTTTCTGGCGTCCCCCTATGCATGGCTGGTGCAAGATCAACTCAGATGGATCTAGTATTGGGAACCCAAGGGTGGCTGGAGTAGGAGGTGTTATTCGTATTCCATCTGGTAAAGTATGCTTTGCCTTTGCTGAATTTATTAGTGTAACTACTAATTATAAGGCAGAGATGAAAGGAACCATGATAGGTATTGAGAAAGCTATCCAACTGGGTTTCCAGAAAATATGGTTGGAGTGTGACTCAACATCTGTTATTGAAGTTTTTCAACAAAAAAATATTCCTTGGTTCAGTAGGCAAGATTGGTACGTGCTTCTACCAGCTCTGAAGAATTATCATATCAAATTCACTCATGACTTCAAAGAGACCAATACATTAGCTGATATTTTAGCAAAGAAGGCTACTAAGGATAGGACTTCACAGTCTTGGAATTCCTGTCCTGACTTTATTGCACATGAGGTTGTGTGAGATGCTTCCCATAGACCTAGATTTAGATTCTCATAGTTGTCCTGGGATGGCCTCTGCTGATGGCAATGCCGAAGGTAGAGGTTGAACATCCTATTAAGGACCTTTTGTAGTTTTACTTTACTTTTCATCTAAATGAATCATTCTTTGCTTCTATTAAATTAATAATAATGGTTTTATAATGAAAAGACGTAGCTTCTTCTTGGATTTTCAGAAGGCCACAAATAATCTAGACTCGCTGTAGGATGCCCCAGCCATCGGATGGTCGGCTGAACCATTCACCTCATTTTGACTCTTGGACGTTCACCTTCATCATGCAGAGGAAAAACATTATATGTCTCTCTCCCCCAGCTCTCTTTTTCCAATGTAAAAACATCTTCCCCTTTGATTTACAGATTTACTCATGCAATAGGACTGTAGGATTATGCCAAATACGGCCAATCAGAAAGGAACATGTGTCATTACATGGATTGGTTATCTCAGTAGATATGTGTTCTCTTCTCAGTAAATCAATCACGGCACATCCCTATATCCTGTGCAGTTACAGACGTACTCCAACCCACCATGATTGGATAAGTGGTAGTTAACTCGCTCTAAGATGGTTAGTTACCCATGTCAGCTACTGGAAAGGACTAAAGATGGAGTCAACCACTTTTTCAAAGCAGTCCTATGGTGGTTATTATAAAGCTAGCTCTTGGATCTGCATCAGACGGCCATCCCCTAATTTCTAGATCTTAGTGTGAAGGGATTCTCACTCAACAAGGAGGTCTCCCTAAGGATCTCAGAAGGAGTCTTAAGTCCGAGATCCATGCAACTGCAAGGAGACGTTCCATAATCCAAGGCCAAATGCTCCATAAATACCCCTTACCACAAAGGTAAATGGATCAAACTTCACTATACTTGTACTTACGTAATACTAAATTCACTACCAGCCACCTCTCTACTTTGAATTCAACCTTCTGTAAGCACCCTAATTTTGCCATCCCCAGTTAAACAGAACCTTACTAGTAAGTAGACAACAAGAGAGGGGAGGTGAGTGAAAGTTTGGAAAGTAAAGGGGTGTTGAGCGAAACTCTCTCAAATTGACAGTCAATCAGTCTTTGTGTACTCTCTATAGTGTTCTGAGCCAAGCCAAAGTGCCTCCCCAGTGCGCAGGAGTCTTGGTGAATACATTCGAAAAGGTTGCGGGTCTTAATTCAAGGTTTAAAATTTTAGTGGTGACTTTGAGGCTGATTTTGATGGGCCCCATAGTAAAATCATGGGCTGAAACTTACATGAATGTGTAGGTCATGGAATTAGCTTTGAAATGAGACCAGAATCGCTTAATTCTGATGTCAAACGAAGGAGATATCGCGATTTTAGTCGGACTGAAAAGTACTTAAATATCCAAGGGCTTTCTTACAAATTATCATAAATTAAGGATATATTAAACTAATTATCATAAATTGGATTAAGCAAACTTCAAATCATTATATCTTGATCATCCAATGTCCAAATAAGGTGATTCAAGTACTAGTATATTTCATTTTCAGTCCTCTTCAAAGTAGACGTAGAAAATTCGTAGCAGAGGTTGCCGAAAGATCCCATGCAAAGTTACAATCCGATATACCTATTTAAACTTCAGTTCTTCATAACATGATCATTTGATGTCCAAATCAGGCGATTTAAGCACCAGTGTGTTTCATTTTTGGTCTTCTTCAAAGTGGATGTGAAAATCCAGGGACATAGGTCGCCAAAAGATTCCATGGAGAGTTGTAAGCTGAATTATTGTAAATTGGTTTGTTTAAACTTTAGTTTTTCATATTTTGGTCATCCTACATCCAAATCAGGTGATTCAAGTATCATTATTCTCCATTTTTTGGTCTTCTTCAAAGTAGTTGTGGGAAATTCGTGACAAAGCTCACCAAAAAAATTACATACAGTGAATGAAAGCCAAAATGGCTTATAAACTAACAGAAAGAGAGAAGAAAAAATGGTCTAAGTCCAACCCAACTCAAACCATACTAGACTAAACCAATTCAAACCCATCCAGTCCAGCCTAGACCAATCCAGACAGAATTGGTTCGGCCCATGTGCATGTATTTTATGTATTATCATATATATATATATATATATATATATATATACAACCGATTAAGTGGGGCCAAGGATTAAACTGACTAAGGGGGTTCCTTAAGAAGAGAGGAAGAGAAATTGATTGATAGGAATTTTCATAACATAGAGAGCAGAGAGTGGTTTTTCGGTCAGCTAGGGAGATAAGATAGGAAATTGGAAGGGGGAGGTTTTCTTATGAGGGAAGGAAGAGAAAAAAAAGGGGGGAGGAAGAAAGAGTCAGGTTCTAGAATTGACTGTAAGGAAATGAAAAGAGAAAAGAGGGAGAGGAAATCGGACAGAAAGTTTGAGAGAGTTTGAGAGGGGAAAGAAAGAGGAGGAAGAAATCGGATAGGGGAGAGAGACGGAGAGAGAGAAAGAGAGAGTTTGAGAGAGAGAGATTGAAAGAGAAGTTAAGAGAGAGAAACTGAGGAACTGAGAGAAAAGGGAAACTGCGAGAGAGGGGACGAGAAGAATTAAGAAGAAAAGGAAAAAGAACGAAGGGGATAGGAAGAAAAAGCAAAGTGGAGCAAGGAAGAAGAAGAGGCAAGAAACTCTTACCTGTTACACCTTACCTCCTTCATCCCTTACAACGTATCACCCCTACTGCCCCATGCGACATCAGCCCCACCTTGCCCATCCCGATAAACCCAGACCAGCAACATCCCTCCTTATAAGACCCGTACCCAAAATTTTGGTCCTAATTTGAAATTTTGGCTTTGTACAGATCTTACCATGACAAATAGTTCAAACCAATGTGAACCAGACCTATGAAGCCCAATGAAGGTATCCTAGTTAAACCATGGTACTTAAAACAGTCAATTAGGACTCATTTGAGGGGTCTAGCATGACACCAATAGGGTGCGGTCAGACACAAGCCGCACATCTAGTGCCGCACCTGCTTAACCTAGTCTAGGTTGGAAACCAACCCAGTTTGGACTAGCGGTTTGTTTTGGTTTATGAACTTGGACTCATTGAGAGAATGTCCAGGTTCGCTCTCTTTCAAAATTGGAAGGAAGGAGGGAATCCTCTACTTACCTTGTGGGAACCCATACCAAATCCAACGTGAATAGAGTCCCTAGTCTATTTACAACTTCCATTTCAACATTTTAACAAAACTAAGAGAAAGAGAGAAAAGAGAAACGACACCAAGGAGTGCTGGGAAAAAGAGGAAGAGAAAAGAGGATGAAAGAGGAGCTAGTCCATCATTGGAATCAAGTGTTGGAAAAGAACTCCAACAAAAAATAATTTTTGGTATCAATTATCTTCTACTCTTGATTTCCTTTCATATGAAATCTGATAAGTTAATCCATGGAAGGACCCTTGATCATGATTCCATACAATCATCTCCCTTCACTATTACTGAGACACGTTCAAGGATTTATTCAAATGATTCGATCAGATTCAGTGAAGAACCGAGATCCTAAGTATATTGGAAAATGGATGAAAGTGATAAAAAAAACCGAATCTAAGGACCCTAGGCCTTGAAGATCATTTAGAATGGATTATTCATGAACTAAAACCCAAGGAAAACCCTTCATTGTATTGCTGGAATCGGACCTAAGTTATTAAAACCAGATCCAGCAATATTGGTAACTGGGAAATTGAATCGATATCTTTTGAATGAGATATAATGAGAATTTTAAGCCCAAACTCCTTATTCTAGTTTTAAAAAATTCAAGAAAACTATTGAAGGAAGATCGAGTCATTTTGACCACATTTCGACGTGCAACTGATGGCACGTGGCGCACACCTATGGCCAAAACTGTGCGGTCAACTCCATCAATTGCGCCAGGTTTTGACCTCTGATGTTAACCCTTTTTGGTCAATTGCTTCCTGGGATTTTTATAAACCTGTTTATGGGTTTAGGTCCGTGAGATCATATGTTTATATATGTGTTCTCCTTCATTTCGTTTATAACCTATGTTATTAATTTTCGATGCTTGTTGTTCACCTTTGTAAATGCTTGAAACCTATGAACAACAACTATAGAATGTTTCCAAACTTAATACCAGAACCTAGAATTATGAATAACTCTTTAGGATGTGCTTAACCAAGACAAGCAATGAATTAATGGATTTAAATATTATTACTCTTAATGCTATTAAGGTACGGGAAGAGCGTAGTAAAGCTATTCGAAGCCATACTCTGTTGTATTCACTACTTACCATCTCAGGTAAGGGAATTAGACCTTTGTTTGGTAGAATTAGTTATATTGATCATGTTGATTGATGATATGTGATTAATAGCATGCCTTATGTGATAACATGTCATCCAATATATTGTTTGCTTGTTTATGCATATGCATCCTTGAGTTTGAGATCAGTAGTGCTAATAAGGATTGGAGGGCGAGTGGAATGGGACACTCTCTACCTTTCCACAAAAGCGACTGATCCATGTTTTGATTCATGATGTCTGGTTAAGTTAATAAGGAGGAAGGTAGATGGAATGGGACACTTGCACCACTTCTTACTGACGTTGCTTTGCACTAACTACATGTAACTTAGCCAAGTCACGGTGTCTTATGTGGGTGCTTGGACGAGATCTAAAGCTTGGCAATGTTACAGTCCAGTAATTTGTTAACTAGGAGGACTTGGTTAGTTATATATTAATCACCCTAATAATTGTACCCCTAGTCATTAAGGGGTTATGTAGTGGCACGGGTTCAATAAAGGGTGGTATGAACATAGGTGCAATGCTCCCCATATCCAATATAGTGTGGATGGGCAAACGAGTCGACTAGTGGGATTATCACCTCCTCAAGTGGCCGACGTAATACGGGCTTGGGTTGAGTTGCGATCATGTGTAGGACCAAAACGATGGACTCATATTTGGGGGATGCTACTGTACACCGAGTAAGGCGATATTCATTCAGATGAGAGAAAACCTGTGTAGCTGGAGACTCCATGTGTAGGTTGTCTTGAGCTTGCACTTACAGTTATATATCAGACCATAGTTAATTCATGCATATTGTATGTTGTACATTTAATTTTCTTGCTAAGTGTAAGCAACCCATTTTTACCATCCCTAGCTGAACAATGCTTACTGGAGTGTAAACAACAAAGTGGGAGAGGTGAGAGAAAGTTTGAAAAGTACAGGGGAGGCGAGTGAAACTCTCTAAAAAAATGATAGTCGATTAGCTCCGACATGGTCTCTATAATGTTTTGAGAATAACTGAGATGATCCCCAGTGTCCAGAAGCTTAAGTGAAGCCATATGGAAATTTGGTGGATCCCAATGAAGTTTTAGATTTTGGTTGTAACTTCGATACGGTTTTCGATGCCAAAAGAATAAGATATGGCGATTTTAGTCCAGAAATAAGAATAAGGGTATTTTCTTGAAATTAATAATAATTATCCAAGGACCTCCATGTAAATTATCATAAGTTTAATTATTTAAACTTCAATTCCTCATAGTTTTATTATCTGATGTCCAAATCAGGTGACTCAAGTCTCAATATGTTTCATTTTTTGTGCTCTAAAAAGTGGACGTGAATGATTTTTGGCAGAGGTCTCCGAGGCATCCCATGTAGATTTGCTTGTTGAATTATCATAAATTGGTATGTTTAAACTTCAGAAATTCATAAGTTGGCCATTTTACATCCAAATAAGGTGATTCAAGCACCAGTATTTTTCATTTTTAGTGTTCTCCAAAGTAAATAAAAAATTTGGGACAGAATCTGTTAAAAGATTCCATGTGGAATGGCAGCGGAAATGATCCATGAAATGATAGAGAGAGAAACCCAATCAACTCAGCTCAACCCATCCCAGTCTTAGTCGATCCGGCTCAACCCAAGTTAGTCCAACCCAATTAAGTCAACTATAAAGAGGGAAGCCGTAGAGACAGAAAGGGAGTGGCAAATAGGGTTTTCGGTTAGGCAAGAGAAAGAGAGAAAGCCACCTGGCCATGGGTCCCATTGGCAAAAAAGGAAATAAAAAAAAGAGAGAAAAAAGAAAAAAAAAGAATCCAATGAGAGAGAGCCATGGGAAATAGTGGGGCCCACGATTGGAGAAAGAAGTCATGAGGAGAGAGAGAGCCATGGGAGAAAAAAAAGGAAAGAAAAGAGAGAAAGAAAGCTCGGTGGAGATTTGGAAGAAAAGAGGAAAATTAAAAAGAAAAGGAAAAGAGAATCCAAAAGATGGAGGGAATCTAAGATAGGAAGAAGAAACTCTAAGTGGCCAAGAGATTTCTAAAAAGAAAAAAAGATCAAAAATCTAAAAGGAAGCGGGGAGAGTTAAGAAAAGAAAAAATAGCCCAGAAAGGGAGAGAGGAAGAGAACTTGAGAAAGAGAAGGCATTGAGGAGAGGCTGATTGATCGGGGTAGAAGAAGAGGAATGGGAGAAGGCTCAAGCAGAAGAAGAAGAAGAAGAAGAGGCCAATGAGGTAAGAGCCATTACCTTGTTACTTATTTGTTGCTGCCACACCTTATCAAACCCACCTGTCACATGAACCACTTACACAACCAACACACCCAACTTCCATTACACCTGCTCACTAAAAGCTTTCAACTCCCTTAAAAGAAACCACCTGTCCGCAAGCACTGCATATCCACTTCCTGCTCAATCCCTCACAACTTAAAAGTTGATTTGATTAATTGAGAGATTTTTTTATTAAATCTGATTGGTTGGGTTTTGATATTGAAATTGATTAATTGATATATTTAATTAAATTTAATCAGTTGGATTGATTTTTTTATCGGATCATGTGTTGAAAATTAAACATTGATCATGAATTTTATATGAATCAAGCCATTGATCCAACCATCAAGGTGAATTTTTATAATGTGATGGAATTGATCCGATTGTGGAAATTGAATGAAATTGATCCAATTCTGAAAATTGAATGGAATTGATCCGATTCTGGAAATTGAATGAAGTTGATCCGATCATGGAAATTGAATGAAGTTGATCCGATTGTGGAAATTGAATGAAGTTGATCCAGTTATGGAAATTGAATGAAATTGATCCGATTATGGATTTGTCATGAAATTGAAAATGATCCGATTATGTAGAATTCTGATGAAATTGATTAATCCCATATGCTTGAAATTATGATAAATAAAATTGGACCATTGATCTTTGAATTTGATGAGACTGGATTATGGCCATTGATCTTGGATTGTTAATGTGAATAAAACATGATCTTTGATTTAGGATTTTTAATGTGAATGAAATCTAGACAATTGATGATTGAATTCAATGTGATTAAAAATATGGCTATGTGATGTTGAATTTTTACATGATTAAATCTTGGCCATTGATCTTGGAATTTGATATGGTAAAAATCTGACCATTGATCTTGAGTTTCTGATATGATTAATTGTGAGCCATTGGATGATTAATTTTTATTTAGATCATGAGAGAATATTAATTGTGAGCCATTGGATGTTTAATTTTGATTTGGATCTTGTAATGAAAAGAATCTAGCCATTGATCATGCGTGATATGAAATATAGACTATTAGATCTTGATCATGAGCATCTTAGTGAAATCTGAACCATTGGATCATGATTATGAATGATTTAGAGGAATCTGAACAGTTAGATTATCATTAAGAGCAATATGAGCCATTGGATTCACATCATGAGTGATTTAAATAAATTTAAACCATCGGATTATCTTGATGATTGATGTAAATGAATTTGAACGGTTAGATTATGATTTTGAGAGATTTGAGCAATTAGATTGACATTAAGAGTGATCTGAGCCATTTGATGAAGTGATTTAAAAGAATTTGAACCATTGGATCTTAGTTTGATTATGATGAAACTTAATATGAGATCTGGGCCTTTGATCCTGGCTGCTTTGATGAAATCAGAGGTGTTGATCTTGATGATAATGTTTTCAAGAGATCTGATCGTGAGATTGAGGATTTGATCTTGATACATTATTGAAGAGATAAATTAAATTCAAGTCATTGATCGAGAATCTGATCTTGAGATATGAGAGATTTACAGTAGATCTCAATCATAGATCTAGAATGTCCGAACTAATGCACACATTCAGACATATTGAGATATATCTTGTTTGAGAATGATACATGAGATGTCATGTCTATCCTTTTGATGATCACATGCTTTATTGCTATATTTAAGATGATATATGTTGTTACTTGCCATATTTGAATGATATTTATTATTGGCAATAACTTAATTTCTGTAACACCCTAGTCGAATTGTCATATCTGTACACCTAGAAGACATATTAGGTATGGGGATGTGCATGCACCCACATTCACGGGAAGGGTATGAATAAAAATGATAAATTTTTATCAATAGATATGAAGCCTAGCCCAATAGTTCCAAATTAGGGTTTTAGGTTAAGGGTAGCTTTAGGACGATCCCTACCCCTCAGCTCATCTCCCCTAGAATATAAAGAACTAGATAGGTGTGAAGTGAATAGAACTATAGAGTATTTAGGTTCCACACTTTGATATTGAAAGAAGAAAATGAATGAATTGAATCCGTATTTCGAACTATGCGGATCTTGATTCTTAGGGTAGCACCCTAAGATACGTAGGCAGTTTGGAGAAATTCTCAAACACGGTTCCACAACCCCTTAGGTTCTCTTGAATCTATACCTGTGGTTCACTAGAACTATACATCCTTTAGGTTCGCTCGAATATGTGCCTGTGGTTCACTCGAACTGTACAACTTTTAGGTTCACTCGAATCTGTACCTGTGGTTTACTAGAACTGTACATCCTTTACATTCTTTCGAATCTGTACCCGCGGTTCACTAGAACTGTACACCCTTTAGGTTCACTTGAATCTGTACCTGTAGTACACTCAAACTGTACACCCCTTAGGTTTTCTTGAATCTATACTTGTGGTTCACTCGAACTGTACATCCTTTAGGTTCACTAGAATCTGTACCTGTGGTTTACTCGAACTGTACATCCTTTAGGTTTACTAGAATCTGTACCTGTGGTTCACTCAAACTGTACACCCTTTAGGTTCACTAGAATCTGTACCTGTGGTTTACTTGAACTGTACATCCTTTAGGTTCACTAGAATTTGTACTTGTGGTTCACTTGAACTGTACACCCTTTAGGATCACTTGAATCTGTACCTGTGATTTACTCGAACTGTATTCCCCTTAGGTTCTCTTGAATCTATACCTGTGGTTCACTCAAACTATACATCCTTTAGGTTCACTAGAATTTGTACCTATGGTTCACTCGAACTGTACACCCTTTAGGTTCACTAGAATCTATACCTGTGGTTCACTCGAACTGTACATCCTTTAGGTTCTCTTGAATCTGTACCTGTAGTTCACTCGAACTATATACTCTTTTGGCTCTCTCGAATCTGTACTTGTGGTTCACTTGAACTATACACTCTTTAGGTTCTCTCGAATCTGTACCTGTGGTTCACTCGAACTGTACATCATTTAGGTTCACTTGAATCTGTACCTGTGGTTCACTAGGACTGTACACCCTTAGATTCTAGATCCATACTTGTGGTCCACTCGGACTGTACACACTTAGGTCCCAAAATCGTACATTTGATCCACTTGGGTTGCCATACCCCAATTCTGGACAAACCAGTGGTGTGATGAACCGTCATGAGAACCAATGGTTCAACTAGGATCTCGTATAGGCTATGCCAACAATCCAAACCAAATACACATTCCATAATAATAATCAGAGTGAATAAGTAAATAGTGGAAGAATTTATTAATAATAAACTGAGAGTCTACAGTGATAATTAAATATTTAACAAGTTATTTTCAAGAAACCAAAACATAATTAATACTTATTACAAGTATCACAATACAAAAGTTAACCACTCAGCGTAAACATAATTGAAACACTAGCTTGACGAGCCATATTCGTACTCCACAGCTTGTTTGTCCATAGTCGTCATTTGTCCATACGTTGATGTATTCATATAATCTTCAATGGTAACACCTGCAACATTAGAAATTAAAAATAATTGCACGCGCAAGGGTCAGCTCTCCAACTTGAGCTCAGTGAGTTAACAAAACAATGCAACAAACATATACATGCATTCAATTCATATCTTTGGTCTGGTTTATAAGTTTGCAATGCACTATAGAAAGGTTTGGTGGCCCCCGCACCTCTATACACAAGTGTGTGAATCCATCAAATGGATCAAACATCATTGTCGTCCCACATTCACCCACCATTGAATAGAGATAGAGCTAAAGTGTCCGAATCAAACATCGCCAACACTTCCCCTGATGCCCTACCCATACCAACATATAAGCCCCTATTGACGAGGGCTTGCAAACTGGGCTTGCAACTAACCAATCCTAATGCCATATAGTATATCCAAGGCCTCACTCCAGCATCCCTCAATACGTCCATAGAGATAGATCTAAGGCCCCCGACAAAGTCAGAGACTACACGGTCTGAGACCACCTCCCCTGATGCCCTATGACGTAATAGTTCTACTAAAGTAATGGCGATACGACGATGTCAGTGGGTAAGACTTAAGTAGAGATAAAGCTAGATTCTAGTGACCAGGTCAGAGACCACCATGCCACGTCCTCCTTCTGATGCTCCACTCGCATCCAACACACTAACCACACACATACAATCACATGCATATTCCTAGCATCATCATTATAATCATATTATAAATAAACATAAATAAATATGCATGAGTAGTAATAACAGGAATATTGGATGACATGTAAGATGCACACTGTCACACCCCAATTTTGGTCTAACCAGAATAGTGTGATGAACTGCCAATAAACCAACGGGGTTCAATAAGGATCTCTTATAGGTCATACCTATCATGTCAAAACACACACACATTCCACAATAATTGTAAGACCCGTATCAAACTAACCTGGTCTTACCACCTTGAACCAGGTCTAACCATCATGGATGAGCCAAATGGACCAAGTGCATGAAGGAGATCACGATCCTAGGTATTAAACTGACCCAAAAACACTTAAATTAAGGGGAGGGTCGCATACCCAGCAAGGGAGGGTCGGACCCCCTCAAGACAGAAGTCAGACCCCCAGTTTTACATGGGGGGTCGGACACTTTAGGAACCAGGGGTCGACGGGATCTTCGACCCCCCCTATCGACCCCCGATACTCGGTAAAAATAAAAATTAGGAAAGTTTCCTAATTTCAATAGGATTCCTTCCTAACCTCAATGGGACTTATTTTAGGAGTTTCTAATCTATAAATAAGATGTCCCTAAGCCTCTTTCACTCTTTTTACAACCCTAATTGAATTGAGAAAAAGAGAAGAGAAGGAAGAGAAGAAGAAGAGAAGGAAAGAAGAGAAGAAGGCAAAAAGGAGAAGAGTTGCAGGGAAGGAGTATTCTTCTTAGGTATGGATACTAGTTCCATGAGTTTCTAAAGACCTTAGGGTAGATAATGAAGAGAGTATGATCTCGGAGAATCCCAAACCATCAACTCATGGTTAGGTTTTCATGGAAAACCATGGGAAAAATCATGAAAGCCATATAGGTGAATGAATCATGATTCTAGGCCATAGAACATGTGTGGAATGGACTGTAGGAGCAAACCATAGGACCCCAAACACGAAGAATGGACTGAAGGAAGAAAATTGATCAAAATCCACAGAGGGTCGAATGGGGGTCGATGGCCAATCGACCCTACCAGACCCTGAGCATCGACCCCCAATGTTCGGGAAATCCAGAATAGGGGTGGTCGCACCCAGGGTCGATCATTACTCCGACCCTACCTCCGACCCCCAGTTAATAGAATGATTTTTAAATTCAAAATTAATTCTAATTAAATTCTATCGACTTTGTTAGGTCTTCTAGCAATATAATAACAATATAAAGGTGATTTTAAGGCTTGAAAGAGAATCTATTAGCAAGCTAAGGTAAGGAAACAGAACTCTAAACTAATTGGTTAATAATAAACTATTTTTTCTTTTCTTGAGTCCAATGCTATGCTTGATCCTATGCGAATATGTTTGTAATGTGCATACAACATGTCATCCAATATTTCTATTATTTGTTCATGCATATTTACTTTATTGTTGATAACATGATATTGATGATGATGATAGGAATAGGCATGTGAATGTATGTGTGTGGTTGGTGTACTTGATGCGAGCGAGTATCAGGGGGGGTGTCATAGGCTGGGCCTCAGCACTTTAGCTCTATCTCTAACTCAAGTCTTGTGCATTAGCATCGTCGTATCGCCATTACTTTAGCAGAACTATTACATCGTAGAGCATCGGGGAGGTGGTCTCGGTCCTTGTAGTCTCGACTCTACCGGGGGCTTTAGCTCTATCTCTATGGATGTTCTAAGGGATGCTTTGGGGTGAGGCCTTGGATACACTGTTTGGCATTAGGATTGGTTAGTTGCGAGCCCAGTTTGCAGCCCTCGCCAACGGGGCTTATGTGTTGGTATGCCACTGTACAACAATAAACGTTAATCTTTGTTGTACAATGTTCATGAATTGGGTGCTTGTGAGTCGACGATAAACGTTACCTTCGGGCGACATCACACACTTGTGTATAGAGGCGGGGTCAATAAACCTTAACCTTTGACTACCTAAACCTTTCTATTGCATATTGCACACTTTAAACCAGACCAAAGATATGAATTGAGTGCATGCATATGTATTGTTGCATTGTTTTGTTTGCTCACTGAGCTATGATGTGTGCTCACCCCCTCGACGTCGAATATTTTTAGTTGATGATGCAGGTACTACCGTCGAAGATTATGTCAATGCTCCAGTGTATGGGCACATGGCGGCGATGGAAGTTGAAGATGAAGTGGATACACATGACTCCTCTTGCGAGTGCAACTCATGTGTATTCGATTAGATTTTTTTTTTGTTTTCTTTGTTTGGATTTAATAAAGACATGTATTTGATATTTATTTATGTCTTAGTTGATATAGAAATAGAATAATTTGCTATTTAAATATTAATATCACAGTAGATTCTCAGTTCATTTTACAATAAGACTTCCGCTATTGTGTATTTACTCTGATTATGAATGTGGATGTATGTGGTTTAGATAAAATGGAGTCCACTTGTCCAAGATCCTGGTTGAATAGTTGGTTTGCTAGCGGTTCATCACACCATTCTGAAGTGTGCAGAATTGGGGTGTGACAACTTGGTATCAGAGCATCTCAGGCCATGTCCGCTAAACTAGCATGCCTTCACGACGAATTGTGAACTGAGATAGGATAAAAGTAAAAACTGTAATATTAACACACTATAAGCATAAGTGATGTTTGAGACCAAATTGGAAAGAAAATAATGCATCTATTAAAGGAAGAACAATTTTAAATACAATGAGGGATAAACAAACATGTACAAATAGCTAAAACAGAGTACAGTCCACAACCCGGATAGTTACTCTGTAGTACGAGAAAGAAATAAGTACAATTATGAAGCTGGAGCTGAAGGAAGGGGCGATGCCTCACGATATCTGTTATAATCCTCAGTGTAGACTCTAGTCAACCAGGCTATCTGAGTCCGGGTCCTCCAAAGACTAGCTATAAGATCAGCTATCCGCTGATTAGTCCGGCGCCGAGCCTCTATGAGCTCTCCCATCCTCATGTCCGATGTACGTTGGGTGTCTAGTAGCTCATCCACTCTCACCCGCTGAGCGTCTAGTAACTCCCCCATCCTCAAATCAGAAATACGCTGAGCCTCTCTGATCTCATGCAATATCTCCATCATATCAGAAGGTGGGTGTGAAGGACCAGTCGCATGTGAAAGACCAGCCGCATGTGAAGGACCAGCCGCGTAAGAAGTACTAGCTCCAGTAGCATGTGTAGGTGAAGGAGGTGGTATGGAGTCCACATCCATGTACAGACGGTCATCATCATCACTATGAACTCCAGGGCTGCTGCTGCTGCCTCGGCGTCCCCGGCGTCGCCTATCTCTACGCAAGT
This sequence comes from Protea cynaroides, assembly GCA_028583415.1. NCBI lineage: Eukaryota > Viridiplantae > Streptophyta > Magnoliopsida > Proteales > Proteaceae > Protea > Protea cynaroides. The sequence continues at coordinate 78,155,615 of CM053266.1, forward strand.
GTGAGGGTGCACCATCGCGTTCCTCTCCTCATCACTGACCTGAGCATCCTGCATGCCCATCTTGCAAATAGCCTCCCAATCTAGAGGCGATGAGAAGGACTTCTCCTGAATCTTCTCATCCACTAAATCAACCCCCAGGCGGGTAAGAAGCGTAGTGATCATACGTCCGTAAGGAAGGTTGCCAGTGTGACTGGGCAACGTAGCAGTGATCATGGTATGCATGATGATGTACGGAAGGCAGACGGACTGCCTAGTGCAGATACTGCATAGAAGATACTGGGTCAGCTGGGAAACCCTCTCGTAATGGCCACTGTGGGATCAGGTTATGCTGAATGATTTTGCAATATACCCGTGGAGCTGGATGCATATAACATGCCCTCATCTACCAGCGATCAGGTCGTAGGAGTTGATTATCGATCTCGGCCCTCATTTGTAAAGAGAAGAACTAGGGCTCTCCAGGGGCACAGAAAACCATGGGGCCAGCATAGGAAATGCCCAGTAGGTCGGCCAGCTGTCGATAATCAAATGAGATGTTCACCCCTTTGACGTAGCTCGTGATGCGCAGCTCATTACCCCTCTCAATATCATTGTAATCCCCCACCACCTAGAGGTTACAATAGAACTGGCGTACCAAATCCGGATGGGTGCACACGTCGTAAGTGATGACAGGGAGCCACCCCATATCACCAAAGGCTCTCTCCACATTGAACAAGGCTAACTCAGCCAAGTTCACCATACGACCTCGCTCTACTTTCTTGCGAGCGTAGTGGGCATACTGTGCCTCGGCTTCGTTGGAGCAAAAACGAAGAGGATCGTGGACTCTGGGTACTTTGGTACGGGCCATGATATCTGCAAATAAGAAAGAAAAACAGATAGTATGTTAGTAGGGTAGAAAAATCCAAAATTTTGACATTATAACGACGTAAGTTGGCCAAAAGCCTCACTTGTCACCCATAAACGTGGGCAGGAGGACTTACGTAGGTTCTAACATATCCTACAACACTCACACAGTAGTAAATCCTAACTAATGGAATCCAATTTGAAGAAATTGCAAGAAATCAAAAATTTTGACAAATTAGGGCAAAAAGAGCAAAAATTTGAGTTTCTCGATAACCAACCGATGAAACCCAAATATTTTTGAGGGCTTTCATTCCTCGAGTCACCAATAACAAAAGCCCCCAATAAAAATCAAATTTTTACGGTTGGAAAAAGTTTAATTTGAAAAATACAAGATAAATGGGCAAAAACCTAGAAATGAAAACCTAAAAATAGGTAAAAGTGAGAAGATATACCTGTAAGAATGATGTAGACATCGAAACATGGAACTGAAATGACCAATATAGCGGAGTTGGCACTGTAGCAACTTAGAGGTGGGAGACGAGTCGAAACGGAAGAGGAAGAATGGGAAATGAACCTAGAATCGGACCTTAAAAATTTAATTTTTGGTCCGGGGGTCGGAGAATTCGACCAAGATAATCGACCCCCATATCGACCCCCGTATCGACCCCCAGCTCTCGGGAACCTGACAGAAAACCAGGGGTCGCACCTGGGGGTCGGACATCCATCGACCCCCGTATCGACCCCCAGCTCTCGAGAATCTGACAGGAAACCAGGGGTCGCACCTGGGGGTGGACATCCATCGACCCCCGACTCTCGGGAAGAATGGGTGATTCCCATGGTCGGATACTGAGGGTCGGACATACCATCGACCCCCACTATCGACCCTGTATAGAAAAGACTGTATTTTTCACAGAATGATCTAAAAATTTTGAAAATAACATCGGTTAACGTGCCTATATGAAGTATAAATGATTGCCTCACGTTTTTTTTTTATTTTCAGGCATCACCAATATCAGAGGAAAATATGGCTGGACGTAGAGTAACCAGGCAAATCCGAAACACAGTTCCACCACCACCACTTGTGGAGGAAGTCAGCTAAGGAAATGTTTATGCACAGGGAAATCCACAGGTTGCACCACCAGTAAATCTGGGCCAGGGAAATCCTACAAACTTGCCACCCCCACCACCGGAGCTGGCAACTGTGGTTATGAACCTAGCGCAATAGCTTCAACAAATGCAACACGCACAGGCTCAAATGCATACAGCAATGGGCATTATGTTTCAGGCAGTACATGCTACACCAATGCCGACTGGACAAACAAGTGCAGCACCGGTGGGTAACCACCCAGCCCCTCAAACACCTCAACCACCAACCGCACAGATTCCAGTACCAGGTCCCGACGCGTTCGGGCTAATTACCGGTATCCACAACCTATGTTTGGGGCATACCCTCGAATCGATGGACCACTCCCGACCGGTTTGAGCGATTCTTAAAGATGAAGCCCAAGGAGTTTAATGGTAAACCGTCTGATCCTTTATGGCCAGCACATTGGATCGACGAGATGGAGAGAAATTTTCTTATGATGACTATTACAGAAGAAGAAAAGGTATTATGTGCCACCTTCATGCTAAAAGGCGATGCACATCATTGGTGGAAATCTACCAGGGCCTATCTATTAACCAAGCACGCTTTATTGACCTGGTCTATTTATAAAGAAGCTTTTTTTGAGAAGTATTTTCCCCGAAGCTTCAAAGATTCTATGGAGAAGGAGTTCCTGAGTTTATATCAAGGGCAGATGTCCGTGGATGCATATCAACAGCGTTATGAGGAGCTGTTTTTCTTTGCACCACTAAGAATGCAAGAAGAAGACACTAAGACCCGTAGGTTTGTCACGGGGCTTAGAGGGAGCATCAGAGAGCATGTTCTAGGTTTAGAAAAGAAAATATATAATGAAGCTGTGCAAATTGCTCGAGTTATTGAATCGAGCCAGAAGGAAAGCTATTTCACACAGAACAGAGGTATGAAAAGACCAACCGGAAATGCTTATAACGGAGGGAATAATAAGACATTTAAACCCTTCCGTGCTCAAGGCTTTGCTACCGCACCCAAGACTACCCCAGTAGCTCAACATCAGCCAAAGCCAAATACGGAAGGCCCAAAATGTTTTAACTGCAACCAAGCGGGGCATATGGCAAGGGAGTGTCCTAAGCCCAGAAAGGAGCTACATCAAGGACGAGTTTATGCTTGTTACATCCGAGGATGCTTTGCCGCATCACCCCGATGTGGTCACGTGTATGACTGAAACCTTTTAAGTTGTATTACATTGTATGAGCATGTAGACTAAGAAAAATAAATCACAGGTATTGTACCTATAAATGGCATACCCGCCAGAGTACTCTTCGACTCAGGAGTTACTCATTCTTTTATATCTATGTCATTTGGAAAGAAGCTGAATTTACCCATCAAAACATTAGACTACAAAATACTTGTACGATCACCGATGGGGTTAGAAGTGGAGTTAGAAAAAGGCTATGGGCCATGTCCAATTCTCATTGGCGAGAAAACCTTAGATGCAACCTTGATCCAACTTGGGATGGCAGACTTTGACGTCATCTTGGGAATGGACTGGTTAGCTCGGCATTCTGCGAACCTACTATGCGCCGAAAAGAAGCTAACATTTAAAGACAAAAAAGGAGCAGAATTCAATTTTTGAGAACCAAACTTCTCCGAAAACGCAAGCTCATACTCTCAGCAATAAAGGCTATGAAGTGCCTTGAGAAGGGAGCAGTCGGATATCTAGTATCAGTGGTCGACCTCACCAAAGAAGCACCACGGATGGAAAATATTGATGTCGTGCGGGACTACCCCGACGTATTTCCTGAGGAACTACCAGGATTACCACCCGACCGAGCCACAGAGTTTGTGATAGATCTTTTACCTGGAGCCGCACCAGTATCAAAAGCACCTTATCGAATGGCTCCTACTGAACTAAAAGAATTGAAAGTACAACTACAAAAACTGCTGGACAAGGGTTATATTCGACCTAGTATATCACCATGGGGAGTGCCAGTATTGTTCCTAAAGAAGAAGGATGGTAGCATTCGATTATGTATCGACTATTGGGAGTTGAACAAACTAACAATCAAGAATCGATATCCACTACCTCGGATCGATGACTTGTTCGATCAGTTGCAAGGAGCAAAAGTATTTTCTAAGATCGATCTTCGGTTAGGCTACCATCAGTTGAAGATTAAGGATGGTTATATTCCTAAGACAGCTTTCAGGACCAGATATGGACATTATGAATTCTTGATCATGTCTTTTGGATTAACAAACGCACCAGCAACTTTCATGGAACTTATGAACCGGGTTTTCCACGATATGTTGGATACATCGGTTATTGTATTTATTGATGATATATTGATATATTCCAAGGACAAGAAAACCCATATTAAGAATCTAAACGCCACTCTACAATGTTTAAGGAAAGAAAGCTATATGCCAAATTTACCAAATGTGAGTTTTGGCTAAGTGAAGTCGCCTTCTTAGGCCATGTAGTATCCGCTGAAGGAATCAAAGTGGATCCCAGCAAGATTGAGGCTATTGTAAAGTAGGAAGCACCAAAGAGCGTTGCAGAAATTAGAAGTTTTCTGGGTTTCATTGGTTATTATCGGTAATTTGTGGAAGACTATTCCTGGATTGCCGTACCTCTCACCAGTCTGACTAAGAAAGGTGAAAAGTTTGTGTGGACGGATAAATGCGAGAAGAGCTTCCAAACCTTAAAGACCAGATTGATATCCACTCCGATTTTGACTATTCCTGTTCTTGGACAGTCATTTACCCTATACACCGATGCGTCAGGACTGGGATTAGGATGTGTGCTTATGCAAGGAGAACAAGTAATTGCTTATGCCTCTAAGACAGTTAAAGACACATGAGAAAAATTATCCCACTCATGATTTGGAGTTAGCGGCAGTAGTACATGCTGTCAAGATATGGAGACATTACCTATACGGAGAGAATTCCAGATTAAATCGGACCATAAAAGTCTTACTTATTTATTTAAACAAAAGGAGTTGAATATGAGACAAAGAAGATGGCTGGAACTATTGAAAGATTATGATTGTGATATCCAGTATCATCCGGGAAAAGCTAATGTAGTAGCGGATGCGTTGAGCAGAAAGACAATGATAAAATCTCAGGGGGAGGTTAGCACAACTGCAGCAATGTGTACTATCAGAATGGTATTCAATCATGGCAATGAGCAGTATGTGATAGATACAACGAATGGATCAGCCAACCAAGGGTTTATTCATCGGTTTTCAAATATGTTTGCTGCATTGAAGATTATATCGGATATAATTGATGAAGTGAAGACAGCTATCAAAGCAGACCCTTACCTGAGAATGGTACAAGAAGACATCAAAAAAGGTAGGACTAACCCTGAGTTCACCTTAGATGAAGAGAAGGTACTGAAGTATAAAGGAAGAATATGTGTACCCGAAACAAAAAGTGTGGACATTAGACACCGACTGATGAAAGAAGCCCATACCACCATCTATTCGATACATCTTGGAAGTACAAAAATGTATCATGATCTAAAGAAACTATATTGGTGGAGAGGAATGAAGGTAGATGTAGCTAAGTTCGTGTCTCAATGCCTAAATTGTCAGAATGTAAAAGATGAAGGACAAAGACCCACGAGATCGTTACGTCCATTACCGGAACCAGCATGGAAATGGGACTGCATCACTATGGACTTCGTCACAGGATTACCACTGACTCCTCGAGTAGTTGACGCAGTTTGGGTGATTGTAGACCGCCAAACAAAAACAGCTCGCTTTATACCGATACGACCTCAGTATATACTAGAGAGGTTAGCAAAGCTGTATGTGGATAATATTGTTCGATTACACGGTGTCCCAGAGAGCATTGTGTCCGATAGAGATCCACAATTTACTTCCAAGTTTTGGGAAGGATTGCAAAAGGCTATGGGTACAACACTGAAGTTTAGTATTGCATTCCATCCACAGACAGATGGACAGTCAGAGCGTACAATTTAGATTCTAGAAGATATGCTACGAGCATGTGTAATTGATTTCAAAGGATCATGGGATGGAAAGTTACCACTGATCGAGTTCGCTTATAACAATAGCTATCAGGCTACTATACAGATGTCACCCTATAAAGCACTGTATGGCAAAAAGTGTCGAACTCCTTTATTTTGGAATGAAGTTGGGGAACGCAGTCTCGTTGGACCAGAATTTGTTGAGGAGACTTGTCGAGTGGTCGACATTATCAAGGAAAGAGTGAGAACAGCCCAAAATCGTCAAAAAAAATATGCTGATACTCGACGCAGAGACCTTGAGTTTATCGTGGGTGATAAAGTATTCTTAAAGGTATCGCCGATGCGAGGATTGAAACGGTTCGGACAGAAAGGGAAACTAAGTCCAAGATATGTCGGACCATATGAGATTCTAGCTAAGCATGGGAAAGTGGCTTACCAGTTAGCACTACCACCTTCTATGTCAAGTGTGCATGACGATTTTCATATTTCCTTATTGAAGAAGTATGCCAAAGATCCAATGCACGTTCTGATAGTAGATTTACCTGATTTAACTGAAGATTTGACTTTCGAAGTAACACCAACTGAAATCACCAGTCGAAAGGTTCAACGACTACGCAACCGAGATATCCATTATGTTAAGGTCACTTGGAGAAGTAGAGACATGGAAAAAATTACATGGGAAGAAGAGAGTGATATGCGAAAGCATACCCTCATTTATTTAACTTCGAAGGTATGAACAATTTTGAGGACAAAATTTTTATAAGTAGGGGGGAGTTGTAAGACCCGTATCAAACTAACCTGGTCTTACCACCTTGAACTAGGTCCACCCATCATGGATGAGCCAAATGGACTAAGTGCATAAAGGAGATCACGATCCCAGGTATTAAACTGACCCAAAAATACTTAAATTAAGGGGAGGGTCGCATACCCAACAAGGGAGGGTCGCACCCCCTCAAGACAGAAGTCAGACCCCCAGTTTTACATGGGGTTTCGGACACATTAGGAACCAAGGGTCGACGGGATCTCCGACCTCCTATCAACCCCCGGTACTCAGTAAAAATAGTAATTAGGAAAGTTTCCTAATTTCAATGGGATTCCTTCCTAATCTCAATGGGACTTATTTTAGGAGTTTCTACTCTATAAATAGGACGTCCCTAAGCCTCTTTCACTCCATTTACAACCCTAATTGAATTGAGAGAAAGAGAAGAGAAGGAAGAGAAGAAGAAGAGAAGGAAAGAAGAGAAAAAGAAAAAAAGGAGAAGAGTTGTAGAGAAGGAGTATTCTTCTTAGGTATGGATACTAGTTCCATGAGTTTCTAAAGACCTTAGGGTAGATAATGAAGAGAGTATGATCTCGGAGAAACCCAAACCATCAACCCATGGTTAGGTTTTCATGGAAAACCATGTGAAAAATCATGAAAGCCATATAGGTGAATGAATCATGATTCTAGGCCATAGAACATGTGTGGAATGGACTGTAGGAGCAAGCCATAAGACCCCAAACACGAAGAATGGACTGAAGGAAGAAAATTGACCAAAACCCACAAGGGGTCGCATGGGGGGTCGATGGCCACCAGACCCTGAGCATCGACCCCCAGTGTTCAGGAAGTCCAAAATAGGGGTGGTCACACCCAGGGTCGATCATTACTCCGACCCTACCTCCGACCCCCCGTTAACAGAATGGTTTTTAAATTCAAAATTAATTCTAATTAAATTCTTTCGACTTTGTTAGGTCTTCTAGCAATATAATAACAATATAAAAGTGATTTTAAAGCTTGAAAGAGGATCTATTAGCAAGCTAAGGTGAGGAAACAGAACTCTAGACTAATTGGTTAATAATAAACTATTTTTCTCTTTTCTTGAGTCCAATGCTATGCTTGATCCTATGCGAATATGTTTGTAATGTGCATACAACATGTCATCCAATATTTCTATTATTTGTTCATGCATATTTACTTTATTGTTGATAACATGATATTGATGATGATGATAGGAATAGGCATGTGAATGTATGTGTGTGGTTGGTGTACTTGATGCAAGCGAGTATCAGGGGGGGTGTCATAGGCTGGGCCTCAGCACTCTAGCTCTATCTCTAACTCAAGTCTTGTGCATTAGCATCGTCGTATCGCCATTACTTTAGCAGAACTATTACGTCATAGAGCATCAGGGGAGGTGGTCTCGGTCCTTGTAGTCTCTGACTCTACCGGGGGGCTTTAGCTCTATCTCTATGGACGTTCTGAGGGATGCTGGGGTGAGGCCTTGGATACACTGTTTGGCATTAGGATTGGTTAGTTGCGAGCCCAGTTTGCAGCCCTCGCCAACAGGGGCTTATGTGTTGGTATGCCACTGTACAGCAATAAACGTTAATCTTTGTTGTACAATGTTCATGAATTGGGTGCTTGTGAGTCGACGATAAACGTTATCTTCGGGCGGCGTCACACACTTGTGTATAGAGGCGGGGTCAATAAACGTTAACCTTTGACTACCTAAACCTTTCTATTGCATATTGCAAACTTTAAACCAGACCAAAGATATGAATTGACTGCATGCATATGTATTGTTGCATTATTTTGTTTGCTCACTGAGCCATGATGTGTGCTCACCCCCTCGACGTCGAATATTTTTAGTTGATGATGCAGGTACTACCTCGAAGATTATGTCAATGCTCCAGTGTACGGGCACATGGCGGCGATGGAAGTTGAAGATGAAGTGGATACACATGACTCCCCTTGCGAGTGCAACTCATGTGTATTCGATTAGATTTTTTTTTTGTTTTCTTTGTTTGGATTTAATAAAGACATGTATTTGATATTTATTTATGTCTTAGTTGATAGAGAATAATTTGCTATTTAAATATTAATATCACAGTAGATTCTCAATTCATTTTACTATAAGACTTCCGCTATTGTGTATTTACTCTGATTATGAATGTGGATGTATGAGGTTTAGATAAAATGGATTCCACTTGTCCGAGATCCTGGTTGAACCGTTGGTTGGCTAGTGGTTCATCACACCATTCTGAAGTGTGCGAAATTGGGGTGTGATAGTAATAACTAGAGGTAATAAACAAATAAGCGAAAGTCTTACAGATAATAAACTGAGAGTCTAACAGTGTTAAATAAGTATTTAATGCAATAATCTCCAAACTACGAGACATAAAAATAAATAATCAATTACATATCTGATGTTCAAATTATAACTAAACTTAAGCAAAAACACATTGGTTGCACTCGCATGATGAATCATGCACATCTTCTTCAGCTTCTACGTCCATCGCAGCAACGTATCCATACGTCGACGCATTCATATATTCTTCAACAGTAGGACCTGCATTATCAAATAAAAATATTTGACATTGAAAGGGTTAGCACACATCATGGCTCAGTGAGAAAACAAAACAATGCAGCAAACATATGCATGCATTCAATTCATATCTTTGGTCTGGTTTTTAAGTTTGCAATCTGCTATAGAAAGATTTAGTGGCCCCTGCACCTCTATACACGAGTGTGTGAATCCACCTAATGGATCAAACACCATTGTCATCCCACATGCACCCACCATGGAATAGAGATAGAGCTAAAGTGTCCAGATCAAACACCGTCAACACTTCCCCTGATGCCCTATCCATACCAACACGTAAGCCCCTGCGGGCGAGGGCTTACAAACTGGGCTCGCAACTAACCAATCCTAATATTATACAGTGTATCCAAGGCCTCACCCCAGTATCCCTCAATACGTCCATAGAGATAGAGCTAAGGCCCCCCGGAAGAGTCGAAGACTATACGGTCCGATACCACCTCCTTTCATACCCTACGACGTAATAGTTTTGCTAAGGTAATGACGATACGACGATGTCAGTGGGAAAGACTTAAGTAGAGATAGAGCTAGAGTCTAGTGACGAGGTCAGAGACCACCATGCCATGTCCTCCCCCTGATGCTCCACTCGTATCCAACACACCAACCACACACATATAATCACATGCCTATTCTTAGCATCATCATCATCATCATGTTATAACTAAATAGAATTAAATATGCATGAGCAGTAATTGCAAGAAGATTGGATGACATATGAAATGCACATTACAGGCATACACGCATAGAATCAATCATGGCATTGGACTCAATAAAAGTAAACAGTTTATTATTAACCAATTAGTTTAGGTTTTGTTCCCTTACCTGTTAGCAAATCTCGATCTCCTTCCAAACCTTGAAATTCTCTTTCAATCAATCTAACAACCTAAAGTTATATGAATTTAAGTTGGGGTTCATATATAACATGTTACACTAGTCAAAAATTGAAATAGAACACTGATAGGTGTCTGATTGGTCCTAGGGTCCCATACTGTATCGACCTTACTGCCTATGGTAAATACCCTACGGTCGCATATGGTGTGACCATCTGCGACTATATAATTCTTGAATCTTTCCAAATGCCTATGGTCGATCCTCTGGTCATGAGGCATTCTATGGTCGACCGTAGCTGCAACCTTGAGATTTCTGGTCACAGACTACATGCAATTCAAGTTCTTCCTGGGTCTATTCCTCTGTTCTTCAATTGGGTTTGTCTTAAGGTCATCTTATGGCCATCATTAGCAGTTTTTTATCAACCCTAACCATCAAACTCATCCCCCATGGTTATCCTTGGAAATTACTCAAGGAATCACATGGATCATGATAGGTTGACATCCCCAATCCTCCATAGAATCCTTAGTCCATAGAATTAACATCTTTAGAGATTAGGTTCATACCTTTGCCTATGATAGAGAGCCAATCTCTTCTTAGAAAATCCTCTCCTTAGCCTTTTCTTCTTCTCCTTCTCTTTCTTTAGGGTTTACTAATGTTTTAAAAGAGTGAAAAAGGACTGAGGGACGTCCTTTATATAGAGGAAAATTTTCCATATAAAGTCCTCTTTCAATTAGGAAAGCAATCCCTTAGTTTAGGAAAGTTTCCAAAACTCGGAGTCTGATCTGGGGTCTCACGGTCGATGGCTACGGTCGCAGAACCCGTCGACCGTAGGGTCAAAATCATCGACCGTTGGGTTCATGGTTTGAGATTTTTGTTTCCTTCCATATGGTCGACCATACCTACCCAGTTATTCGACCATAGGTATGTTTTTAGTGTTTTTAACTCGATTATCATACCTGGTTTGTGATCTATCTTCAAACGATCGGTCCACCTGGTCCAGAAATGATGGAAAGACCTGACACGACACGGTTAAACTGGGTTAGTAGAATGCGGGTCTTACAACTCCCCCCTCTTATATAAATTTTGTCTTCAAAATTTGCACGTACCTTTCGAGTCAAATAGGTGAGGATGTTGCTTCCGCTTAGCGTTCTCTTCTTCCCATGTAATTTCTTCCACATTTTGGCTTCTCCAAGTAACCTTAACATAGTAAATGTCACGGTTACGAAGACGTTGCACCTTCCGGCTAGTGATCTCAAAGGTACTACTTCGAACGTCAAATCTTCAGTCAAATCCGATGGATCTATTGTTAACACGTGTGTTGGACCTCTGACGTACTTCTTCAATTATGAGACATGGAATACATCATGTACACTAGTCATTGATGGTGGTAGTGCTAACTGATATGCTACCTTTCCACGTCTAGCTTGAACTTTAAACCACGCATAAGAGATATTTTTAGAAATACCTTATCACCTATGGTGAATTCAAGATCTCTGCGTCGATTGTCCGCATATTGCTTCTAACGGTTCTGAGCCACTCGAGCCCTTTCCTTGATAATGTAGACCACTCGATAAGTCTCTTCAACAAACTCTGGTCCAACAATACTTTGTTCCCCAACTTCGTTCCAAAATAAAGGAGTTCGACATTTTCTACCATACAGTGCTCCATAGGCGACATCTGTATTGTAGCTTGATAGCTGTTATTATAAGCGAACTCGATCAATGGTAACTTCTCATCCTATGATCCTTTGAAATCAATGACACAAGCTCAATGCATGTCTTCTAAAATCTGAATAGTATGCTCCGACTATTTGTCTGTCTAAGGATGGAATTTAGTACTAAACTTCAACGTTGTACCCATAGCCTTCTATAATCCTTCCCAAAACTTTGAGGTAAAGCGTGGGTCTCTGTCGAACACAATGCTTTCAGATACACCATGTAATCTGATAATATTATCTACATACAGCTTAGCTAACCTCTCTAGGGTATACTGACGTCATATAGCTATAAAACGAGCTATCTTAGTCAAATGATCTACAATCACCCAGACTGCGCCAACTACTCTGGGAGTCAATGGTAACCTAGTGAGGAAGTCTATAATGATGCAATCCCATTTTTGTATCGGTTCTAGTAGTGGCTGCAATAAGCCTGCAGGTCTTTGCCTTTCATCCTTAACCCGTTGACAATTCAGGCATTGAGACACAAATTTAGCTACAACCGCTTTCATTCCTCTCCACTAATATAGTTTTTTCAAATCACGATACATCTTTGTACTTTCAGGATGTACCGAATAAGCAGTGGAGTGGGCTTCCTTCATTAATCTGTGTCTAATATCTAAGTCTTCATTTTCAGGAACACATACCCTTCCTTTGTATCTTAGTACCTTTTCAATGTCCAAGGTGAACTCAGGAGTAGTCCTACCTTTTTCAAGGTCTTCTTGCACCATTCTCAGATAAGGGTCTGATTTAATGACTGCTTTTACTTCATTTAGCAAATCAGGTACAATCTTCAATGTAGCAAACATGTTTGAGAATAGATGAATAAACCCTTGGTCAGTTGATTCATTTGGAATATCAATCACGAATTACTCGTTATCGTAATTAAATACTCTTCCTGTGATACACGCTATAGCATTTATACTAGCTTCTTCCTGAGATTTTGTAATTGCTTTCCTACTTAGTGTGTCAGCAACTACATTAGCTTTCCCTAGATGATATTAGATATCGCAATCATAATCCTTCAATAACTCCAGCCATTTTCTCTGTCTCATGTTCAACTCCTTCTGATTAAAAAGGTGTGTGAGACTCTTATGATCTGATTTAATCTAAAATTTTTTACCACACAAATAATGTCTCCATATCTTGATAGCATGTACCACCGCTGCTAATTCCAAGCCATGAGTGGGATAGTTCTTTTCATGTGTCTTCAGTTGTCTTGAGGCATACGTAATTACTTGTTCCCCTTGAATAAGCACACACCCCAAACCTAACCCAGACACATCGGTGTACAAGATAAATGGTTGTCCTAGAATCAGAATAGTCAAGATGAGAGCTGATATCAATCTAGCTTTCAATGTTTGGAAATACTCTTCACATTTATCGGTCCAAAAAAACTTTTCTCCTTTCTTTGTCAGACTGGTAAGAGGTACGGCGATTCTAGAGTAATCTTCCACGAATTATCGATAGTAACTAGCCAAACCTAAGAAACTTGTAATTTATGCAATATTCTTAGGTGCTTTCTATTTCACAATGGCTTCAATCTTGGTAGGATCCACTTTAATCATTTTAGTTGATACAACATGGCCTAAGAAAGCGACTTCATTTAGCTAGAACTCACACTTGGTAAATTTAGCGTAAAGCTTCTCCTTTCTTAGTCACTGCAGAGCGGCTCTTAGATTTGTGATATGAGTTTTTTTATCCTTGGAGTAGACTAGTATGTCGTCAATAAATACAATGACTGACTTATCCAACATATCATGGAATACTCGATTCATGAGTTCCATAAAATTTATGGGTGCATTAGTCAATCCAAAACACATGACAAAAAATTCAGAATGTCCATATCTGGTTCTGAATACTGTCTTTAGAATATCACCTTCCTTAATCTTCAACTGATGATATCCTGACCGAAGATCAATTTTGGAGAACACTTTGGCACCTTGCAACTGGTCGAATAAGTCATCGATCCGAGGCAACGGGTATCGATTCTTGATTGTAAGCTTATTCAATTCCTGATAATCTATACATAGTCGAACGCTACCGTCATTCTTTTTCAAGTACAATACTGGCACTCCCCATGGCGATATACTGGGTCTAATACGTCACACCACCATTCTGGCTGAACCAGAAGTGTGAGTGAACCGTCACTGAACCAACAGTTCACACCAAGATCTCAATAAGACCATGTCCACTCATACAAACCATTTCACATAACCCTAATCAGAATATAATAAAATACAGCGGAAGTCTTAAATTAAATGAACTGAGTTTTCTATTGATAATTTAAATAAAATACCCAATTATTCTCCACACCAAAATGCAAATAAATATCCTTACATCAATTGTCAATCCATTGAAAATAAATAAATAAATTAAATCAACATCCTAGAGGTACACGCAGAAAGGGCACTCGCATGAAGCATCATGCTCGTCCTCTCCTGCTTGCACTTCTAAAGCCGCAACACCTCCATATTCCGGAGCATCCATGTAGTCCTCCACAGTATAACCTACATCAACATCTAAAACATGTATATATATATACAGGGTGAGCTCACAACTTAGCTCAGTAAGACAATCAGACAATGCACCAAACATATGCACGAGCAACATTCACATTATGGTCTGGTTTTAAGTTTACAATGTTCTATAGAAAGGATTGGCGGCCACCACACCTCTATACACGAGTTTGGGAAGCCGCCCAATGGATCAAACACCACTGTTGTCCCACATGCACCCACCATGGAATAGAGATAGAGTTAAAGCGTCGGGATCAAACACCGCCAACACTTCCCCTGATACCCTATCCATACCAATACGTAAGCCCCTATTGGCGAGGGCTTACAAACTGAGCTCGCAACTAACCAATCCTATATGTCATCACAATAGGCCCTACCCCAGCACAGCTCCCTATGGCATAGAGATAGAGCTAGAGTCTAGTGGCCAGGCCGAAGACCACAGTGCCACTTCCTCCCCCTGATACCCTACCCGCACCAAGCATGCTAAGACAGAACGAAGTGTGAGGAATGATCCAAGACCCCAGGCCCTTCCCATTCCATACATCAACTAAAATAATCACATGGCTAACAGTCACATCCTAGCATAGCGAGTATGCATGATCAATAATAATAACTGAAAGTAAGATGACATGCGAGTATGCACAAACAGTAGTCCATAGAATCATAATTATTAACAACGTTTTACTATTATTAAATTATTAGGGTTTTAGGTCCGTTTTCCTTACCTGATGCTTGATTGATAGCTTGCTCCGCCTCACAGACTCCAAACTTGCTATCACAAGGTCCTACACGATGTTAGGGTTGAGTTAGAATAGTTTTTCTTAGGGTTTACGTTGGTCAGAAAACCAACAAGGTCAAAACACTTCTCACAGAGCAGACCGGTCGCAGGTACCGGCCGCGGCACTGTGGGGAAAGGTGCAACCATTATGGTTGACCGATCCCCACAGACCAGTCTCCGGGAGATATCGGTCATAGGTACCGGTCGCATAAGGTGCGACAGGTATGTCTCCGGAAGACCATACACCCGGTTCTCGCCTTTCGTCGGTCACCCCCTATTGATCCTAGGGTTTCTCCTTTACATTCTAGGTTTAAGCAATGAGTTAGAGTTGTTTTAAACTCCATTCAAGTCCTAATTTCAGTGATCTTCAACCTAGAACTTGAATCTAGGGTTTACCGACTGGATTAGGGTTTGACGGCAAATTCAAATTTAGATCAATAGATCAACTGTTCGCCTTACATGGTATTGATCCAATCATGACTAGCCAACTATAATGATTAACTTAGAGGAAGGTTTAAGCACTTACCATTGGTTCACGGTAGAGTGTTCTTCGTCCAACGGAAATGGCGGTTCTTCCCTCTCCTTCCTTAGCTCATTCTCCTTCTTCAATCTCTTTCTCCTCTCTAGGGTTTGTGAGGATCAATGAAAGGGATTTAAGGAGGTTTAGGGGTCCTTATATAGACTAGGGTTGAGTTTAAGAAGCCTCCGAACATTAGGAAAGTCCTTCGGTTTAGAATTTGGAAAGTGGGACCCGCAGAGATCCGTTTTCAGGATCTAAGTGGTCTACCTGCGCAGGCTATACCGG
This sequence comes from Protea cynaroides, assembly GCA_028583415.1. NCBI lineage: Eukaryota > Viridiplantae > Streptophyta > Magnoliopsida > Proteales > Proteaceae > Protea > Protea cynaroides. Next base: position 78,171,527 of record CM053266.1, read on the forward strand.
TCGACCGGTACCATAGACCGGTACCATCAACTGGTATGAATTATTTCATACCTTAGGTCCATTTTCGTACCTGATTGTCATCCGTTCTTCCCGTCTGGCCCAGTGATGATTGGAAGACCTATGACGACATGAATTAAAGGTTTTGATCGGGGTCATGGAGTACGTATCTTACAACTCCCCCAGCCTTAAAAGAAATTTTGTCCCTGAAATTTGCATGTTGGTTTCATAACTCCGCCACCCTTAAAATAAATTTTGACCTCGAAATTTGTATGTACCTTAGTCGTCCAAAAGGTTAGGGTATTCCTTTCGCATTACGTTCTCTTCCTCCCAAGTGATTTCTGCTACATCTTGGCTTTTTCAATGCACTTTCACATAATGGATATCTTTATTTCGGAGATGTTGTTCCTTTCGGCTTGTGAGCATCACAGGTACCACTTCAAATGTCAAGTCCTCAGTCAAGTCTGGTGGGTCTACTGTCAAGATGTGCGATGGATCCCTGACATACTTCTTCAATAAAGAAATATGGAACACATCATGAACGCTTGACATGGATGGTGGTAGAGCCAGTTGATATGCCACATTATCACGTCAGGTCAAAATCTCATATGGTCCCATATACCTGGGGCATAGCTTTCCCTTCTTACCAAACCATTTCAGACCTCGCACAGGTGATATCTTCAAGAACAATTTGTCACCCACTGCAAACTCTGGATCTCGACATCGGTTATCTATATAGTGCTTTTGTCGAACTTGAGCTGTCTTCACTCTTTCCTTAATTTGATCAATCACTCGACAAGTTTTTTCGACGAACTCCGGTCCTACAATCCTTCTCTCTCCCACCTCATTCCATAACAGAGGTGTATGACATTTCTTCCCATACAGTGCTTCATATGGAGCCATTTGGATCGTAGTCTGGTAACTATTATTATAAACAAACTCGATAAGCGATAACTTCTCGTCCCAAGCTCCTTTAAAATCTAGGGCACATGCTCGGAGCATATCCTCCAAGATTTGAATAGTTCTTTCTGACTGCCCGTCTGTCTGAGGATGAAAAGCTGTACTAAACTTCAACTTGGTTCCCATGGCTTTCTGTAATCTTTTCTAAAACTTTAATGTAAAACGGGGATCTCTGTCAGATACTATACTTTCTGGGATGCCACGAAATCTGACTATATTATCCACATATAGCTTGGCCAGCTTCTCCATGGTATACTGAGGTCTGACAGTGATGAATCGAGCTGTCTTAGTAAGTCAATCGACTATAACCCACACGGCATCCACTGACCTTGGTGTCAAGGGTAGGCCAGTGACGAAATCCATTATGATACAATCCCACTTCCATGCTGGCTCCGGTAGTGGTTGTAGCAAACCTGCAGGTCTCTGCCTTTCTGCTTTAACTTACTAGCAATTCAGACATTAACACGAATCAAGCTATATCCGCTTTCATACCCCTCCACCAATATAGTCTTCTTAAATCATGGTACATCTTGGTGCTTCCTAGATGTATTGAATATGGGGTGTAATGAGCTTCTGTTATAACTCTATCTCTGATATTTGAGTTCTCACTCTTAGGTATACATAATCTTTCATGATACCTGAGTACCTTGTCTAAATCCAAGGTAAAATCAGGGTTGCTTTTACCCTTCTCTAGATCTTCTTGCACAGTCTTGAGGTGTGAATCCTGTAGGATTGCTACTTTGACCTCATCTATTAGATCTGATGAGATTTTCAAAGCTGTGAACATCAATGTGAACTTATAAATTAAGCCCTGTTCCACTGGATCTCTTGTAGTTTTTAATATATACTTTTTATCATTCTCTATTGAGCCTGAGACTGCAGCACATAGTGCAGCATTTGCACTAGGTCCTGCCTCAGATTTCATTGCCTACTTTCTGCTTAAGGCATCAACCACAATGTTTGCCTTACCCGGATGGTGCTGGATGTCACAATCATAATCTTTTAATAGTTCCAGTCAACTCCTCTGTCTCATATTCAGGTCCTTCTGAGTAAAAAGGTAAGTTAAACTCTTGTGATCCGACTTTATCTGAAACTTTTCACCATAAAGGTAGTACCTCCAAATCTTGATTACGTAAATAACCGCTGCTAACTCCAGATCATGCGTAGGATAGTTCTTCTCATGCTCTTTCAACTGTCTTGATGCGTAGGCAATCAACTGTTCTCCTTGCATCAACACACATCCAAGACCTAACCCTGAGGCATTTGTATATAGGGTAAACGGCAAGCCTGGTGCTGGGATGGTCAAGATAGGTGTAGAGACTAGTCTTGACTTCAAAGTTTGAAAGCACTTCTCACACTCATCTGTCCATATAAACTTTTCTCTTTTCTTGGTTAGTCTTCCATGAATCTTCTATAGTAACCATCCAATCCAAGGAAACTACGAATCTCCGCATCTGATTACGGTGCATTCCATCCTACTATAGCTGCGATCTTGCTTGGATCTACCTTGATACCGTTTGCAGATACTACGTGACCTAAGAAGGCCATTTCCTTCAGCTAAAACTCATACTTCTTGAACTTGACATAAAGCTTCTCCCTTCTCAGCCGTTGTAAGGCTGCTCTCAAATGTGTTGCATGAGCCTTCTTGTCCTTTGAGTAGACCAAGATGTCGTCGATGAATACGATGACCGAAGTGTCCAACATGTCATGAAACACTCGGTTCATCAGTTCCATGAACAACGCTGGAGCATTAGTCAACCAAAAGACATTACCAGGAACCCATAATGCCCATACCTTGTTCTAGAAGCAGTCTTTGGAATATCTCCTGCCTTGATCTTCAATTGGTGGTACCCTGATCTAAGATCAATCTTCGAGAAAACCTTTGCACCCTGCAACTGGTCGAACAGATCATTGATCCTAGGCAAAGGGTATCGATTCTTGATGGTTAACTTGTTCAGCTCTCGGTAGTCGATACATAGTCGTACACTATCGTCCTTCTTCTTTACGAACAATACAGGTGCCCCCAATGGCGATATGCTTGGTCATATGAAACCTTTATCTAGTAGCACTTGTAACTGGGTCTTCAACTCTTTTAATTCTATAGGGGCCATCCTGTATGGTGCCTTAGACACCGGCGCCGACCCTGGCATGAGGTCTATCACGAACTCTATAGCCCTGTCTGGAGGTAGACCTGGTAGATCTTCTAGAAATACATCTGGAAACTCTCGTACCACATCTAGATCTTTCATCTTTGGCACCTCTGCAGTGATGTCAACCACAGACACTAAGTACCCCACTCCTCCCTTCTCTAAGCATCTCTTAGCTTTTAGGGCAGAGAGGATCAGCTTCCGCTTCCTAGGTAACTTGGTTCCAGTGAAGCTAAACTCCTTTCCCTTCTCATCTTTAAAAATAAGTTTTCTTTCACTACATAATAAGCTAACTGAATGATGGCCAAGCCAATCCATTCCCACGATGACGTCAAAGTCTACTATCTCAAGTTGAACCAGATTTGCTTCTAGGTTTTGGCCCTCAATACTAACTGTACATGGCCCATAGCATTCATTCAATGCCACTTCTACTCCCAACGGAGAGCGAACTATCAAGCTTGGGGTTAAACACTTGACAGGTAATTCCATTCGCTTCCTAAAAGACATAAAAATAAAGAAGTGCATAGACCCATAATCGAAGAGTACTCTGGCGGGAACACCAACTATATCTACAGTTCCTGAAATTTAATTATCCCATAGTTCTACATGCTCATGCACAACAAAACATAAGCCAAAAAGTAAGGGACGGAATCATAACCACATCAGGTGATGTGGCTGCCTCTTTAGTGGTGACTGCAAATATTTTTCCTTGCTATGGCAGTTGCTTTTTAGGTAGAGTACAGATCTTTGCATAATGACCCAATTGTTGACAGTTGAAACATTTGACATTTGGGTTTTGTCCAGCTAACTGTGACGATGGTGGTGCAGTAGTATTCCTTGCTGGTACCACAGCAAACTGAGCCTTGTATGGGCAGAATGGTCTAGTGTTCCCTCCACCCGAAGTCTCAGTAGCAGGCCTCTTCAGTCCCCTATTTTGAACAAAGAAGCTGTCTCTTTGGCTTGATTCAATTACCCTAGCAATCTGTATAGCCTCATTATATACTTTCTTCTCTAAACCCAAGACGTGCTCTTGGATACTTCCTCGTAATCCCATGGTAAACCTGCGGGTCTTGGTTTCTTCCACTTACATGCTTGCCAGAGCAAAGAAAAATAGCTCTTCATACCTCTGCTGGTACGCATCAATAGTCAACTGGGATTGTTGCAGGTTTAAGAATTCCTTCTCCATTTGATCACGAAAGCTCTTCGGAAGGTACTTATCAAAGAAGGCTCCCTTGAATATTTTCCAATTAGTCTGAGTGTGCTTTGTCTCCAAGTATGTCCGGGTAAAATTCCACCAGGCATTAGCATCTTCCTTGAGCATGTGCATAGCAAATAGCACCTTCTCATCCTCCATGCAAGTCATCAGACGGAAGTTCTTCTCCATCTCAGCAACCCACTGTGCAGGCCATAGTGGTTTTCCTAATTTCCCTGTAAAGGTAGGGGGTTTCAACTTCAAAAACCTATCCACTACTTGGCTTAGGTGATTCTGCCCCTGTGCATTTGTTCCATACCATGGTAGTGGGTACGGATAGATCCCTTGATAGGCAAACGACTTTGGAAATTGGTGTGGTGGATGTAGATTCTATCCTTGGCCCATCGGCCCAGTACTACCATCCATTGGAAGTGTGGTGTTATTTCCCCCAGACTCAGGCGTACCTTCTATAGGGATATATCCTGGTGGCCTGAACATTTTCAGCATCTCATTCAGGAATGCCTTCTACTGAGCTTCCATCTGATAAACCAAATTTGTCATAATTGTCTCCGAGTTAGTGTGAGGAGGTCCTGGCAAATTTATTGGTGCTCTGGGACTCTGTTGTAAGACCCGTATCAAACTAACCCGGTCTTACCACCTTGAACTAGGTCTACCCATCATGGATGAGCTAAATGGACCAAGTGCGTGAAGGAGATCACGATCCTAGGTATTAAACTGACCCAAAAACACTAAATTAAGGGGAGGGTCGCATACCCAGCAAGGGAGGGTCGGACCCCCCCAAGACAGAAGTCAGACCCCCAGTTTTACATGGGGGGTCTCACACTTCAGGAACCAAGGGTCGATGGGATCTCTGACCCCCCTATCGACCCCTGGTACTCGGTAAATCTGAAAACTAGGAAAGTTTCCTAATTTCGATGGGATTCCTTTCAAATCTCAATGGGACTTATTTTAGGAGTTTCAACTCTATAAATAGGATGTCCCTAAGCCTCTTTTACTCCTTTTACAACCCTAATTTAATTGAGAGAAAGAGAAGAGAAGGAAAAAAGAAGGAAAGAAGAGAAGAAAGCAAAAGGAGAAGAGTTGTAGAGGAGTATCCTTCTTAGGTATGGATACTAATTCCATGAATTGCTAAAGACCTTAGGATAGATAATGCAGAGAGTATGATCTCGGAGAAACCCAAACCATCAACCTATGGTTAGGTTTTCATAGAAAACCATGGGGGAAAATCATGAAATCCATATAGGTGGTAGAACCATGGTTCTAGACCATAGAACATGTGTATAATGGATTATAGGAACAAGCAATAGGACCCCAAACACGAAGAATGGATTTAAGGAAGAAAATCAATCAAAACCCACAGGAGGTCGCATGGGGGGTCGATGGCCAATCGACCCTACCAGACCCTGAGCATCGACCCCTAGTGTTCGGGAAGTCCAGAATAGGGGTGGTCGCACCCAGGGTCGATCATTACTCCGACCCTACTTCCGACCCCCAGTTAAAAACATGGTTTTTAAATTCAGAATTAATTCTAATTAAATTCTATCGACTTTGTTAGGTCTTCTAGCAATATAATAACCATATAAAGGTGATCTTAAAGCTTGTGAGAGGATCTATTAGCAAGCTAAGGTGAGGAAACAGAACTCTAAACTAATTGGTTAATAACAAACTATTTTTTCTTTTCTTGAGTCCAATGCCATGCTTGATCCTATGCGAATATGTTTGTAATGTGCATACAACATGTCATCCAATATTTTTATTATTTTTTCATGCATATTTATTTTGTTGTTTGTAACATGATGATGATGATGATGATAGGAATAGGCATGTGAATGTATGTGTGTAGTTGGTGTACTTGATGCGAGCGAGTATCAGGGGAGGTGTAATGGGAACGTCAATAAACGTTAACCTTTGGCGGGTCTCAGCACTTTAGCTCTATCTCTAACTCAAGTCTTGTGCATTAGCATCATCGTATCGCCATTACTTTAGCGAGAACTATTACGTCGCGGGGTATCGGGGAGGTGGTCTCGGTCCTTGTAGTCTCCGACTCTATCGGGGGCCTTAGCTCTATCTCTATGGTTGTTCCGAGGGATGCTGGGGTGAGGCCATGGATACACTTGTTTGGCATTAGGATTGGTTAGTTGCGAGCCCGGTTTGCAAGCCCTCGCCGGCGGGGGCTTACGTGTTGGTATGGCACTGCACAACAATAAACGTTAACCTTTGTTGTACAATGTTATGGTAGGGTGGATGGGGACGACAATAAACGTTAACCTTTGGGTGGACTTCCACACCCTGTGTATAGAGGCGGGGTCAATAAACGTTAACCTTTGACTACCCAACCTTTCTATTGCGCATTGCAAACTTTAAACCAGACCAAAGATATGAATTGACTTGCATGCATATGTATTGTTGCATTGTTTTGTTTACTCACTGAGCCATGATGTGTGCTCACCCCCTCGACGTCAAATATTTTTAGTTGATGATGCAGGTACTACCGTCGAAGATTATGTCAACGCTCCAGTGTATGGTCACATGGCGGTGATGGAAGTTGAAGATGATGTGGATACACATGACTCCTCTTGCGAGTGCAACTCATCTGTATTCGATTAAACTTTAGTTTTCTTTATTTGGACTTATTAAAGACATATATTTGATACTTATTTATGTCTTAGTTGATACAGAATAATTTGCTATTTTAATATTAATATCACAGTAGATTCTCAGTTCATTTTACTATAAGACTTCTGCTATTGTGTATTTACTCTGATTATGAATGCGGATATATGAGGTTTAGATCAGCCGGATACCATCCGTACGAGATCCCTGGTTGAACCGTTGGTTTGCTAGCGGTTCATCACACCATTCGGAAGTGTGTAGAATTGGGGTGTGACAACTTGGTATCGAGCATCTCGGGCCGTGTCCGCTAAACGGCATACATTTACGATAAATTGTGAACTGAGATAGGATAAAAGTAAAAACTGTAATATTAACACACTATAAGCACAAGTGATGTTTGAGACCAAATTTGAAAAGACAATAATGCATCTATTAATAGAAGAACAATTTTAAATAAAATGAGAGATAAACAAACATATACAAGTAGCTAAAAACATAGTACAGTCCACAACCCGGACAGTTACTCTGTAGTACAATGAAAGGAAATAAGTACAATCATGAAGCTGGGGGTGAAGGAGGGGGTGGTGCCTCACGATCTCTATCATAATCCTCAGCGTAGACTCTAGTGAACCAGGCTATCTGAGTCTGGGTTGTCTAAAAACTAGCTGTAAGATCCGCTACCCGTTGATCAGTCCGGCGCTGAGCGTCTAGTAACTCTCCCATCCTCATGTTTGATGTACGCTGGGCGTCTAGGAGCTCATCCACTCTCACCCGCTGAGCATCTAGTAACTCTCCCATCCTCATGTCTGATGTACGCTGGGCGTCTAGTAGCTCATCCACTCTCACCAACTGAGCGTCTAGTAACTTCCCCATCCACAGATCAGAACTGTGCTGAGCCTCTCTGATCTCATGCACTATCTCCATCATATGAGGAGGTGGGTGAGAAGGACCAGCCGCATGTGAAGGACCAGCCGCATATGAAGTATTAGCTCCAGCCGCATGCGTAGGTGAAGGAGGTGGTATAGAGTCTACATCCATGTACATACGATCATCATCACCAACAGGCTCCGTATGAACTCCAACAGCGGCGGCAGCTGCCTCAGCGTCGGCTATCTCTGCGCGAGTGCGGGGCGCACCATCGCATTCCTCTCCTCATCACCGACCTGAGCATCCTGCATGCCCATCTTGAAAATAGCCTCCCAATCTAGAGGCGATGAGAAGGACTTCTCCCGAATCTTCTCATCCAATAAATCAACCCCCCCAGCGGGTAAGCGAGCAGTTGATCATACGTCCGTAAGGAAGGTTACTAGTGTGACCGGGCAATGTAGCGATAATCATGGTACGCATGATGATGTACGGAAGGCGCATGGGCTGCCTAGTTCAAATCTGATATAGAAGATCTTGGGTCAGCTGAGAAACCCTCTCGTAGTGACCACTCTGCGGAATCAGGTTATGCCGAATGATCTTGCAATATACCCGTGGAACTGGATGCATATAACATGCCCTCATTTGCCAGCGATCAGGACGAAGGAGCTGGTTATCGATCTCGGCCCTCATACTTAGAGAAAAGAACTGGGGCTCTCCGGGACCACGAGAAAACCATGGGGCCATCATAGGAGATGCCCGATGGGGACGGCTAGCTGCCGATAGTCAATTGAGATGTTCACCCCTTTGACGTAACTCGTGATGCACAACTCATGACCCCTCTCAACATCATTGTAATCCCCCACCACCTGGAGGTTACAATAGAACTGGCGTACCAGATCGGGGCAGGTGTATGCGTCATAAATAATGACAGGGAGCCATCCCATATCACCAAATGCTCTCTCCACATTGAACAGGGCTAACTCAGCCAAGTTCACTTTACGACCACCCTCTACTTTCTTGCGAGCGTAGTGGGCATACTGTGCCTCAGCTTCATTGGAACGGAAACGAAGAGGATCATGAACTCTGGGTACTTTTGTACGAGCCATAGTATCTACAAATAAGAAAGAGAAACCAATAATGGATTAGTAGAGAGTAAAAACCAAAAATTGGGACATTATAACAACGTAAGTTGGCCAAAAGCCTCACTTGTCACCCACACACGGGGGCAGGAGGACTTACGTAGGTGCTAACATATTCTACAACACTCACACAATGGGAAATTCTAACTAATGGAATCCAATTTGAAGAAATTGCGAGAAATCAAAAATTTTGACAAATTAGGGCAAAAAGAGCAAAATCTATGTTTCTCGATAACCAACCGATGAAACTCAAAAAAATTTGAGGGCTTTCGTTCCTTGAGCCACCAATAACAAAAGCCCCCAATAAAAATCGAATTTTTACGGTTGGAAAAAGTTTAATTTGAAAAATACAAGATAAATGGGTAAAAACCTAAAAATGAAAACCTAAAAACAGGTAAAAGTGAGAAGACATACCTGTAGGAATGATGTAGACGTCGAAACACGGAACCAAAATGTCCAATATAGTGGAGTGGCACTGTAGCAACTTCGAGAGGTGGGAGGCAGTCGAAACGGGGAAGGAATAATGGGAAATGGACCCAAAATCAGACCTTAAAAATCTGATTTTTGGTCCGAAGTCGAAAATTCGACCGGGATAATCGACCCCCCCACGGCGACCCCATATCGACCCCTAGCTATCGGGAACTGATAGAAAACCGGGGTTGCACACGGGGTCGGACATCCATCGACCCCCAGCTTCGGGAATCGGACGGGGAAGCGAAGGGTCGCGGTTGGGGGTTCGGACACCATCGACCCCGCATCGACCCCGGCTCTCGGGAAGAATAAGCACATTCCCGAGGTCGGATACTAGGGGTCGGACATACCATCGACCCTGCATAGAAAAGATAGTATTTTTCACAGAATGATCTAAAAATTTTGAAAATAACATCGGTTAGCGCACCTACATGAAGTATAAATGATTGCCTCACCTTTGTTAATGATTTTTCAGGCATCACCAATATCAGAGGAAAATGGCTGGACGTAGAGTAACCAGGCAAAGTCGAAACGCTCTTCCACCACTACTACCTGTGGAGGAAACTAGTCGAGAAAATCCACGAGGTTGCACCACCGGTGAATCTAG
>CM053266.1:78182040-78342300 GCA_028583415.1 Protea cynaroides
AACCCTACCAGACCCTGAGCATCGACCCCCAGTGTTCGGGAAGTCCATAATAGGGGTGGTCGCACCCAGGGTCGATCATTACTCCGACCCTACCTCCGACCCCCAATTAAAAATATGGTTTTTAAATTCAGAATTAATTCCAATTAAATTCTATCCACTTTGTTAGGTCTTCTAGCAATATAATAACCATATAAAGGGGATCTTATAGCTTGTGAGAGGATCTATTAGCAAGCTAAGGTGAGGAAACAGAACTCTAAACTAATTGGTTAATAACAAACTATTTTCTCTTTTCTTGAGTCCAATGCCAAGCTTGATCCTATGCGAATATGTTTGTAATGTGCATACAACATGTCATCCAATATTTCTATTATTTGTTCATGCATATTTATTTTGTTGTTTATAACATGTTGATGATGATGATGATGATGATAGGAATAGGCTTGTGAATGTATGTGTGTGGTTGGTGTACTTGATGCGAGCGAGTATCAGGGGAGGTGTGATGGGAACGTCAATAAACGTTAACCTTTGGCGGGTCTCAGCACTTTAGCTCTATCTCTAACTCCAGTCTTGTGCATTAGCATCGTCGTATCGCCATTACTTTAGCAAAACTATTACGTCGTAGGGTATCAGGGGAGGTGGTCTCGGTCCTTGTAGTCTCTTACTCTACCGGGGGGCCTTAGCTCTATCTCATGGACGTTTTGAGAGATGTTGGGGTGAGGCCTTGGATACACTGTTTGGCATTAGGATTGGTTAGTTGCGAGCCCAGTTTGCAAGCCCTCGCCAACAGGGGCTTACGTGTTAGTATGGCATTGTACAGCAATAAACGTTAACCTTTGTTGTACAATGTTATGGTAGGGTGGATGGGGACGACAATAAACGTTCACCTTTGGGTGAACTTCCACACCCTGTGTATAGAAGCGGGGTTAATAAACGTTAACCTTTGACCACCCAATCTTTCTATTGCGCATTGCAAACTTTAAACCAAACCAAAGATATGAATTGACTGCATGCATATGTATTGTTGCATTGTTTTGTTTACTCACTGAGCCATGATGTGTGCTCACCCCATCGACGTCGAATATTTTTAGTTGATGATGCAGGTACTACCGTCGAAGATTATGTCAACGCTCTAGTGTATGGTCACGTGGAAGCGTTGGAAGTTGAAGATGAAGTAGATACACATGACTCCTATTGCGAGTGCAACTCATGTGTATTCGATTAGACTTTTAGTTTTCTTTATTTGGATTTATTAAAGACATGTATTTAATACTTATTTATGTCTTAATTGATATAGAATAATTTGTTTTTTTAATATTAATATCACAGTAGATTGTCAGTTCATTTTACTATAAGACTTCTGCTATTGTGTATTTACTCTGATTATGAATGTGGATATATGAAGTTTAGATCAGCCGGATACCATCTGTACAAGATCCTGATTGAACCGTTGGTTTGCTAGTGGTTCATCACACCATTCTGAAGTGAGCGTAATTGGGGTGTGACACTGCCCTTCTCCACCTTTCGGGTTTAGGTTTTGCTCATCAACAGTTCCTGCTTCCACATAATCCTCGGTTTGACGCACCCTTGAGTGGTGGCGCTTTCATGAGCCTCTACGATTGTTTTCGTCTACCATCTCAGATTAGTTTTTCCTGCTTAGATCTGAGAAGAAGACATAACACATGAGGTACAATCGAATAGTCATAATAGTGTTAGTCTTTAACAAGTGCAAGGCAAAACTCGTAAGGAAACTTAAATCAAAATTTTTAAAAAATTTCTCAAAATTTTCTGAGCTTGGAATGCATATCCGGTCGCAACATACCAATCGTGGCACTGTGTATGGTAGTGCGACCGGTATAGTTCCTAAGAGGTACCGGTCGATGTACCGGTCGTAGCCCTGTAGGGTATGGCGCGACCGGTATAGTCGACCGGTCAAGAATTTCCTCCTCACTGAGAGGTACCGGTCGACATACCCAGGGGGTACCGGTCGATATAGGCAAAACCGTCGACCGGTATGCCCAAAAATGCCTTTAAAATCGTGAAAAGAAAGACCGTGTGAGTGAACCGACACTGAACCAACAGTTCACACCAGGATCTCAATAAGACCACTTGGTATGAGTGATCGTCACAGATACCAAGTTGCACACCCTAATTCCGACTGAACCAGAAGCGTGAGTAAACCGTCACTGAACCAACGGTTCACACCAGGATATCAATAAGATCGTGTCCACTCATATAATCCATTGCACATAACCATAATCAGAATATAATAAAATACAACGGAAGTCTTAAATTAAATGAACTGAGTTCTCTATTGATAATTTAAATAAAATATCCAATTATTCTCCACACCAAAATGTAAATAAATATCCTTACATCAATTGTAAATCCATTGAAAATAAATAAATAAATTAAATCAACATCCTAGAGGTACACGTAGAAAGGGCACTCGCATGAAGCGTCATGCTCGCCCTTTCCTGCTTGCACTTCTAAAGCAGCAACACCTCCATAAGCCGGAGCATCCATGTAGTCCTCCACAGTATAACCTGCATCAACATCTAAAACATGTATATATATACAGGGTGAGCTCATAACTTAGCTCAGTAAGACAATCAGACAATGCAACAAACATATACATGAGTAACATTCACATTATGGTCTCATTTTAAGTTTGCAATGTGCTATAAAAAGGATTGGCGGCCACCGCATCTCTATATACAAGTGTGTGAAGCCGCCCAATGGATCAAACACCACTGTCGTCCCACATGCACCCACCATGGAATAGAGATAGAGCTAAAGCATCCGGATCAATCACCACCAACACTTCCCCTGATACCTTACCCATACCAACACGTAAGCCCCTATTGACGAGGGCTTGCAAACTGGGCTCGTAACTAACCAATCCTATATGTCATCACAGTAGGCCCTATCCCAGCACAGCTCCCTACGGCATAGAGATAAAGCTAGAGTTTAGTGGCCAGGCCAGAGACCACAGTGCCACTTCCTCCCCAGGATACCCTACCCGCACCAAGCATGCTAAGATAGAACGATACAAAAAGGTGCTACTGTGAGGAATGATCCCAGACCTCAGGCCCTTCCCATTCCACACACCAACGAAAATAATCACATGCCTAATAGTCACATCCTACCATAGCGAGTATGCATGATCAATAATAATAACTGAAAGTAAGATGACATGAGAGTATGCACAAACATCAGTCCATAGAATCATAATTGTTAACAACATTTTACTGTTATTAAATTATTAGGGTTTAAATCTGGTTCCCTTACCTGACGCTTGATTGATAGCTTGCTCCGCGTCACAGACTCCAAACTTGCTATCACAAGGTCCTACACGATGTTAGGATTAAGTTAGAATAGTTTTTCTTAGGGTTTACGTTGGTCAGAAAACCAACAAGGTTAAAATACTTCTCACAGAGAAGACCGGTCTCGGGTACCGTTCGCAGTACCAGTCGCCACACTGTGGGGAAAGGTGCTACCGTTATGGTGGACCGGTCCCCACAGACCAGTCTCCAGGAGATACCGGTCGCAGGTACCGGTCGCATAGGGTGCGACCGGTATGGTCGACCGATATGTCACTGGAAGACTATACACCTGGTTCTCACCTTCCGTCGGTCACCCCCTATTGATCCTAGGGTTTCTCCTTTACATTCTAGGTCTAAGAAATGAGTTAGAGTTGTTTCAAACTCCATTCAAGTCCTTGTTTCAATGATCTTCAACCTAGAACTTGAATCTAGGGTTTACCGACTGGATTAGGGTTTGACGGCAAATTCAGATTTAGATCAACAGATCAACAGTTCGCCTTACATGGTATTGAACCAATCATGACTAGCCTACTATAACGCTTAACTTAGAGGAAGGTTTAAGCACTTACCGTTGGTTTACGGTAAAATGTTCTTCGTCCAACGGCAATGGCGGCTCTTTCCTCTCATTCCTTAGCTCCTTCTCCTTCTTCAATCTCTTTCGCCTCTCTATGGTTTGTGAGGATCAATGAAAGGGATTTAAGGAGGTTTAGGGGTCCTTATATAGACTAGGGTTGAGTTTAAGAAGCCTCCGAACATTAGGAAAGTCCTTCGGTTTGGAATTTGGAAAGTGGGACGCGCAGAGATCCTTTTTCGGATCTAAGTGGTCTGCCTGCGCAGGCTATACCGGTCAACCGGTACCATAGACTGGTACCATCGATTGGTATGAATTATTTCATACCTTAGGTCCATTTTCATACCTAATTGTCATCCTTTCGTCCCGTATGTCCCGGTGATGATTGGAAGACCTGTTACAACGTGAATTAAAGGTTTAGATCGGGTTCATGGAGTGTGAATCTTACATAATATAACCCTTGTCCAGTAATTCTTGTAACTGTACCTTCACTTTTTTCAGTTCAGTAGGAGCCATTCGATAGGGTGCTTTATATACTGGTACGGCTCCGGGTATAAGATCTATAATGAACTCTGTCGCTCGGTCAGGTGGTAGTCCTGGTAGTTCCTCAGGAAATACATCCAAAAATTCACGCACAACTTTAATATCCTCCATTCGTGGTGCTTCCTTGGTGAGGTCGACCATGGATACTAGATACCCAATTCCTCCTTTCTCGAGGCATTTTCTAGCCTTCAATGCAGAGAGGATGAGCTTTCGTTTATGGAGAAGTTTGGTTCCCGCAAAACTAAACTCTGCTCCTTCCTTGTCTTTAAATGTCAATTTTTTTTCCGTACATAATAGATTTGTGGAGTACCAAGCTAACCAATCCATTCCCAAGATAACGTTAAAGTCTGCCATCTCGAGTTGGATTAAGGTTGCATCCAAAATCTTCTCGCCGAGAAAAACTAGACATGGTCCATAACCTTTTTTCTAGTTCCACTTCTAATCCCATAGGTGATCGTACAAGAAGTTTACAGTCTAAAGGTTTGAGAGGTAAATTTAACTTCTTTCCAAATGACATAGATATAAAAGAATGAGTAGCCCCAGAGTCAAAGAGTACTCTGGTGGGTATGCCATTTATAGGTACGATACCTATGATTTTCTTCTTATATTAATCTATATGCTCATACAAGATAGTACAAAACAAAAAATTCAGGTCATACCCATAACCACATCAGGCGATGCGGTAGCATCCTCAAAAGTAGCTGCATAAACCTTTTCTTGCTGTAGCTGCTTCCTTGGCTTAGGACACTCTCCTGAATAATGTCCTATTTGATCGCAATTAAAGCATTTGAATCTAGCATTACTTTGCTTCTGTTGAGGTTGGGCTATCAGAGTAGTCTTGGCTGCAGCATTGAAGCCGTAAGTAAGGAAGGGTTTAAATGTCTTTGGGTTCCTTCCGTTGTATGAGTTTCCATTGGACCTCTTTATACCTCTGTTCTGAGAAAAATAACTTTCCCTCTGGCTCGATTTTAGTACTCGAGCAATCTGTACAACTTCATTATAAATCTTCTTTTCCAATCCCAATACATGCTCACGGATACTTCCCCTATGTCCCATGATGAACCTTTGGGTTTTAATATTTTCCTCCAGCATGCTAGAGGGAGCAAAGAAGAACAGTTCTTCATAACGCTGCTAATAAGCGTCTACTGACATTTTTCCTTGATACAGACTCAAGAACTCCTTTTCCATTTTGTTTCTAAAACTCCTGGGAAAATACTTCTCGAAGAACGCTTCTTTATAGATAGCCCAGGTTAATTGGGCATGCTTCATCAACAGATAACTCCTAGTAGATTTTCACCAATGGTGTGCATCACCTTTCAGCATAAAAGTGGCACATAATACTTTTTCCTCTTCATTTACAGTCATCATCATGAAATTTCTTTCCATCTCGTCGATTCAGTGAGTTGCCTACAAAGGATCATACGGCTTGCCATTGAATTCCTTCGGTTTCATCTTCAGGAAATGCTCGATCAATCTGGAATGATCAAGTTGATACTGTGCATAAGCTCCATACATAAGCGGCTCGTACTGATGGTTACCTTGGTTACACCCACCTTGCGGTGCTTCAGGGTTTTGCACTTGGCCTTGTACTGCTGGTATTTGCGGTGCTTGGGGTACAATGTTACTACCACCAGGTGTCGTACTAGCTTGTCCTGTAGGTGTGTTTGCAACTGGAAAAGCAATTCCCATAGCAGCTTGCATGTTGGATTGCATTTGTTGTATATGTTGCATTTGCTGTGCTAAATTCATCACCACAGTAGCCAAATCCGTAGGTAGTGCAAGTAAGTTGGTTGGGTTGGCTTGGGTGTGAACATTCTAAGGTGCAACATTTTGAGCTCCAATATTTCGTTCCTGTCCTTGCTGACCTTCATTGTCATTAGTCTCCATAGGTGGTGGAGATAGGTTTGCATTCTGTCTCCTTCTACTTACTCTACACCCAACCATTTAAACTCTTGGGTGGTATGTTATTGGCAAAGCTACACATGTGAGACAAAATAGAATGATAGTATTGGGTTAGTTTTACAATGGAAAGTGAGAAAAGAACAAAATTAATAGGCAAAAGTTCGGATAGAATCAAAAGGTTAACAACAGTAGGTCATACGGACGATGACCTACGGTCACATGTTGTGCGACCATAGGTGGGACCTTCAAAATCCTGGCAACTTACCTAGACCCTATGGTCGATCATATGGTTGATGGTTTTGGTCGAATTGTGCGACCGTATGGTTCAAAATCAGGTTTTTAAACCTATTTTTTTGAGATTTTTCCTCTCATTTTCCTTTCTTCTTCCTACGGTCTCAGCTCAACTCGCCACCAGTGAGTTGCTATAGTATCAACCGTATGAATTTAGAAATTCTTCATTGATCCACAATCTCTATTCTATTCCTCGAGGTATGTTCTCTACTCTTTCTCCTTTTTAAGCTTTCATACCTAGGTTTTGCTCTATTTATAGGATTTTCTTCAAATTAATATTTTTTAGACCGTAAAAATTTGATTTTTATTGAGGGTTATTGATATTGGCTACCCAATGGATGAAATCCCTCAAGAAAATTTGAGTTTCATCGGTTAGTTTAGTAGAAACTTGAAAATTCCCATTTTTAACCTAAATTTTGAGGTTTTTCCCAATTTTCAAAATTTCTTCAAATTCGACCTACCTAGTTAAAATTTCCAATTAAATAAGCCTTGTAGGATGGTTTGGGACCTATGTAAGTCCTCCTGTCGAAAGGTTTGGGTGAAAAGTGAGGCTTTTACCCACTTTACGTCGTTATGCTGTCAAATTTTCAAATTTATCAAACTTGTTTTTTCTTATTTCCTTCTCTTGCAGTTATCATGGTTCGCACTAAAGTTCCTCGAGTCCATGACCCAGTCGCTTCAGGTCTGTGGAAGCAGAAACACAATACCCTTGCTTTAATCAAAAGAAAGTGGAAGGGGGTGGGTGTGTGTGTCACACCTCAATTTTGCACCAACCAAAATGGTGTGATGAACCGTTAATAAACCAACGGTTCAACCAGGATCTCGAATAGGCTATCCCACATATGATAAACCAAAACACATTCCACATTAATCAGAGATAATAAAGTAAATAGCGAAAGTCTTACAGATAATGAACTGAGGTCTAATCATGATAAATAATTTATATTCCATTTATTTCCATGTAACCAAAACATAACTTAATACATATTACAATATCCAAATACAAAAATTAAACGCTAAGCGTATCCATAGTTGAAACGCTCGTTTAACGAATCACAATAGCCCTCCACAGCTTGCTCATTCATAGCCTCTACCCGTTCATATTTTGGCGTGTAGACATAATCTTCAGTCATAGTACCTGCAACATCAGAAACTAATTGCACGCACGAGGGTCAGCTCTCCAACTTGAGCTCAGTGAAAAAACAAAACAATGCAACAAACATATGCATGCATTCATTCATATCTTTGGTCTGGTAAATAAGTTTGCAATGTGCTATAGAAAGGATTGGTGGCCAAAGGTTACGTTTATTGACGCCGCACCTCTACACACGAATGTATGAAGCCGCCCAAAGGTAACGTTTATTGTCGTCCCACATGCACCCACCATGGATAATGTACACGAAAAGGTTACGTTTATTGTTGTACCGGTTGCCCATACCAACACATAAGCCCCTACTGGCGAGGGCTCACAAACTGGGCTCACAACTAACCAATCCTAATGTCAAACAGTGTATCCAAGGCCTCACCCGAGCATCCCTCAATACGTCCATAGAGATAGGGCTAAGGCCCCCCGACAGAGTCAGAGACTACACGGTCCGAGACCACCTCCCCTCATACACTACGACGTAATAGTTCTGCTAAGGTAATGGCTATACGATGATGTCAGTGGACAAGACTTGAGTTAGAGATAGAGCTAGAGTGCTGAGACCCAGCCTATGACACCCCCCCTGATACTCGCTCGTATCAAGCACACTAACCACACACATACATTCACATGCCTAGTCCTATCATCATCATCATCATCATGTTATAAACAATAAATTTAGATATGCATGAACAGTAATAATAGAAATATTGGATGACATGTTGAATGCACATACAAGCATACATGCATAGAATCAGTCATGACATCAGACTCAAGAAATAAAAATAGTTTGTTATTAACCAATTAGTTTAGGTCTTGTTCCCTCACCTTTGCTTGATTGTAGATCCTCTTTCAAGCTTTAAGAATCACTTTTATATCAATAGAAAACCTAACAAGTCGATAGATTTTAGTTAGAATTCATTCCAACAATTCTTGGCTTGCTGTTAAGTGGGGGTAGCAGTTTTCTGCGACCCCCAGGGGTAGGGTAGATGCCTAGGGTCGGATGTTCCATCGACCCTGGGTGCGACCACCCCTTTCCTGGGCTTCCCGAATGCTGGGGGTCGATGCTAGGGTCGGATGTTCCATCGACCCTAGGTGCGACCCCCCATGGTTTGAGTCAAGAATTTCATCCTACAGTCCATTCTTTCATGTTTGGTTCCTATGGCTCCCTTCTATAGTCCATTCCATACATGTTCTATGGTTTATAACTATTCTTTATCCACCTACATGGTTTCAATGATCTCCTCCATGGTTTCCATTGAAACCTAACCATGGATGGATGATTTGAATTTCTCCTAGATCATACCCTCTTCATGATCTACTCTAAGGTCTTAAGAAATTCATGGAAATAGTATCCACACCTGAGAAGTATGCTTCTTTCTCCAAATCCCTTCTCTTTGGTCTTCTTCTCCACTTTCCTTCTCTTCTCCTTCTCTTCTCCTTCTCTTCCTTCTCTTCTCTTTCTCTCAATCCAATTAGGGTTGTAAAAGGAGTGAAAGAGGCTTAGGGACGTCTTATTTATGGAGTAAAACCTCCCAAAATAAGTCCCATTGAGTTTAGGAAAGGTTCCAATCGAAATTAGGAAAGTTTCCTAATTTTTGGTTCGTGCTGTTTTTGTTGATTACCGGGAGTCGATTGGGGGGTCGATAGGGGGGTGGGACATTTCGAGACCCCTGTAACCCCTGGTCACTGGTCGATGGTGGGGGTCGATGGGGGGGTCGGACCTGCCTGTTTAGGCATGTGACCCTACCCTCATTTTGACTGTTTTTGAGTAAAATTTCATATTGGGTCTTGGGTTTCTTCACACACTTGGTTCACTTGGCTCGACCATGATATGTAGACGGGTCACGACACGAAATGTAAGGTTAGACCAGGTACGTGGCATGCGGGTCTTACAGTGTGAACTTAGCCCATTTAGCCCTATTTGATGTGGAGAGAGCATTTGGTGATATGGACTAGCTTCCAGTGATTCTGTACGAGGCTTGCACTCGCCCAGACTTGGTCAAGCAGTACTATTGTCAACTTCAGATAGAGGGTGACCTAGATGATGTGGATAGGGGAAGAGAGCTTTGGATCACCGGCTGGGTAAAAGGGTTCCGATCTCTTTCAACTGTCAGGAGTTGGTTGATCTCCTAGGCATCTCAAATGATGGTCAGTTGGTTTACTGTAGACCTAGGGAGCCACAGTTTCTGTCTACACATATGCGTGTAGAGATAGATAACTAGATTCTTCAAGATGACCTGCTTCCAGAGCCACGGGTCTACTGCAAGATTTTTCATCATAATCTTATTCCCCAGGGTGGGCATTACGAGATGGTCTCACAGCTGACCCAGTACCTGCAGTACTGTATCTGTACCAGGCAGCCTGTCTGCCTCCCATATATTATTCTTTGGACTATGCACATAGCTACGTTGCCTGACTCGAGAGGTAACTTACCCTATGGGCGGCTGATCTCTACCCTACTCGCTCGTCTACAGGTGGACCTAGTGGATGAGAGGATCCTTGAGGACACCTTCTGAACTGACCTTGATTGGGAGGCCATCAGCAGGATGGGCATTAGAGAGATACAGGTCAATGATGATGAAAGGAATGCTATGAGACGTCCTCTCACTCGAGTAGCGACAGCAAATGCAGAGGTGGGAGCAGTGGCAGTAGTAGAGGCAGCAGCAGGGGCACACGTGAGTGATGATGAGGAGGATGATGATCGAATGTACATGGATGTGGATGCCATCCCTCCTCCATTACCACCTCATTCTACTGGAGCTAGCCCTTCTCTGGCTTATTATTCAGTTGGCCCTTCACGTCCACCACCAGATGACATGATGGGACTGTTATGTGAGATTTGGGAGGCTCTGTGCGTGACTGATCGAAGGGTAGGAGAGATCCTAGATGCCCAACGCTCTGCAGACCAATAGGTAGTGGATCTGGCAGCTAGTTTCTGAGCTACTCAGACTCAGGTGGCTTGGCTCTCGAGAGTATACGCTGAGGATTATGACCGAGATCGTGAGGCACCTCCTCCTCCAGCACCCCCAGCTCCATGATTGCTATTTATTTTCTTTTCTCATTATTCTTCAGAGTAACTATCTGGATTGTGGGCTGTACTCTGGTTCGAATATAAATTTTTCTCATTTTGGTATCTATATATATTAAATTTTTCACCCTTACATATGCGCATTATTCTATTTCAGTTTATGTCTCAAACAACACAGGTGCTTATGGTGTGTTCTTATTACAGTTTTTAATTTTATTCTAACTCAGTTCATGACTCAGGTGGAAGTAGTTAGGTCAATGGGTATAACCTGAGATAGCTCTAATACCAAGTTGTCACACCCCAATTCTAGTTTAACCAGAATAGTGTGATGAACCGCCAATAAATCGATGGTTCAATTAGGATCTCTTATAGGTCGTACCCACCATATCAAATCACACATACATTCCACAGTAATAATCAGAGGTAATAAACAAATAAGCAGAATTCTTACAGATAATGAACTGAGAGTCTAACAGTAATAAATAAGTATTTAATATAATTATCCCCAAACCACAAGACATAAAAATAAATAATCAATTACATATCTGATGTTTAAATTATAACTAAACATAAGCAAAAACACATTGGTTGCACTCGCATGATGAATCATGCACATCTTCTTCAGCTTTTACGTCCATCGCAGCAATGTGTCCATCACACGTCAGCACATTCATATATTCTTCAATAGTAGGACATGCATCATTAATTAAAATATTTGACATCGAAAAGGCGAGCATACATCACGGCTCAGTGAGCAAACAAAACAGTGCAACAAACATATGCATGCATTCAATTCATATCTTTGGTCTGGTTTTTAAGTTTGCAATGCGCTATAGAAAGGTTTGGTAGCCCCTGAACCTCTATACACTTGTGTGTGAATCAGCCCAATGGATCAAACACCATTGTCGTCCCACATGCACCCACTATGGAATAGAAATAGAGCTAAAGTGTCTGGATCAAACACCGCCAATACTTCCCCAGATGCCCTACTCATACCACCATGTAAGCCCCTGCTAGCGAGGGCTTGCAAACTGGGCTCGCAACTAACCAATCCTAATGCCATACAGTGTATCAATGGCCTTACCTCAACATCCCTCAATACATCCATAGAGATAGAGCTAAGGCCCCCCGGTAGAGTCGAAGACTACACGGTCCGAGACCACCTCCCCTGATGCCCTACAATGTAATAGTTCTACTAAGATAATGGCGATACGACGATGTCAGTGGGCAAGACTTGAGTAGAGATGGAGCTAGAGTCTGGTGACGAGGTCAGAGACCACCATGCCACGTCTTCCCCCTGATGTTCTACTCACATCCAACACACCAACCACACACATATAATCACATGCCTATTCCTAGCATCATCATCATCATCATGTTATAACTAAACAGAATTAAATATGCATGAGCAGTAATAGCAAGAATATTGGATGACATGTGAGATGCACATTACAAGCATACACGCATAGAATCAATCATGGTATTGGACTCAATAAAAGTAAACAATTTGTTATTAACCAATTAGTTTAGGTCTTGTTCCCTCACCTGTTAGCAAATCTCGATCTCCTTCCAAGCCTTGAAATTCTCTTTCAATCAATCGAACAACCTAAAAGTTATATGAATTTAAGTTAGGGTTCATATGTAACATGTTACAGTAGTCAAAAATCAAAATAGAGCACTGATAGGTGTTTGATTGGTCCTATGGTCTCATACTGTATCGACCTTACTGCCTACGATCGATACCCTACGGTGGCATATGGTGCGACCATAGCTACGACCATATGATTCTTGAATCTTTTCGAATGCCTATGGTCGATCCCCTGGTCATGCTAGTCATGCTATGGTCGACCATAGCTATGACCTTGAGATTTCTGGTCACAGACTGCATGCAATTTGAGTTCTTCTTGGGTCAATTCCTCTTTTCTTCAATTGGGTTTGTCCTAAGGTCATCCTATGACCATCATTAGCAATTTCTTATCAACCCTAACCATCAAACTCATCCCCCATGGTTATCCTTGAAAATTACTCAAGGAATCACATGGATCATGATAAGTTGACATCCCCAATCCTCCATAGAATCCTTAGTCCATAGAATTAACATCTTTAGAGATTAGGTTCATACCTTTGCCTATGATAGAGAGCCAATCTCTTCTCAGGAAATCCTCTCCTTAGCCTTTTCTTCTTCTCCTTCTCTTCCTTCTCTTTCTCTAGGGTTTACTAATGTTCTACAAGAGTAAAAAAAGGCTGAGGGACATCCTTTATATAAAGGAAAACTCTCCATATAGAGTTATCTTTCAATTGGGAAAGCAATCCCTTAGTTTAGGAAAGTTTCCAAAACTCAGAGTCTGATCTGGGGTCTCACGGTCAATGGCTACGGTGCCAGGACCCGTCGATCGTATGGTCAAAATCATCGACCGGGGGGTTCATGGTCTAAGATTTTTGTTTCCTTCCTTATGGTCGACCATACCTACCTAGGTATTCGATCATAGGTATGTTTTCAGTGTTTTTAACTCAATTCTCATACCTGATTTGTGATCCATCTTCAAACGATCGGTCCACTTGGTCCTAAAATGATGGAAGGACCTGGCACAACACGGTTAGACCGGGTTAGTGGAATGCGGGTCTTACACACACTATAAACATACCAGCATAGAATCAATCATAGCATTGGACTCAATAAGTAAAACAACTTGTTATTAGCCAATTAGTTTAGGTCTTGTTTCCTCACCTTTGATTGATGTTTGTTCCTCTTCCAAGCTTTGGAAGTCACTTTGAATATATTAGGAACCTAAACAATTAATGTATTTAAGTTAGGATTCAAGTTTATCAAGTTACTGTAGTCAAAAACCTTATTTGGTCTCAAAATATACTTGTTGTTATCCTATGGTCGATCCTATGGTCAATGCTATGGTTGCAATATATACCACCGTAGGACATACAGTCGATACCCTTTGGTCGCATTACATGCGACCGTACCTGCGACCGTATGTTTCTTGAATTCTTTCTGAATGGTTGTAGTCGATACTTTTCTCATCCTATGGTCGACCATAGCTGCGACCATACATAGTCAAGTTAATTTTTACTTCTCATATGAGTTTTTCCTCATGGATCATCAATGGGATTCACCCTAAGATCATTCTATGGTCTTTGATCACAATTTATCCTTATCAATTATCCCTGACCTATTCTCTCATGGTTTTGCTTAGAAATTCTGAAATCATTACATTAGATTCAACACCTCAACTTGATGAAAAGGAACCTATCCTATCTGATCTAGCTTTACAAAGACAGATTCATACCTTAAGTTTGATGTAGGAATATAATTCTCCTCTGCAAAATTCTTCTCCAAGTTTTCCTCTCCTTCTCTTCCTCTCTCTCTCTTTCTCTCTTAGGTTTGAAGTTTCAATTTGGGTTCTAAAAGAGTGAGAGAAGCTAAGGAACGTCCCTTATATAGAAAAAAAAACCTCCATATAGAGTCCTCTTTTAATTAGGAAAGAGTCCTCCTCAAATTAGGAAAGTTTCCTAAATACAGAGTCAGTTTTGGATTCGTACGCTCGATCATACGGTCGCATAAACCGTCGACCATACCACTAAAACATGCGACCATAGGTGCGATCATAGCCCTCAAAACTGCCACCATAGGCCCAAAATTTATTGGTTTTTAATTTTTGACTGGTTGCTTCCACACAAACTTAAACAGTCAACCACAACAACTAAATTTGACTTGTGGCCTACCTCATCTTGTGGTTTCTTCATACAATTGGTTTACTTGAGCCAATTATGATAGGAAGATCGATCACAATACGAGAAATTAAGGTTAGACTGGTTTGTGGCGTGTAGGACTTACATGGGTTGTACGCACTTTAGCCTTCTTTAGTCTTTTTTAGGATATCCACGTCTATCCATAATCCACCCAACAACGAACTACGTTGTACCTGATTTTTAGGACCTCTGAAATACGTAGACAACTTGGAGGACCTCTCCAAGTATGGTACCACATCTTAGTATCCTTAGGTCCTCCACATCCATACCCATATCCATATCATATCAATATTCACTTCGATCCACTTAGGCTATCTCTAGATTCAATCTCAATCATCATCAAGCATAAACTTCAACTTGAACAATTAAATCTAATGAAGCTTAAGCATAAACTAAATCCATAAACCTTAATCACATTCTGTTCGAACTACGTTATGGACTTGATTTCTAGGATTAGAATACGTAGGCAATTTGATATGTCTTAAACATCTCAGATTCAATCCATCACCGAACCATCTTCGATTCGGTTCACTGTATATTACTTTGCTTGTTTATTTATTTTGAGAATATGTTTGACTAAACCCTATGTTATAAGAACTTAGCAACTTGGCATAGGATCCCCCATGAGCCCTAGTCATCATCCATTGATCATGAACAGTCAAAACCATAGAGTCTAAGGAAAGTAGAATCACATAGGAGGCCAATTTTTGAATCGAACAACTTTGGGTGCCTAACACCCTCCCAAACTGTTCCTTGAACGCATAGCCGTTCTCTAATAGGTCAAAGCCAATATATTGGGTCCAATGAGTCAATAGAAGTCTTTTCTTATGATAAGACTATATTTTTAGGTCCTAGACCTTAATCTAGGTGGTGACTCCAAATCATTTACCGTCTGATGGGTGGATATATATTTTGTCCTCACATTGGCGACTCCGCTAGGGATTATCTCGGTTCTGACTCCAGATTTACTTTCTTACATTGATTGATTGACATTGGAAGCTAGATCTAGGGCTACTATTATTTATGTTTGTATATATTATTTTGGGGGGTATGGGTTCAGTCACACATCGTGCCGTTAGTCGACCCGGGTCCTCATGCAGATGGGATCCCCCGCTAGATAAAAAGCATAATCTTGACATATACCTTGTAAAAGTCTTTACCGATGAGAGCCTCTGATGATTGTTTCTTGGATCCACCCGGGAAGGCATCATACTACTCTAGGTCTTGACCTTTTACAAAATGGCATATCAAAAGGAATCGAGGGGCCCATGATTCATCGTGTAGACGAGATAGGCCACTCCTCGTCAAGGTAGCCTTGTCGGTCCTAACCCAGTTTGAGCCACATGTTTGTTATTTTTAGTTCATCCCTAACCAACATGGTAAAATCCGTTTAAACACCACATTCATGCCAGTGACGTTGAAGTTCTATCCGTTTTTACTCTCGATTGGTTGACATGTTAGAATCCACACGATGAGCATCTTCAACTCTCACTTAATGGGAACAGGAGAAATATATAAACCAATCCCACGTCATAGTGGATGGCCACTGTACACTCTCTATCAATGAGCACAAAGTATTGGATCCATCATTGTTAGCGCATCAGCTTCAAAAATGAGTAGAAATTCCCTATCACGGCATAGGTGTTATGATTGAGCTGTTATTTACCGGTTTGTTCAATCATGAACACTTTTTCTAACTATCCCGTATGAAAGCTAGGAATAAGTATATCAGTTTCAATCTCTTTGAATTTGACGAACTAAGTGGTTGGACCTTGTTGCCTAATGAACCCTTTGGGTCATGAAGCCCTAGACTAATCACGGGGTCAGTCGAAACAACCAAATTGATCCGGATAATGCTTGTTTAACGGGTTTCATAAGGGAGCTAACATTTATTTGGTCAAGTCAGCTTTGTTCGTGCATGTAACTTCTTATTCCGTTTTCCCACCATCTCAAAGTCTTAATCCTTGTCAGTTTTGGTTTTTTTCTGGTATATAGTTCAGGAGTCAGCCTAAACCGTAACCATTTCTACCTCGTGGATAAGAGATCCCCTCACTGGGAGGTTGTCTAGTGTGTCCATAACTGAACCAGTTAGTCCTACCTCAACCACATCAACTGAACCAATGGCTGACGGATCAAACCAAGTTCCAAGCACTACAGAGGCCAGAATTGAGAGGATAGTAAATATCATAGAGACGATGGTTATCATGATTTAGAGCCTATAGATGCAACTGCAATCCCAATCATCA
Source organism: Protea cynaroides (assembly GCA_028583415.1). Taxonomy (NCBI): domain Eukaryota; kingdom Viridiplantae; phylum Streptophyta; class Magnoliopsida; order Proteales; family Proteaceae; genus Protea; species Protea cynaroides. Next base: position 78,198,854 of record CM053266.1, read on the forward strand.
ACCATCGAGGGAATAAATGTGGCACCCATACAAGGATTGAGTAGCCCTAAGCAAGCTGTGCCACAAATCCCCTCAGATCCCACCTTAGAAGACATAGATGAGGTTATGTATCAAAAACCATTGGTCATCCTGAGAGCCCCCGTGATCCAAAGGCCAAGAGAGGAGGCTGATCCTCACGGAGATAGATTGAACCGATCAGAGAAATTACTGAGAGCTATGAAGGCATGGGATGATCAGATAATCCATCAAGGAGCATTCCCCTGTAATGAATTAATAAATCGATCAGTGGAACAACTTGCCAACATTAATGCTCGTCCATTAATCTCAAAGAATCCGAGCAACACCCCTACCTCACAAAGGTTGGGAACAAAAGGCAATTCACGGAATTGGATATGACCAGAAATAAATTTCTAAAAGTATTGGTATAGGCCAAAAAGCTGAAGGTACTTACACCTCATCCACTGCCGTATCCTCTCCCATTGAAATTTTGAATGGATTTATTCTGCAAGTATCACAATCAATATGGTTACCACACTAAAAATTGTGAGGCTCTGAGGCATGCTATACAAGATCTGGTAGATGTGGAAAAAATTAAGCTCCAACCAAGGCAAGCATCTGTGGCAAACAACCCCCTTCCCCATCACATTGTTAACTTTATCAAATGGAGGAGAAGTGTGTTCAAACAAAAGTGTTTAGATAGAATCAGTCCCAGCTAAGAGTAAAGGAAGCGTCACATATGGTAATGAAGGGAATATGGTCTTAATCCAAGAAGTGGGGTATGAGCAGGGGGGTAAACATTCTAGAAATCTCACAGAACACGATGGTAATTAAACAGAATGATAAAGGGATAGAAAGAAGTCCGCCACAAGATATCAGTCTCGAAGGATTCCATATTAGCAACATCATGGCAACTATAGAACCAAATCCCCTAGATTTACGCTGGGCTATGTTCCTGCTGACCGAGATCTGAAACTGATAAAGGAGAAACAGAGAAGAAACGATGATGCATTCAGGAGGCTCGAGAGGAGAAAATATAGGAGTAGCGGTAGGAGTCCAATAAAGGTAGCAGACAGGAGTCATAGAAGAGGGCAACCACAAAGGACAGATGAGCTAGTCTATCAAGCAAAATTTGGAGGTATATATGAGGATGAGAAGATCAACCCATACTTCAAGACTCTCAATGGATACTTTGTCAAAGAAGGAGAGGACATTACATTCTGCGGATTCCCTAAACCATGGATAGATAGAAACCTCCACAGATAAGTACCTAGTTTTGAAATATTCTTTGAGTGCACAATTGACTGGATAGAGCTGGAAGAGATCAAGAGTCAGTGGCAGAGCGAAGAGCAAAAATTAGAGGCAGAGACAATCGACATTGGCAATCTGTTCGACGAGGACTAAGTTTTGATGCTCACTGGAGAATACCAAGATAGAGATCCTGATACATAACCACTCATCCTCCCCATCAATGGAATGATCCCAAACTATAGTTGTCTAGATACCTTTGTCTACCCGAAAGGGTTGTCATGTAATCAGTATGGTATGGCCATGTCTGGGCCCAAAGTCTATAAGTAATTAGGTAGGTTTGAGTCTTTTGATAGCATTGAGTTTGTTCCATTAGGAACCTCCTCTTTTGTACCTCTATTTATAAGCATTAATAAAGAAAGTTTTTCCAATTATACCGCGTCTACTTCTTCCAATTCCTCTTCTTTTAACTCTAACTTTGATAATGATGAGAATGATGAACCACCTCTTAAAATCTTACAATCCATCAAAGCCTTGGAAGAGAAGAAAGCCCAATCTGTTGGCGAGGACTTCAAGACGATCAATCTTGGCACAGAAGAGCAGCCACAAGAGATCAAGATTGACATGACCTTGACAGAAGAAGATACTAACCAGTTGACGAAGTTATTGAAGGAATTCCAAGAGCTGTTCGCATGGTCTTATGAAGATAAGCTGGGCATAGATCCAGAAGTGGTACAGCACAAGATACCTCAAATTCCCAATGCATAGCCACACAAGCAAAATTTGAGACGGCTAAGGTTTGAATGAACTTTAAAAGTTAAAGAGGATATAATGAAACAGTTTGACGCTGGGTTCTTAGAAGTCTCAATGGACCTAGAATGGCTAGCTAATGTGGTTATAGTACCTAAGAAGGATGGAAGGCTAAGAATATGTGTGAATTATAGGAATATAAATAAGGCTAGCCCCAAGGATGATTTTCCATTGCCAAAGATAGACATCCTAGTTGATAACAGAGCCAATCATGCACTTCTGTCTTTCATGGATGGATTCTTAGGGTATAACCAGATCAAGATGGCACCGAAAGACAAAGAGAAGACTGTCTTTACAATAGACTAGGGTACCTATTATTACACGGTAATGCCATTTGGACTAAAAAATGCAGGAGCAACCTATCAGAGGATGGCCACAATAGTATTGCATGATTTGATTCACAAGGAAGTTGAAGTATATGTGGACGATATTATTGTAAAATCACTTACTAGAGAGGACCATATTACAGCTCTGAGGAAATTCTTTGAGAGGATCAAGAAATACAATCTTAGGCTTAACCCTTAGAAGTGTGCATTTGGAGTAACAGTAAGAAAAATGCTAGGCTTCATGGTTAGTCAAAGGGGGATTGAAATAGACCCAGCCAAGATTAAAGCCATATCAGAGATGCCACCTCCCAAAACAAAGAAAAAGATAAGAAGTATTCTAAGAAGGCTCCAGTATATCAATCGATTTATCGCACACCTCACGGCAACATGCGATCCGATCTTCAAGTTATTAAGGAATAATCAACCCAAAGAGTGGAACCCTCAGTGTCAGTTGGCTTTTGACAAGATCAAGACTTACCTATCAAATCCACCAGTATTGGCTCCACCAGTTCCTAGAAGGCCATTGCTCTTTTACTTATCAGTGTTAGAAGATTCCATGGGATCAATGATAGCCCAACACGATGACGATGGATGTACAGAAAAAGTAACATATTACTTAAGCAAGAAATTTACAGGCTACGAGTTAAACTATACACCCTTGGAGAAGACATGTGCAGTTCTAGTCTGGGTAACCAAAAGGTTGAAATACTACATGCTATCGTACCCTGTCATATTCATTTCAAGGATGGACCCATTGAAGTACCTATTTGAGAAGCCAATATTGACTGGAAGATTGGCTCGATGGCTACTATTGTTGTCTGAGTTTGATATCACATATGTTACATAAAAAACCATTAAGGGGAGTGCAATTGTAGAGCATTTTTCCACTCACCCAGTCAAAGATAATCTCAGAAACATGGAAGCTGTATTTCTAGATGAAGAACATATGGCCTAAGAGGAAAAGAAAGAAGATACATGGATGATGTTCTTTGACGGAGCCACTAACCATAGGGGGTGCGGAGCTGGGGTATTACTTATAGATCCAGAAGGGGAATTCATACCATTCTCACTTTTATTAGAGTTCGAGTGTACAAACAATACTACAGAATATGAAGCTTGCATCATGGGGCTCAAAGCTGTACTTGCAATAGGCATCAAGAAGTTGAAAGTGTATGGGGATTCATCCATCGTCATCTACTAAGTCAAAAGGAATTGGAAAACCAAGGATGAAAATTGGTACCTTGTCCGTAGCATGTAATTAGTCTGGCTCAGAGCTTCACGGAGATAGAGTTCAACTATTCCCCAAGGGACACAAACAAATACGCCGAAGCATTGTCCACCTTGGCTTCAATGATCAGTGGTGATCCTGTCGAACGCATATGACCCTTGATGATAGAAAGAAGAGTATGCAGAAGTTGATGCATTGACAGTTAATGGAAGACCTTGGTTTGCATCCATAGTGGACTTCATTAAAGAAGGCAAATACCCTGTAGACGCTACAACAGGAGAGAAGAAGACACTGAGATGATATGCTTAACAGTTTATACTCTACAAAGATATCTTATACAAGAGATCATACGATGGGGTACAACTGGTCTGTGTAGATGAAGAGCAAGCACAAACCCTTATTAAATAGATACATCAAGGAGTCTATGTACCGCACATGAGTGCTAGGATGCTTGCAAAGAAAATTCTGAGAATGGGGTACTATTGGAACACAATGGAAACAGATTGTGCGAAGTTCGTGAAGAAGTATCACAAATGCTAGGTCTTCTCCAACCTAATACATGTACCACCTACAGAATTGCACACTCTCAGTTCACCTTGGCCATTCTCAACTTGGAGTATAGATGTGATCAAAAAGATTCACCCAAAAGCATCAAATGGATACGAATTCATCTTAGTAGCCATTAACTATTTTACCAAGTGGATAAAAGCTTAGTCATATGCTAAACTCATGGAAAATAAGGTAGCCAAATTTCTCCAAGAGCATATCATCTGTCGGCATGGGATGCAAGAGCATATCAACACTTTAGAGGAAAGGTACAAGAGCTGTGTGAGAAGTTTAACATCCAAAGGCATCGTTCCTCTCCTTATCGTCCATAGAAAAATGGAGCAGTAGAGACCGCCAATAAGAATGTCAAGGTCATCCTCCAAAAAATGGTAGAAACTCATGGTGACTGGGCAGACAGGCTACTATATGCATTATGGGCATATAGGACTTCTATAAGGACATCTACTGGAGCAACGTCTTACTCTTTAGTATATGATATGGAAGCAGTACTCCTAGTAGAAATGGAAGTGCCATCACTGAGAATCCTAATGGAGTCCAAAATCCCTAAAGTTGAATGTCTTTGATCCCGTTATGAAGAGTTGAACATCATTGATGAAAAGAGAATGAAAGCGGCTGACAATGCAAAGAAGTACCAATAAAGAATGGCCACCACTTTTAATAAGAAGGTCTGTATTTGTCACTTGGCAGTGGGAGATCAAGTACTGAAGGATCAAAGAGCACCTATCCATGATGCCAGGGGTAAATTCCATCCAAACTGGAGTGAACCATTCATAGTGAAAGAAATCCTACCTGGAAAGGTAGTTCAGTTGATAGATCTGGATGGTAAAGAGTTAAAGTACCTGACTAACCTTGATCAGGTGAAACAATATCATGTCTAGCCTCTGCACTCTTCCAAAAAAAAAAAGGAGAATGTAGTTGGTTTTTCATTTACGAAAGCCGACAATAAAGCGACATTTGGAGGACTTTACAATAGATTGGGTTGGATTCTCCAAAGAGGCTACTATTATCCCGCCACTCAGGAATGGTTTCATCATCTCGTCATAATTAAAGGAAAAACACATGTTTTTTGGCTAAGCTTTTTCATCTATTCATCTATCCAACGGATTTCCCAAGAGTCGCATATCGAGCCCATCTTTCACATCTTTTGATATCGATCCTAGTGGGCATGTCAATCTAAAAATAATGATAATGATAAATCTGACTGGAACTCTTATCTGTCGTTCATTACATTCAACGGCATCCAAAGATTCCAAAGAGTCCTTCATTCTCAAGCCCATAAAATGGTATCTCTTCGCAGGGATCGACCATTCTACATAAACAACCAAAAGATCCTCCTGATGGGAAACCCATCTGGATAGCTTCTTGTCAGCCGAGTTTGGCCTACGTCCTCGCTCACCTATCTTTTGAGTTAGAAACTTAGGCCTAGACAAGGTCATGCATATGCACATATTTCATACACAACTCACTAGGATTTTCAATGTGTCTAACAATTACAGTGTAAGAAAGTTCTAATGATTTCCCTACTAATTCTATTGTAGGTCGGGATTTTCTATAGGTTGACTTTGGTGAGCACTCTAGAGCTTTTACTTGTCAAACAACAAGGTGAGGATGGATAAAGAGTTGAAAAATTGGAGTTGGCGTATGGAATTCACTAAAAATCATTCATTCTTAGAGAAGAATTACTTGGACATCCTCCTCCAATGATGAAAGTAAAATTGTGCCCAGGTTTACTAAAAGCAGCTATTCAGTGTTGGGATCCAATAGCTCATGTATTCAGGTTTGGTGAAGCCGAATTGTGCCCTACTATCGAAGAATTCAGAGCATGCCTCCTTTATCCACCAAAAAGAAAGACGTTAGACCATCCCTTAAGAGAGATTATAAGAAGAGAGTAAGAGACTTCTTTGGCTGGAATGAAAAAGAAGCAAGATTGTTCATTCAAGACCAAAGATTAAAATTGCAACCCATGATAGATACCTATGCATGGAAGGAACCTAAAGGTGATGAGCAAAAACATAGAGGAGACGAGTCTATCTATATTGCATCATTGCTCGAATATTACTGCAGAGTCAAGAAGCTATATGATCTCCTCTTATTGTTGATCTCATCGGACATGCAGAGTGTCAAGGAGACATCATACCTGCTGTGTCAGTAGAGACTCTAAGGGGACTAGATCTTACGCATTCACATAATCAGCAACAGTGTTACCTGCATCATCCACTAAAAAGTTTGTGTACATAAAGGTGAGCTCTCTAACTTGAGCTTAATGAGAAAATAGACAGGCAAATGGAAATATCCATGATCAAATTATTAGTCTTAGTTCACACTATTGGTCAAGTATAATGTATGCTATAGTTATTGCAAGGGCTGACCACATTCACCAAAGCTGGCTATAACCTCCATACACACGAGAGAATAGGGGCTCACTAGTCTACACCAATAGCCCTGGTGTTTCCACCCTTCATCTTAGAGACAGACAGTACTAGGACAAAGGTTTGGCCAATGACGTTACAACGAACACTTCCAACACCTTCCCCTCTTCCCCTATCCGTATCGACACCTAACCCCTGTTGGCGGGCACAACAGGGTTGTCACACAGTATTCAACACATGTCACCCTGCGGTTCCTTACACAACCAAGAGGGAACCAGTCCACATTTGTCCCCCAAGATGTGTCACCCGCAGGGATGCGAGACACACAAGCCAACCAACAATGAGTTGGATCCACGGCCTCGATGTTTCACCCCCGCCAGAGCACATCATATTTACACACATTTACAATATTCATAATAAAAGATGCAAATGCATTCAAGCACAATAAAGAGGATGATATGTTATCATAATCAATTCAACATTCATATTCATATTCAAGACAGAAATCATTCCAACATAGGACAGGGGTTCTATTCCCTTACCTGAAATTTAAAGATAATTGTTATTCCCAGCAAACAGGTTACTCATGGTTACGTACAAGTCACCTATTGTATAGAGATCTCATTAGTTATTTTGTATTTTCAATTCAGCCATAAACAGGGCTTTCTTGGGTGAACCAATTACCACTGACCTCTTCTGATTATCGAGACCAGTGATCGGGACCCGATGCTCTCAGGAACCCTTTTGGTCCCAACTGGTCGTAAGTCTTGTCATAGATATCATGACCAGGTGTTAGGACCGGTAACCTCCCAGGGGCTTCCTGAATGTATCCGGCCGTGAATCTGGCGGTATGTCACAATCGGACCTCCTCCGAAGAGTTGGTCTGGGTTTTGTTCCTCCAGGATTCCAACAAGGGATTCCTTGTCATAAGACCTCGTTGTTGAACTATTGGCCTGGCATCTATATGGCGTATCTTCCCTATTTTAGGCTTTATGAATTCATTAATACATTAATCACATATGTTTAGGGTTCTTCATTTTAATTTTTGCAAGTATTATCTATTGAAACCCTGTCCAGACAGTGCAGTGAGAGTTGTCATTGTTGGAAATCTTAGCAGAGAGAGTGATAGGGAGGAGAGAGAGTGTCTATAGGACTAGGCAGTCAAGACAGGGTGACTGGTTTGATGTCGCAGTCGAAGAGAATGCAGTCCAACTGATGAGAAAGACCAGATGAAGAGAGAGAAAGAAGAGAGAGAAAATAAGGAGAGAGAGAGGAGAGATAGTGGGTGGGGACCAAGTGGGTCCCACCTTGGGTGGCCAGGTCAGCATGGTAGCCAGCCCAGGCCAGTAGGGCCGAGGCCCACAGCACCAGGCCAGCAGGCCATGCAAGCCAGCAGGTGCCACGCAGCAGCACCCGCAAGCCCATGCGCACAGCATAGCAGGTGCCACGCAGCAGCACCCGCAAGCCCATGTGCACAGCACTGTAGGTGCCACGCAACAGCACCCACAAGCCGTGCCATGCCGCAATCCAAGCTCGGCAGCAAGCAGCACAGCAAGCAGCACCGCATGACACGATGCCACGCGTGCGCCGCATGCCGTCGCAAGGCATTTGGCATGCGCATCAGATGCTCGAACTAAATGCCGCAATGAAGATTCCAATCTGAAGGCTTCAAGTGGCGCCGAGTTTCGTTGACAGGATCTGACCGATCCAACGGTCTAAATCAGAAGATCCCCTCTCCACCAATCAGAAGTCGACAGTGGCGTATGGTACGTCAGAGAAGGCAATGATTATGTGCGTTGCGGCGCATAGAATCAAGGTAGAGGATTCCATTTGGAATGTTATGATTCGCCAAACTTCTTTTGGGCATATCTCAGTCGTCCGATCTCAGATTGAGGCCTATAATATGTCAAACTGAAGGTATTTCAAAGTAAAAGCTTGTGGGAGAGATTCGAGCTCGAGCAGAAAGCCAGAAATGGTGATTTTGAAGAAAACATTCCATTGAAGCTTCTATGAGAGAGATAGTAACTCCCATTGCCTGTGTGAGGCCATGAAAGCTTCGTTGAAGCTTGAGTAGAGTGCTTGGACCAGCTGTGAGCATCCAATGGTGTCATGGTGGTGAAGAATGACATGTGCAGCCTGAAAGGAGGCCGAGATGCTAGCACAGAGAGCCTTGCATCAGTAGTGAGCAAGAGCGGGAGGTAATCTCACACACAAACTTTATTTTCTGTATCAATGCCATATGGAAAGGGTTTGTAATGAATATTTGATACATATTGTGTAACCTGTCAAGTGGGGTGCTTTACTGGAGTTGGGGTTGGTGCCTAGGACACAGTTGTAGCTGTGAAAGCGGTTGATGTTGTAGCATTGGGGTTGTAGGTGCAACCGTAGCATTATTGTTGTGTATTGAATATATACGAAACCTTGGTTAGGGTATTGCCCCGTGGAGTAGCCATCATAGTGTGTGATTGGTAAACCACATTATATCGTGTGTCTTGTGCATGTATTTATGAGTGTAGATTAGAAGTCTGTGTGCTGTAGGTCTGGGTGTACACACTTGGCAGGCCAAGCCCCTGGTATGGATATCTGTGGGTGTATAGTTGGTGTGTACATGTAATGTGTTTGATAAATTAATTATGAAAAAATCTCAAGTAGTCAGCTCAAGGCAGCACTGCACAAAGTGATCAACAGCTCTTGGCAGCATTATCCATAGCAGCAGGCCAAATCATTATAGTGGAAAGGATTTTTAGTGGTCACTGATTCACCCCCCTTCTCAGTGTCAACCTGGGAATAACAATTGGTATCAGAGCTGAGTTCCCTAGGGAAGAAGACTAACAGCTTAGGGTACAGACAGAAGTGAGAGGCAATAAAAATGGCATCCAGTGAAGACCACCACAAGAATGAAAGATTCCTATATTTGATGGGTCAAACTACAGTGTGTGGAAAATGAGAATGGAAGCATATTTGATAGCTCAAGGCTATGGAGTATGGTTAGCAGTAAAGAACGGCTACAAGCACAGCACAAAAGACATCACTGATATAGTGGAGATGAAGAAGAGAGAAAATGAAGCCAAGGTAGTCACAGCCCTTCTGGCTTCACTTGTAAGCAATGAGCTCACTAGAGTTATCATCTGTCCTACTTCCAAAGAAATCTGGGGCAAGCTGAAGAGTGTACATGAAGGAGATAGCAAAGTCAAAGAGGCAAAATTACAAATCCTTAGATCATAGTTTGGGAGTTTGAGGATGACTGAGGGAGAAACCATTGAGGTCTATCTCAACAGAGTGAATGGAGTCACCAACGCAATCAGAGCACTAGGGGAAGAGCTGAAGGAAGTTCATGTTGTCAAGAAGGTATTGAGAACCCTACCCAAGCTGTATAATGCAAAAGTGTCTGCACTTGAAGAAATTACCACCTTGGACAATTTAACCATTGATGAGCTACATGGCATCCTGACCACTTATGAGATGAGAACGATAGAACCAGTGCCAGTGGAAAAAGAAGCTACTTTTGAAGCTATAAAGAAGTTAAAAATTAAAGAACCAGCAGAGAAGTCAAGAGCAGAAGACGACAGTGCTTCTCATGACTCAGATGATGAGCTTGTAGCTTATTTAACCAGAAAATTAAAGAAAAGGAGTGACAAGTATAAAGGCAAGTCAACCATGAGATGTTTCAACTGTGGAGGCTTAGGACAATTTGCCTCTAAGTGCCAGAAAAAGGGTAGAGTGTATGATTCTAATGAAGAAGAGCCTAAAGGAAGCTAAGAAAAGAAAGGAAAGAAGAAATTCATCCCAAGAAAGAGAAGTTATCTATCAAAGCATGATAACCTCTCTGATGAGTCTGAAGAAGAAAATGATGATGATATTCTCTTTATGGCAAGACTTGAAGAGACTCATACAGGGAGTGAAACAACAAAAAGGAAAGGTGATAATGTCAAGAAAAGAATTGAAGATGATGACAATCCATATCTTGAAGCAGAGTTGCTTTCTGCACTTACAGAGCTCAAGTTAGAAAGAAAGAAGAACAAAAACTTAAATGATCAACTCAACCAAGCAAATGACATAAATGCTGAAATTATGGAAACACTCAGGAAAGCAAAAATAATTACTGATTAGCTTGACAATGATCTTACACTAAAGATTTCTGAGTGTAAGAAGCTTGAGGAAGTAATTGTAAGACTTGAGGCAGATTTGGCCAAGTCTACAAAGAAGAAAAGTTATGCTGAAGCTACTACAAAATTCCCTCATGTAACCATTCTAAAGTCAAAAGATAAGAATGTCAGGTTACAGGAAGATGAAGAATGTAGCAGTTCTGAATATGAAGACAATGAGGAAGACAACATCCTTAATGAGATTCTAAGTTACCGGAGATCCTCTCACATTAAATCTAGACTTAGATACACTGAGCAGCTATCTGAGAAGATAAAAGAAAAAGGATCCACAGATAATGCCACTGTGTTTGTTAAAGAAAAGCAGAAGGAATCGTTGGCAGTGAAAGCTACAAAAGGCAAGAATGATGAAGAGAGATTCAAGATAGTTAGGCAAGGCATACAGAGAAATCAAAGTTAGTTTCAGAAGAATGATCAGGTTCAGAGAAACAGGTTCAGAGGATACTGCTATGGCTGCAATGCCTATGGGCATAAAGTGGCAGAGTATAGAAAACAAGAAAGACCTCCAGTGTTTATTGACAGAAATAGATTTGCTCATCTTGCTGATGAGAGAGTGATGTGCTATAGATGTGAGAGACTTGGGCATATTGCCAGAATTTGCAAAACAATTTTTTCATATCAAAGGCAAGCTAAGGGGAAGAGAAGAAAAGATCATCCAAGAAAACCAGTTCAAAGAGAAGAAAGAAATGAAAAGGAAAGAAATACAAGAGAGCCTATTAATGTAAAAGACAAGGCTATATGAGTGGAGAAACCACAGAAGAAGAGAAACAAGTACTTGATGGTGTAAGCAGCACTTAAAGCAAACAAAAGTAAGCAGTCTCCATGGATCCTTGATAGTGGATGCTCTACACACATGACTGGCAACAAAGAAAAATTCACAAGTCTCGATGCTGCAGAAGGAGGAACAGTGAAATTTGGAAATAATGAAGGTGCCAAAGTTGAAGGAAGAGGTTCTGTGAACATTAACAATGGAAGGATAAAGTCCCACAATGTTTTGTATGTCAATGGGTTGAAACATAATCTACTCAGTGTGAGTCAAATTTGTGATCAAGGACATGAAATCATTTTCAACAATGAAAGTTTTGTTGTCCATAGGGTTGGAACAGGAAAGGGAGTGGCCGCTGGTGAAAGAACAGTTGAAAATCTTTATGTATTGATAGATGTCATAAACAAGTGTATGATAACTCAAGAAGATGAAAATTGACTGTAGCATAGAAGAATGGCACACATTCACTTCAAAAACTTAACTAAAATTAGCAAGGAGCAAGCAGTGAGAGATCTTCCCAAAATAAGGACTCCAGAGAGCCATGAATGTAAGACCCGAGTCAATCTAACCCGGTCTTACCACCTTGAACCAGGTTTACCCATCATGGTCGAGTCAAATGGACCAAGGGCGTGAAGGAGATCGAGATCCCAGGTATCAAATCGACCCAAAAACACTTAACTTGAAGGGAGGGTCGCATACCCAGCTAAGCAGGGTCGGACCTCCCAAAGCAGAAAGTCAGACCTCAATTTTGAAGGGAGGGTCGGACATCTTGAACCCTAGGGCCGACGGGATCATCGATCCTCGATTACCGTAAGAAATAGAAATTAGGAAATTTCTTAATTTTCGATTGGGATTCTTTCCTAATCTCAATGGGACTTATTCAGGATGTTCCTACTCTATTTAAAGGAAGTCCCTAAGCCTCTTTCACTCCTTTCACAACCCTAATTGAATTGAGAGAAAGAGAAGAGAAGGAAAAGAGGAAGAAGAGAAGCAAGGACGAGAATTTAGCCAAAAGAGTAGAGTTACCGAGAAGGAGTATTCTTCTCAGGTATGGATACTAATTTCATGAGTTTCTACAGACCTTAGGTTAGATATTGATGAGAGTGTGATCTCGGAGAAACCCAAACCATCAACCCATGGTTAGGTTTTCATGGGAAACCATGGGGGATTACATGAAAGCTATCTAGGTGGATTATACATGGTTTCAGACCATGGAATGAATATAGAATGGAATGTAGGAGCAAGCCATAGGATCCCAAGCATGAAGAATGGACTAAAAGAGGGAATTGGACCAAAGTGCACCGAGGGTCGCACCGAGGGTCGATGACCATCCGACCCTAGGTGATCCTGACCATCGACCCTCAGTGTTCGGGAAGTTTAGAGTTTGGGGAGGGTCGCACCCAGGGTCGATCAGGACTCCGACCCTACCTCCGACCCTCAGTTAATAGAATAGTTTTTAAATTCAGAATTAATTCTAATTAAATTCTATCGACTTGTTAGGTCTTCTAGCAATACAATAACAATATAAAGGTGATTATAAAGCTTGGAAAAGTATCTGTTAGCAAGCTAAGGTGAGGAAACAGAACTCTAAACTAATTGGTTAATAACAAACTGTTTTCTATTTCTTGAGTCCAAAGCCATGCTTGATTCTATGCGAATATGTTTGTAATGTGCATACACCATGTCATCCAATATTTTTATTATTTGTTCATGCATATTTATTTTATTGTTTATAACATGATGATGATGATGATGATAGGAATAGGCATGTGATTGTATGTGTGTGGTTGGTGTACTTGATGCGAGCGAGTATCAGGGGAGGTGTGATGAGAACGTCAATAAACGTTAACCTTTGGCGGGTCTCAGCACTTTAGCTCTATCTCTAACTCAAGTTTTGTGCATTAGCATCGTCGTATCGCCATTACTTTAGCAGAACTATTATGTCGTAGAATATCAGGGGAGGTGGTCTCGGTCCTTGTAGTCTCTGACTCTACCGGGGGGCCTTAGCTCTAACTCCATGGACATTCTGAGGGATGCTTGGGGTGAGGCCTTGGATACACTTGTTTGGCATTAGGATTGGTTAGTTGCGAGCCCGGTTTGCAAGCCCTCGCTAACGGGGGGTTACGTATTGGTATGGTATTATATAGCAATAAACGTTAACCTTTGTTGTATAATGTCATGATTAGGGTGGATGGGGGACGACGATAAACGTTAACCTTCGGGCGGACTTCCACACCATTTGTATAGAGGCGGGGTCAATAAACGTTAACCTTTGACCACCCAACCTTTTTATTGCGCATTGCAAACTATAAACCAGACCAAAGATATGAATTGATTGCATGCATATGTATTGTTGCATTGTTTTGTCTACTCACTGAGCCGTGATGTGTCCTCACCCCTCGACGTCGAATATTTTTAGTTAATGATACAGGTTATATGGTTGAAGATTATATGAATGCTCCAGCATACGGGAACGTGGCGGCGATGGAAGCTGAAGGTGAAGTAGATACACATGACTCCTCTTGCGAGTGCAACTCATGTGTATTCGATTAGATTTTTCTTAGGTTTCTTTATTTGAATTTAATAAAGACATATATTTGATAATTATTTATGTCCCAGTTGATACAGAATAATTTGCTATTTAATGTTTATATCACAGTAGATTCTCAGTTCATTTTATTATAAGATTTCCGCTATTGTGTATTTACTCTGATTATGATTATGGATGTGTGGAAGTTTAGATAACACGGATATAGCCTACTCGAGATCCTAGTTGAATCGTTGGTTTGCTAGCGGTTCATCACACCATTCTGAACAGTACGGAATTGGGGTGTGAGAATGTATGTGGTCCATGTCAGAAGGGTAAACAAGCAAGAGCTACTTATAAATCAAAGGAGTACCATTCAAGTAAACCTCTTGACTTGATACACACAGACTTGTGTGGACCTATGAGAACATAAGCCATAGAAGGTGAGAGATACTTCATCTTGTTCATAGATGAGTATTCTAGAATGACCTGGGTGATGTTTCTGAAGGACAAAACTGAAGCTCTTGACAAGTTCAAAGCATTCAAGAAGAGAGTGGAAAATGAGACAGGAAACACAATTAAGTGTTTAAGGTCTGATCAAGGTAAAGAATTTACATGGAATGAATTCTCAAACTTCTGCAGTGAAAGTGGGATCAGAATTCAACATTCAGCAGCCAGAACACCTCAGCAAAATGGAGTGGTTGAAAGAAAGAATAGAATAGTGCAAGAAATGACTAGAACCATGATGGCAGAAAATAACATAGCAAAGCATTTCTGGAGAGAAGGCATCTATACTGCAGTGCATATCACCAACAGATGCCTACTAAGGCCTCATGAGAACAAAACACCTTATGAATTGTGGTTTGGGAGGAAAGCTACAGTAAAGTATCTCAAGGTTTTTGGTTCTAAGTGCTACATCAAGAGAAAGGAAGAGAATCTGGGCAAATTTGATGACAGAGCTGATGAAGGTATATTTCTTGGCTACTCTTTCAAAAGTAAGGCATACAGGTGCTACAACAAGAGACTAGGAAGAATTGTTGAAAGTTCAGATGTGAAAATTGATGAGACTCTAGAGAACCAAAAAGGGGTTGAACCAAAAGGGTCCATTCTTGAAGAACTTGATGAAGATGAACTTGATGAAGATGACACTCTACCAGTTGACAAAGGACAGCAAGATGAAGAAGAATCTGAAGTGCAAGAGATTCATACTGAAATGCAGAAAGATGGCAAACCAAAAGACAACAGATGGTTGAAAATTCATCCTAATCATCAAGTGATAGGAGATCCAAATGCAAGCATACAAACCAGAAGGATGAAAGCTACTGCTTATTCATTATTGTCTGAGGTAGAGCCTAAGACTGTAGATGAAGCGAGCAATGATAAATTTTGGTTGAAAGCTATGAATGATGAGCTTGACCAAATTGATAAGAACAACACTTGGGAGCTAGTTCCTAGACCAGCAAACAAAAATGTAATTGGCACAAAGTGGGTTTTTAGGAACAAATTAAATGAAGAAGGCCAGGTTGTGAGAAACAAGGCTAGACTTGTATGCAAAGGATATGCTCAAGTTGAAGGAATTGATTTTGATGAGACTTTTGCACCTGTGGCAAGGCTGGAGTCTATCAGAATGTTTTTAGCATTAGCTGTGCACAGAGGATTCAAGGTTTATCAAATGGATGTGAAATCTGCATTCGTGAATGGCAATCTAGAAAAGGAAGTGTACACTGAGTAACCTGAAGGGTTCCAACTCAGTAATGATGAAGATATGGTCTGTAAATTGAAGAAGGCTTTATATGGGTTGAAGCAAGCTCCAAGAGCCTGGTATGAAAGACTAGACACATATCTACATAAGTTGGGTCTGAGAAGAGGAGTAGTAGACAGCAACCTATATGTCATGACAGAAGACAGCAGTCAACTAGTAGTTGTGGTCTATGTGGATGACATCATTTTTCGGGGACACTGTGAGAAGCTCTGCAAGCAGTTTACTGAGAAGATGAGAACAGAGTTTGAGATGTCCATGCTTGGAGAGATGTTCTATTTTCTGGGGCTACAAATTCGTCAAAAAGAAAATGACATCTTCATCTCTCAAATGAAGTATACCAAAGAGATGTTGAAGAAATTTGTAATGGAGGACTGTAAACCAATGGGGACACCAATGATAGTGAATATCAAGCTGAGCTCAGAAGATGATTCACCTACAGTTGATCAGACACTGTATAGGTCAATGATTGGCAGTCTACTGTACTTGACAGCTTCAAGGCCTGATATTTTGCAAGCAGTGTGCCTAGTGGCCAGATTTCAAGCTTGTCCAAAGGCGACCCATCTGATGGCAGTGAAGAGGATACTCAGATATTTGAAAGGCACAACAGACTATGGACTGTGGTATCCCAAGATTGGAAGGTTCACTTTGACAGCATTTTCAAATGCAGACTGGGCAGGTAGCAATGATGACAGAAAGAGCACTAGTGGTGGTGCATTCTTTTTGGGAGAGAGTTTAGTAGCATGGCACAGCAAGAAACAGGAGTCTGTCTCCTTATCTACAGCAGAGGCAGAGTACATTGCAGCAGCAGCTACATGCACTCAGGTAATCTGGATGAAAAGGCAGTTGTTAGACTTCAGTGTTATCTGTGAAGAGCCAGTGGTCATCAAATGTGACAATATAAGTGCCATTAACATATCCAAGAATCCTGTGCAACACTCAAGGACTAAGCACATTGATATCATATATCATTATTTGAAGGTGAAAGTGCTTGAAGGGGAAGTGAGATTGGACTTTGTTCCTACAGCAGACCAAGTGGCAGACATCTTCACCAAGGCTCTTCCAAAAGACTCCTTTGAGAAACTCCGAGCTCAGCTAGGAGTAGTGCCTCTTAACACACTGTAGATAGCACATGTGTAAGGGGAGTTGCTAACTACATAGCATCATCTTTCATCTGTAGGATTGGAAAGCTGCGGTGGGCACTCCTACAGGTGAGGCTATGTAGTGGGAGTTGATATGTAGGGGGAGTTGATATGCAGGGGGAGTACCTATGAAGGGGGAGCATTCCTAGGGGGAGTTCCTATGTCCTTTGGGACTTGTTGTCAATTGTTGTCAAAGGGGGAGAAGAAGGTTGTGTTACATTGAGAGAGATACCTTGTGTAAGTTGCCAACAATTCCAAAGGGGGAGATTGTTGAAACCTTGTCCAGACAGTGCAGTGAGTGTTGTCATTGTTGGCAATCTTAGTAGAGAGAGTGGTATGGAGGAGAGAGAGTGTCTGTAGGACTGGGCATTCAAGACAGGGTGATTGAGTTGATGCAGCAGTCGAAGAGAATGCAGTCCAGCTGATGAGAAAGACCAGATGAAGAGAGAGAATGAAGAGAGAGAAAATGAGGAGAGAGAAAGAAGAGAGAGAGTGGGTGGGGACCAGGTTGGTCCCACCTTGGGTGGCCAGGCCAGCATGGTAGCCAGCCCAGGCCAGCAGGGCCGAGGCCCGTACCACCAGGCCAGCAGGCCATGCAAGCCAGCAGGTGCCACGCAATAGCACCCGTAAGCCGTGCCATGCCGTAAGCCAAGCTCGGCAGCAAGTAGCACAGCAAGCAACACCGCATGACACGATGCCGCGCGCCCGCCGCATGCCATCGCAAGGCATTTGGCATGCGCATCAGATGCTCGACCAAATGCCGCAATGAAGATTCCAATCTGAAGGCTTCAAGTGGCGTCGAGTTTCTTTGACGGGATCTGACCGATCCAACGGTCTAAATCAGAAGATCCCCTCTCCGCCAATCAGAAGTCGACAGCGGCGTACGGTACGTCAGAGGCGGCAATGATTATGTGCGTCGCGGCGCATAGAATCAAGGTAGAAGATTCCATTTGGAATGTTGTGATTCGTCGAACTTCTTTTGGGCATATCTCAGCCGTCCGATCTCGGATTGAGGCCTATAATATGTCAAACTGAAGGTATTTCGAAGTAGAAGCTTGTGGGAGAGGTTTGTGCTCAAGCAGAAAGCCAAAAATGGTGATTTTGAAAAAAAAACCTTCCATTTAAGCTTCTAGGAGAGAGATAGTGACTCCCATTGCCTGTGTGAGGCCATGAAAGCTTCGTTGAAGCTTGAGTAGAGTGCTTGGATCAGCTGTGAGCATCCAATGGTGTCCTAGTGGTGAAGAATGACCTGTGCAACCCGAAAGGAGGCCGAGATGCTAGCACAGAGAGCCTTGCATCAGTAGTGAGCAAGACCGGGAGGTAATCTCGCACACAAACTCTATTTTCTGTATCAATGCCATATGGGAAGGGTTTGTAATGAATATTTGATACATATTGTGTAACCTGTCAAGTGGGGTGCTTGACTGGAGTTGGGGTTGGTGCCTAGGACACAGTTGTAGCTGTGAATGCGATTGATGCTGTAGCATTGGGGTTGTAGGTGCAACCGTAGCATTATTGTTGTGTTTTGGGTATATACGATACCCTGGTTAGGGTATTGCCCCGTGGAGTAGCCATCACAGTGTGTAATTAGTGAATTATGTTATATCGTGTATCTTGTGCATGTGTTTATGAGTGTGGATTAGAAGTCTGTGTGCTGCAGGTCTGGGTGTACACACTTGGCAGGCCAAGCCCCTGGTATGGATGCCTGTGGGTGTATGGTTGGTGTGTGCACGAAATGTGTTTGATAAATTTATTGTGAGAAAATCTCAAGTAGTCTGCTGAAGGCAGCACAGCACAAAGTGATCAACAGCTTTTGGCAGCATTGTCCATAGCAGCATGCCAAATCATTATAGTGGAAAGGATTTTTAGTGGTCACTGATTCACCCCCCCTCTCAGTGTCAACCTGGGAATAACATTATCCTAGGTTCGACTTTATCGAAACTTTCTTCAGTGCTCAGCCATCAATGGACGATGGCTCCATTAATGGTTGTTGAACCAAGGTTTCATCCTCTCTACTTGGCCTAAAAATCCAACACAACGTAGGGCAGGGTTTACTTATAGTGGATTTGAACTGCTGTACAATGGCGTTGAGACCTGACGGTGATTCCCAAGGCACTTCTTCCTTTCAGCCTCCTTCTTCTTCCTTTAATTCTCCCCTCTCTGAGAATGCAACAAAACTTTAGGATACGGAATGATGCTATGAGAGAGGTGGGGTTTTGGAGAGAGTTTTAAGGATTGGGAGTCTCCCTCTTCGGGCAGAACTCCTTGGAGAGTTAGAGACTACAAGGGACTGTCAATTGGCATCCTAAGGAGTCCCTTAGGTTCTACACCTTCTCAACCTACTCTAGATCAGTTAGGAGTAAGGTGGGACCCATTGGGGTAATTCCTAGGTCTAAGAAATATTCCCACAATGAATTACAATGGAATTTTGAATTGGTCTTTCGCAGGTAGTCTGTCCAGGCCTTACCAATCGCGATGTCCGATTGGGACTTCTGAAGACCGAAAAGTCATGATCAATGATTGGTTTTGTGAGTTTTCTGTCTATAGTTTTAAGTTTAATTGAAATGGTTCATACCTAGTTCAAGTAGATCTTCAAGCTGACATGGGGTCGAGTTCGTCGACAATGGAAAACCCTGGCACAGTAAGAAAATCCGAGTTAGGCTGGGTTTTCTAGGTATGGGTTTTACATAACACCTGTCTAGCTCCAACATACCCTTCATCACCCATTAGAACTCCCTTTAATCTACATCTCACAATCACAACCAACCGATCCTCTCCCCATTAAATCTGAATCATGAGATATCAATTTTTATTATTGATTATATGCATGATGATTTTTAAATTGAATCTGTTGGTTTCCAATCTTGATCATTGATTATAAGCATGTTGATTTTAAATTAAATCTGATCCTTTGATGTTAAATTAATTTTGATCATATTTATAATGATTTAGCTCATGATGTTAAGCTTAATTTTGATTATAGTGATTATCTAATCTGGAACATTGAACTTGGATATGTTGATGCTTGATTTGAACGGTTGGATCACCATCATGAGTGTCATAAATGAATCTGAACCGTTAGATCTTCTTCATGTGTGTTTTAAATGAATCAGAACTGTTGGATCTTCATCATATGTGATTTAAATGAATCTGAACCGTTGGATCTTCATCATGTATGATTTAAATGAATCCGAACCATTGGATCTTCATCATGTATGTTTTTAGATGAATCAGAACCGTTGGATCTTTATCATCTGAGTTATAGAAGAATTTAAACCATTGGATCTTCATTATGCGTGTTTTAGATGAATCTGAATCGTTGGATCTTCATCATGTGTGTTTTAAATGAATATGAACCATTGGATCTTCATTATGTATGTTTTAGATGAATCTAAACCGTTGGATCTTCATCATGTATGTTTTAAATGAATCTGAACCGTTGGATCTTCATCATGTGTGTTTTAAATGAATATGAACCATTGGATCTTCATTATGTATGTTTTAGATGAATCTAAACTGTTGGATCTTCATCATGTATGTTTTAGATGAATCTAAACCATTGGATCTTCATCATGAGTGATTTAGATGAATCTAACCATTAGATCTAGCATATAATCTGATGTGTTGTCAATATATGAGATATACTAGATTTGAACCATAGATCAAGGTTTTGATTTTGTTTATACTACTATATTCATGCACGCTGTCATGCATAGGTTGTTTACACTACTATATTCATACATACTATCATGCATAGATTGTTTACACTTTATCTTTGTGCACATTTACCATGCTTAGAATACTTACATTGCTAGATTTATGCATAATGTTATGTTTAGATCTATTTGCTATATGCCATGCTTGAATGATATCTATTGTCGACAAAGAACTTACTTTCCGCTACACCCTAGTCAAACTGCCATGCATGTACACTGATAGAAGACATCTCTAGGTGTGGGAACGTGCGTGTAGGCACTCAAATTTATGGGGAGGGTAAAAGTGGAAATGTAAAAAACCCTTAATCAAGAATGGTCAAGCCTAGCCCAACACTTCCAAATTAGGCTTTAAATCAAGGGTAACATTAGGATGATCCCTACCCTTCAGCTCATCTTTCCTAAGGAACAGTGACCTAGATAGGTGTGATGTGAATCAAACTATAGATCATCTAGGATCATCACTCGATCCTGTAGGACTACCCATATTCTGACCCATGTGGGTCACCTAATGAACATAGAGTTTAAAGTTTTTGAACTACGTACATTCTGATTCCTAGGGCAATACCCTAGGATACATAGGCAGTTTGGGAAAATTCCCAAATACGGATCCACACCTTAGCCCATAGGGACTATCCAAATTACAATCCACTGCTCAATCTATTTTCGAACTACGTGGATCCTGATTCTTAAGGCAGCACCCTAGGATACATAGGCAATTTGGAAAGATTCTCAAATATGATTCCACAATTCCATATTCTAAGTCGTACATGTGGTCCACTTGGACTATACACCCTTTAGATTCCTAACCCATACATATGGTTTACTCAGACTGAACACCCCTTAAGTTCCTAACCCATACCTGCAGTCCACTGGGACTATACACCCCTTAGATTCCTGTCCTATACTTGTGGTCCATTTGGATTGTACACCCTTAGGTACCTATCCCATACCTATGGTTCTCTCGGACTGTACACCCCTTAAGTTCCTAACCCGTACCTGTTGTCCATTCGGGCTATACGCCCTTTAGGTTCCTATCCTATACCTGTGGTCCACTCAGACTGCACACCCCTTAGGTTCCTAACCAATAGCTATGGTCCACTCGGACTGTACACACCTTTAGGTTCCTACCCCATACCTATGGTCTGCTCAGACTGTACACCCTCTAAGTTCCAAAGCCATACCTGTGGTGTTCTCAGACTGTACACCCTTTAGGTTTCAAATCCGTACCTGTGGTCCACTCGGACTGTACACACTTTAGGTCCCAAAGTTATACCTTTGATCCACTTGAGTTGTATGCACTTTAACCTTATTTAGTTTACCCTCATCTATACCTATTATATATATCCATATCTATCTACAATCCATCTTTTTTTAACTATGTTGTACCTGATTTCTAGGACCTCTAGAATACGTAGGCAACTTAGAGAACTCTCTAAGTACAGTACCACATCTTAGCTCCTTTAGGTTATCCATATCTTTCATCTATTTCTATCTCACATCTATATCCACCTCTATTTTTAGAAAAAATCCAAAAACAAATAGCAAACTACATTGTACCTGATTTCTAGGACCTCTGGAATACGTAGGCGATTTGGAGGACTCTCTACGTACAATACTCATAGTCCATATGGATATCTAGATTCAATCTCATCCGTTCATCAAGCATAAATATCAACTTGAACATTGAAATTTAAAAAGCTCAAGCATAAATCACATCCATAAGCTTTAATCATATCTACTTGAACTACGTTTTGGACTTGATTTCCAAGATGGAATACGTAGGCAGTTTGGGATGGACGTCTCGGATTCAGTACACCTTCAAACCATCTCTATTTTGGTTTACTATTTGTTTTCTTTTCAAAAAATGTTTGGCAGAATCCTAGGTTAGAAGAACTTAAAAAATTGGCATAGGTTTTCCTCCATTAACCAATCAAATGTCAAAACCATAGAGTTTAAAGAAAGTAGAATCATGTAAGAGGCCGATTTTTGGATCAAGCAGCTTTGGGTGCCTAACACCTTCCCAAATTGTACTCTAAATGCTTACCCGTTCTCTAATAGACCAAAGCCAACATATTGGGTCATGAGTCAATAAAAGTCTTATCTTATGATGAGACTATATTTGAGGTCCTAGACCTTAATCTAGGTGGTGACTCCAAATCATTACTGTCCATCAATGTGGGTGGACAATATCAAAGGTAAAAGCCAATTATCTATATTTTTTAGGAAAACCTAAGGGCTTATTAATTTAAATTTTTCCATAAAAATATATTGTCCTTACAGTGGTGACTTTACTAGGGAGTTCTACTGTAAGACCCGCACTCTGAAAACCCGGTCTAACCTTGGGTTTTGTATCGTGACAGGTTTTCCGATCATCACCGAGCCAGACGGGGCAAGCGGATAACAAACAGGTACGAAATCGGACCGAAGTCGACCAATGATACCTGATTTTAGGTATACCGGTCGATGGTACCGGATGATGGTACCGGTCGACCGGTATGGCCTGCACAGCTATGTGCGGGAATTTAGAAATTGGTCTCTGCGGGTCCCGCTTTCCTGATTTCGAATCCTAGAAGTTTCCTAATCCTAGTAGGGTTACTAAACCCTATTTCTAGCCTATAAATACACCCTTAAACCCCTCAAATCCTTTCCATTGTCTCTCACAAACCCTAGAGAAGAGAAAGAGCTTGGAAAGGAGAAGGAGCTAGGGAAGAAGAAGGAGGTGCCGCCATTACCGTTTGATGAAGCTCTCGCTACACCGTCAACGGTAAGTGTTTGAATCCATCTTCTTACCCTATGTTAGTGGTGTGGGTGGATCAATACCATGCAAAGTAGGTATTGATCTAAAACCCTAATTTGACCAATAACCCTAAGTTCCTGTCAAACCCTAGATTCGAGTTTCGAGATGATATTCATCGAAACGAGACTTGAATGAGTTAGGGATAGCTCTAACTCAAAGCCTAGACTTAGGATGGATAGGAGAAACCCTGAAAATCCATGGGAGGATGATCGACGGTCAAAAGAACCCATGTATGGTCTTCCGGAGACATACCGGTCGACTATACCGATTGCATATAGTGCGACCGGTATGTTGCGACCGCTACCTCTCGGGAGGTTGTTTGTGGGGACCGGCTGACCATACCGGTCGCCAGTCTTTCCCACAGAGCTGCGACCGGTACATGCCACCCGGTCAGCTCCGTGAGGGTATTTTGTGATCTCTGTTGGTTTCCGACCAACATGAAACCCTAAATAATATATTCTAATGAAACCCTAATATTATGTAGGACTGTGACTTGTCGTTTGGATCTTGTGACGTGGAGCAAGTAATCGAGCAGCGTTAGTAAGGAAATCTGACCTAAACCTAATAATTAATGGACGATAAATCGTTGTTAATCATTGAATATCTATGATGTGATGTTTGTGCATATTCGCATGCCATCCTTTACTTTCAGCTATTATTATTGTTCATGCATTCATAGGATGTGATTGTTAGGCATGTGATTGTTTTCGTTGGTGTGTGGAGTGGGGCATGGGCTGGGATCGCTCTTCACACCGGCACCTTTTGTAGTATTTTATCCTAACATGCTTGGTACGGGTGGGGTATCGGGGGAAGATCGTGGTACGTTGGTCTCCGATATTGATGTTGTCCCGACCATCGTTGTGTGGTACTGAGGATTCGAGTCGACGCTGCCTTGTCCACGATGCTTTAGCTCTATCTCTATGCCGTAGGGAGATGTGTTGGGATAGGGTCTACTGCGTATTGTTTCTATCCTAGTGGGTTAGTTGCGGATAGGGTATCGGGGGAGGTGAGGTTTGGTGGTCTCAGGCCCGGCCGCTACGCTCTAGCTCTATCTCTATGCCATAGACGGCTGTCTTGGGATAGAGCATACATTGTTGACATATAGGATTGGTTAGTTGCGAGCCAGGTTTTACGAGCCACGACCGATAGGGGCTTAGGTACTGGTATGGGTAGAGTATCGGGGGAGTCGTGGGTATACCTTAGCTCTATCTCTATTCCATGATGGGTGCATGTGGGTTGGTGGTAGTGTGATTATTGTGCGACGCCACACACTCGTGTATAGAGGTGCGGGGGCCACCAAACCTTTCTATAGCACATTGCAAACTTAAAACCAGACCACAGCATAAAATTGATTGTTACTCATGCATAATCTTGTGAAACTGTCGATTGCCTTCTTGGCTGTGTTGTGTGCTCGCCCTTTGTATATACATTGTTTTTAGATGTTGATGCGGGATATACGTGGACGATTACGTGAAGCGCTCCGGCGTATGGTGGTGCTGCGGTGTTGGACGTACAGGCAGGAGAGGACGAGCATGACGCTTCATGCGAGTGCCCTTTCTGCGTGTACCTGTGATTTGTTTTATTTATTTATTTCAGTTATATTTTGTTTGTTATTAAGAGATGTAAAAGATTATTATTTTATCTTTGAATTTGAATAATGGGATATTTATTTAAATTATCAATAGATACTCGGTTCATTCTATTTAAAGTCTTCCGCTGTATATTTATATTCTGATTGTGGTTATGTGTAATTGGTTTGTATGGGTGGACACGGCCTATTCGAGATCTTGGTGTGAACCGTTGGTTCAATGACGGTTCACTCACACCGTTCTGGTTGGATCAGAATTTGGGGTGTGACATCTACGTTTAGACTCCTGATTTACTTTCCTTACATTGATTGATTGACATTGGATGCTAGATCTAGAGCTAGAGCTACTATTATTTATACTTGTACATATTATTTTGGAGGGAATGAGTTCAGTCACACATCGTACAAGTAGTAGAACCAGGTCCCATGTAAACGGGATAGCCTGCTAGGTGAAACACACAACCTTGGCCTGTACCTATAGCTTTGTAGGTATATCAAAAGGAATCGAGGGGATCGTCATTCACTGTGTAGATGAGAATAGGTTCACTCCTCCTCAGCAAGGTAGCCTTGCCGGTCCTAACCTAGAGTGAGCCACATGTTTGTTATTTTCTGGTTTATCCCTGAACCGACCTAGTAAAGTCTAACTCGATTACGACATCTACGCCCATGACGTCAAAGTTCTGCTCATTTTTATCTATGACCTGTCAACATGTTTGGATTCACACTTAAGTATTTTTTTTGCCTTTCATTCATTGGGAGTGTGAGGGTTATGTACACCTGTTCCACCTTAACATGGATAGTTCGTATATACCCTCCATTGTACAAAGCTCGATGTGTTGAACCATTCATTGTTGATACGTTAGTTTCAAAAATGACCAGAAGATTCCTGTCATGACATGGATACCATCAAGTAGAAGTTTGCTAGTCTGTTAAGTCATAAACCTGTTTTTGCTGACATATCGCTTATGAAAGTCTAAGAAAGAGTATATTCGTTTTAATTTCTTTGATTTTGATAAACCAATTGGTCGGATCTTGTTGCCCCAATGACCTATTTAGGGTCACGAGGCCGTAAGCCCAACCACAAGGTCATTCAAAACAACTAAATTGGCTTAGATAAGGTTTATTCAATGGGTTTCATAAGGGAGCTAACATTTGTTTGGTCGAGTCAACTTTGTCTGTGGATGTAACTCCTTCTGCCCTCCTACTATTCCAGAGTCTTAACAGTTGTCAATTTTTGCCTTTTTCAGTCCCTATCCAGGAAGAGTCAACCTGAATTGCAACCATTTCTACCTTGTGGGTAAGTGGCCCCATCACTGGGAGGTTGTCTAGAGTGCCCATATCTAAATCTACTATCCTAACCAAACCAACTAAAGCTATGGTTGAGAGACAGAATCAAGCCCAAGAGATGGTTGATGCCAGGATGGCAAGAATGGAGGAAACAATGAATATGATGGCTACCACGATGCATGACCTACAGACGTAACTGTGGCCCAAGCCTCAAACACTGAGAGGATGAATGTGGTACCCCCACAAAGATCTAGTAGCCCAAAGCCAGCTAAGCCATAATATCCTTAAACCAGGCATTTGAAGACACAGAAGGTGTTGTGTATCAAAAAGAACCATTGGTCATTCACGGAGCCCCCATAATCGAGAAATCAAAAGAGGTGGATGGCCCATACAGAGATAGGTTGAGCCAAGTAGAGAGGATTCTGAAAGGTTTAAAAGGGGCTGAAAGACAAATAATTGATGCTGAAGGACTATGTTTCTTCCCTAAAGTGAAGTTGTCCCCTAAGTTTAAATGGACTATAGAAAAATTTGACGGGTCAGGAGATCCCAAAACCCATTTAAGGTCATTCACTAGTCAGCTTAAACAAGGTCAAGGCTTCTTAGATGAACAACTAGCACAAACATTCCAGTTCTCACTGACAGGTGGGGCCCTCAAGTGGTTAATGAATTTAAATCCATCACAATTCCACTCGTGGTCAGACATCACTCGGGCTTTCATAAGCTTTTATTCTTATAATACTGAGATTGAGACCCACAGGAGGCAGTTGGAAACTATGATACAGAAGTTTGATGAAACTTTCACTAAATACTTGACCAGTTCACAGCGTTAGCAGCAAAACTTTACGACCGAACTTCTGAGAGGGACCATGTTCAGATGATGATGAGGGGTTTGAATAAGACCTACAAGACCTATAACTTTGGATAAGCTATCTTGACTTTTGAAGGACTCCTAGTTGTGGGGTAACTAGTTTAAGATGCTATCAATTACGGGGATCTCCTCCGGACAAATGCAGAGAAGTCGGAATCTAGTTTTAACAGAAAGTCGTATCCACCTAAGGGTTCAGGATCCAACCCACTAGTAGTGCCAAAGAAAGTGGCTAGTACAAGCTTATCACTATTAATCATAGAGTCTACACCTCCTTTCCCAGTCCCACAAAGATGGGGGCCCAAGAAACAATTTACAGAGTTGGGTATGACCAAAACATCGCTCCTCTACAAACTGGTCAAAGGGGGGAAACTCAAAGTTTTAGAAACTCGGGCCATCCCGAATCCATTACCTCTCCATTGGAGCATAAATGAGTTCTGCAATACCATAATCAAAGCTAGCATGACACTGAGTACTGCAGTGCTCTGAGGTACGCCATACAAAATCTACTAGAATATGGAAAATTCAAGCTTTAACCAAAGCAAGCATCTGTGGCAAACAATCCACTTGCTCATCATGCAGTCAATTTCATAGAGTGGGGAGATGTATGTTCAGACAATGGTGTTCCAACAAGACAACTCGAACTGAAGTTAGAGAAAGTGTCAAACTTGGTGACGGAGTGAACATGTTTACAGTCCAAGAAGTGGGGTGCGAGTATGAGGTGTATTTTCTTGAAATCTCTCAGTATATGGTCACGAAGACAGAACCAGAAGAACCTCTCATTGTCTATCAATTAGATGAAGAGCCAGGAGTAACCTATGCAAGGTACCAATCTGCTGAAATGGAAGAGATATTTCCAGAAGATCATGAGTACTCTGTGGCAGAGGCAGAAGCTGAAGAACCTCTCATTATTTATCAATCAGAAGAAAAATCGGATACAACCCAATTGAATGACAATCCATGGAAATAAAAGTCATCATTCTCAAAAGACGAGGAAGAGATAGTAGAAATTAAGACTGGTAAGAGTTTCAAACCAGCCCACCTTGCAATCGAGAACCCGGCCCAATTGATGAGAGAGGACAAAGGTCAGAATAGTCAATCGGAGGTTCGGGTCTTTAAGCAACTTCAAAAGACACAAACAAATGTATCCATATGGGGGCTACTAATGGCCTCCAAGACTCATAGGGATGCAGTTTTAAAATCTTTGGCAAGCATTCATGTCCCAACCTCGATTTACTATCATGAGCTAGCAAGTTTGGTAGGGGGAAAGTAAGTTGTAAATGCAATCATCTTTGGAGATGAAGGTCTTCCCCAAGAGGGCAAGAATCATACCCATCCTTTATACATCACCATTGGATGGAGGGTAAGAGTATCTTTTAGGTTTTGATTGACAATTGGTCAGCCCTGAATGTGTTCCCCTTCTTTACCTTTAAGCATCTGGGATTTATGAGTCTGAGCTTAAGCCTTCTGATATGACTATATGGGCATATGACAATTTGAAAAGGGCCATTTTGGGTGTCTTTACTGTCCCTATACAGATTGGGTCTGCAGAGTTTCTAACTAAGTTTCAAGTCATAGATATACCATCTTCTTTCAATGTGCTTCTGGGCAGACCATGGATACATATGGCAAATGCAGTAGCATCCACCTTGCACCAAAAAGTTAAATTTCTCCACAATGGAATTACTGACAGTGCATGCAGACTTTGCAATGGTAAATGTGTTGGCATCAGGACAGAGAGACAAGGGGACAAAAGGAAATCCAGCACAAGACATCAGTCTCAGAGGGTTCTACATTAGCAACATCTAGTGACCACAGAACCTAATCCCTCAGGTATGCATTTGTCATTTCCATTTCGTCAATTACATGTCTTATTTTCCAAGTATGGGCCTCGGTTCAAACCAATAGGGTAATGTCAACATGTTGTCTCTTTTAATCAATGAGTACAGATCTAGACTGGGGTATGTTCCTACCAAGTGAGATCTGAGGCTGATAGAAGAGAAACAGAAGAGAGCTGATGATGCATTTTGGAGGCTCGAAAGGAGAAAATATAAGAGTAGTAGTAGGGGTCCAATAAGGGCAACAAACAAGAGCCAAAGTGGTAACCATAGAGGACAGATGAACCGGTCTATTAAGTGCAGTTTGACAGTTTAGATGAGGATGAGTAGGTCATTCCATACTTAAAGACACTCAATGGGTATTTCATCTAAGAAGGAAAAGACATCACATTCTACGGTTTCCCTAAATCGTGGCTAGACATAAACCTCCAGAGGCAAGGGCTTTGAGATGTTTTTTTACTGCAACATTAACTGGATAGAGCTAGAAGAGATCAAGATTCAAAGGCTGAGTGAGGAGCAATAGTCAGAGAGTGGGATGATCGACATCGACAATCTATGTAATGAGGACCAAGTTTTGATACTCACTGGAAAAGACCAAGACGGAGATCCTAATTTGTAACCACTCATCCTCCCCATCAGCGAAATGATCCCAAACTGGAGTTGTTTAGATCACTTTGTCTACTCAAAAGAGTTTTCATGTAATTAGTATAGTCCATGTATAGCTTCCACAAAATAAAAAAAGAAAAAGAAAAAAAAAAAAGGAGAGCTAGACAAGAGATAAGGATGTTGGATGGCATTTTCCAACGAAAGTTAGTTGAGAGTTTAGTTGTTTCTTGCATCTCTTGGCATATCTATTTTATTAAAGTTTCATTGGTAGAGAGTCGATTCATTTTCCATGCTTCAACAAAGTCACAATTTTAAAGCTTGATGGAAACTAATCCCAATTACGGTACATCGACTACACATGATGGTAAGATTGATCTTTGTCGTCTTTCATAGACATAAGTTGGACTGAACTTTTGATTTTGACCACTACGACCCGCCTTTACAGGGAACAGTCTCATCACCTCATCATCATCAAAGTATTATTTCTTATCGGCAATAAACTCTTCCTCCCGTCCATAAATCCGACAGTCATCCAAAGAGTCTCCATTATAAGCCCTTCATTGATCAATCAAAATTTCATGACATGGCCTCTAGTGAGCATATCAGTTCTTTATGCATAAAATTGCTCATTAAGTCTGACTGGAATGCCCATTTATCTTTCATTAATTTAACGATGTCTAAGGATTCTGATAGTCTATTTTTTGGAAAGCCAATAAAATGATGTCTCATTAGTGGGATGAACCATTCTACATAAATAATCAAACACTCTCCCAATGGTAGACCCATATGCATAGTTTCTTATCAGTCCGTTTGGACCTTCGTTATCATATTTGTCTATGGACTTAGAGATTTTAGGCTTAAATGTGGTCACAACTGATTCGGTGTCTTGATACAGCTTGTAGAGATGAATTCTTTATCTGAGTTGCTCCAAGAGGGAAAGAGCTATTTGGTGTCATATCTAGATCTGGCATGGGATTCCATTCCCTTAAGACTACTTTTAATGATTACTTGAGAATCGCCTACCTATCAATGGATGCAGATGCTGATTTCAACATTAGGATATGAATTACCCATTTGCCCTAGACATCACACATTGAGAAGCTACTTGTGAGTTTAAATGCCATAGAATCTTGCGCAGATCCATTGGCGACACATTCGCCACATGGGGACCCTTTTGTTTACTCTCACTGAAGTCATTTGAACAAAAAGAAAGGGAAAGTCAAACAATAAATGAAAATCTTGAGGCTACCAATCTTATTTACCCTCCATTAGGGAAGAGATACTTTCTCATTCGAGAGCGAACATCTATCTGGGAGGATGATTCAAAGCAATATTTGTTGATAAAGAGAATTTCTTCCCAATCTTTTGGCCATATCCATATGTTATTGGTGACTTCATGTCAAGAAGATCCAGTTGCCGATGCAATCAAGGTGGAATTCATCCAACACTTTACAGAGAATCCAAAGCATACCTAGTTTACCTCCATAGATAACTTCTTCTTATCCTAGTGCAAGTCATACCTAGATGAGTTTACCAAAGCCTTACCTTTTTCTTCCCTCGAGGGCCTGAGACACCAACAGATAACAAACATGCCATTTTCAAGCCGGTTGGTACACTAGG
The DNA here is from genome assembly GCA_028583415.1 of Protea cynaroides. NCBI lineage: Eukaryota > Viridiplantae > Streptophyta > Magnoliopsida > Proteales > Proteaceae > Protea > Protea cynaroides. Next base: position 78,230,073 of record CM053266.1, read on the forward strand.
GGTATAGATACATTGTCACACCCCAATTCTGATCCAACTAGAATGGTGTGAGTGAACTACCATTGAACCAACGGTTTACAAAAGGATCTCGAATAGACCGTGTCCACTCATACAAACCATTACACATAACCACAATCAGAATATAAAAAATACAGCGGAAGTCTTTAAATAAATGAACAGAGAATCTATTGATAAATTAAAAAGAATATCCAATTATTCAAATCCAAACATAAAATATCATATCCTTACTTCCACTTAATCCAACTGAAAATAACTGAAACAAATAGATAAAAATCCAATCAAAGGTACACGCAGAAAGGGCACTCGCATGAAGCGTCATGCTCGTCCTCTCCTGCCTGTACACCCAAAGCAGCAACATCACTATACGCCGGAGCGTTCATGTAGTCATCCACCATATAACCTTCATCAACATCTAAAAACATGTATATATACAAAGGGTGAGCTCACAACTTAGCTCAGTAAGACAATCAGACAGTTTCACAATATTATGCATGAGTAACAATCAATTTTATGCTATGGTCTAGTTTAAGTTTGCAATGTGCTATAGAAAGGTTTGGTGGCCCTCGCACCTCTATACACAAGTGTGTGGCACCTCATGGATCACACCCCCATTGGCCCACATGCACCCATCATGGAATAGAGATAGAGCTAAGATACCCCCGTACCTCCCCTGATGCTCTACCCATACCAGTACCTAAGCCCCTACTGGCCAGGGCTCGCAAACTGGGCTTGCAACTAACCAATCCTATTTATCATCAATGTATGCTCTATCCTAGCACAACCGTCTATGGCATAGAGATAGAGTAAGGCATTCCCACACCTCCCCTGATGCCCTATCCACAACTAACCCACTAGGATAGATACATAACGCAGGTAGACCCTATCACAACATAACTCCCTACGGCATAGAGATAGAGCTAAAACATCATGGATAAGCCAGCGTCGACCTCGGAGACCACAATGCCACATAACCATGGCCAGGCCAGCATCAACATCGGAGACCACCGTACCACGACCTTCCCCTGATGCCCCACCCGTACCAAGCATGTTAAGATAGAATACTACAAAAAGTGCTAGTGTGAGGAGCGATCCCAGGCCCATGCCCCACTCCACACACTAACGAAAACAATCACATGCTTAACAATCACATCCTATCAATGCATGAACAATAATAATAACTTAAAGTAAAGGATGGCATTTGAATATGCACAAACATCACATCATATATATTCAGTGTTAATAACAAAGATTTACTATCCATTAATTATTAGGTTTAGGTCAGACTCCCTTACCTGACGCTCGTTTGTTAGCTTGCTCCACGTCGCAAGATCCAAACGAAAAGTCACAAAGTCCTACAATATTATTAGGGTTTCATTAGAATAGTTTCCTTAAGGTTTCATGTTGGTCGGAAACCAACAAAGTCCAAAACCAGCCTTTCAGAGCTGACCGGTTGCAACATGCCGGTTGCAGCTCTGTGGGCAAACTAGCAACCGGTATGGTCGATCGGTATGTCTCCGAAAGACCATATACTTGGTTTTTTGACTGCCGTCGATCGTTTTCCTTAGATTTGCAGGGTTTCTCCTATCCATTCTAAGTCTAATCTTTGAGTTAGAGTTATCCCCAACTCATTCAAGTCTTATTTCGATGAATATCATCTCGGAACTCGAATCTAAGGTTTGACGGCAACTTAGGGTTTTAAGGTCCAGTTAGGGTTTTCGATCAATACCTACTTTGCATGGTATTGATCCACCCACACCACTATCCTAGAGTCATAGGGTAAGAAGAATGGTTAAAACACTTACCGTTGACTAGCATAGAGTGAGCTTCGTCGAACGGCAATGGCGGCACCTCCTTCTTCTTCCTAGCTCCTTCTTCTTTCCAACCTCTTTCTCTTCTCTAGGGTTTGTGAGAGACAATGGAAAGGATTTAAGGAGGTTTAAGGGTGTATTTATAGGCTAACATTAGGGTTTAGTAACCCTATTAAGATTAGGAAGGTTCAGGCATTAGGGTTTAGAAAAATGGGATCCACAGAGATCCAATTCGGATCTCCCACTCATTGCCGAGAGCTGACCGGTCGACCGGGTACCAAGACCAAGTACCATCGACCCGGTCAACATAAAATGATGATTATTTGACCGTCTTTGATTCAATTTCGTACTGTTTGTCATCCGCCGTCCCGTCCGGCCCGGTGGATGATTGGAAGACCTGTTACGACACAAAACCAAGGTTTAGACCGGGTTTACAGAGTGAGGGTCTTACAACTCCCCCACCCTTAAAAGAAATTTTGTCCTGAAATTTGCATGTAGGTTTCACAACTCCCCCACCCTTAAAAGAAATTTTGGCCTCGAAATTTGAACGTTCCTTGATCGTCGAAAAGGTTAGGGTACTCCTTCCTCATTGCGCTCTCCTCTTCCCAAGTAATTTCTTCGACATTTTGGCTTCTCCAATGCACCTTCACATAATGGATATCCTTGGTTCGAAGTTGTTGTACCTTTCGACTTGAGAGCATCACAGGCACCACTTCGAATGTTAAGTCTTCAGTCAAGTCTGGGGGATCTACAGTCAAGATGTGCGATGGATCTCTAACATACTTCTTTAGTAATGATACATGGAACACGTTATGAACGCTTAACATAGATGGTGGTAGAGCCAATGGATATGCTACATTACCACGTCGGGTCAATATCTCATATGGTCCCACATACCTGGGGCATAGCTTCCCCTTCTTACCAAACCGTTTCAGACCTCGCACCGGTGATACCTTCAAGAATACTTTATCACCCACTGCAAACTCCAGATCCCGACGTCGATTATCCGCATAGTGCTTCTGTCGAACTTGAGCTGTCTTTACTCTCTCTCTCTTTGATTTGATCAATCACTCGACAAGTTTCTTCAACAAACTCCGGTCCTACAATTCTTCTTTCTCCCATCTCGTTCCATAATAAAGGTGTACGACACTTCTCCCCATAGAGTGCTTCATATGGGGCCATCTGAATTGTAGCCTGATAACTGTTGTTATAAGCGAACTCGATGAGTGATAGTTTCTCATCCCAAGCTCCCTTGAAATCTAATGCACAAGCTCGGAGCATATCTTCTAAAATTTGAATAGTTCATTACGTCGTCCGTCGAGGGTGAAAAGTTGTACCGAACTTCAACTTTATTCCCATAGCTTTTCGTAATCCTTCCCGTAACTTTGATGTAAAATGGGGATCTCCGTCGGATACTATACTCTGGAACGCCATGAAGTCGACTATATTATCAACATATAACTTGGCCGGTTTCTCCATGGTATCCGAGGTCGACCGCAATAAATCGAGCTGTCTTGGTGAGTCGATCTACTATAACCCAAACTGCATCCACTGACCTTGGTGTCAAAGGTAGGCCAGTGACAAAATCCATAGTAATGCAATCCCACTTCCATGCAGGTTCCGGTAAACCTGCTGGCCTCTGCCTTTCTGCTTTAACTTGTTGACAATTTAGACATTGGAACACGAAACGAGCTATATCTGCTTTCATACCCCTCCACCAATATAGTCTTCTTAAATCATGGTACATTTTGGTACTTCCTGGATGTACCGAATATGGAGTGTAATGAGCTTCCAGTCATAACTTCGATCTCGATATTGCGTCTTCACTCTCGGGTATACATAACCGTCGGGATACCTGAGTACCTTGTCCGAATCCAAGGTAAAGTCGGGATGGCCCGTACCCTTCTCTAGGTCTTCTTGTCTTGTCTTGAGATGTGGATCCTGTAGGATTGCTACCTTGACTTCATCAACTAGATCCGGTGAGATCTTCAAAGCTGCGAACATCATGGTGAACTTATGAATTAAGCCTTGCTCGACTGGATCTTCTACAGTTTCTATTATATACTCTTCATCTCTTTCAATTGAACTTGAGGCTGTGACACATAATGCAGCATTCGCACTTGGTCCTGCCTCAGGTTTTGATGCCCACTTTCTGCTTAAGGCGTCAGCCACAACATTTGCTTTACCCGGATGATACTGGATGTCACAATCATAATCTTTTAATAACTCCAGCCATCTCCCCTGTCTCATATTCGGGATCCTTCGAGTGAAAAGATAAGTTAAGCTCTTGTGATCGACTTGATCTGAAACTTCTCACCATACAAGTAGTGTCTCCAAGTCTTGATTGCATGTATAACCTGCTAGTTCCAAATCATGCGTAGGGATAGTTTCTTCTCATGCTCCTTTAAGCGTCTTGATGCGTAAGCAATCCACGTTCTCCTTGCATCAATACACACCCAATACCCAACCCTGAAGCATCTGTATATAAAGTAAACGGTACGCTTGGTTCTGGGATGGTCAAAATAGGTGCAGAGATTAGTTTGACTTTAAGGTCTGAAAACACTTCTTGCATTCATCTGTCCATATGAATTTCTCCCCCTTCTTGGTCAATCTGGTGAGTGGAACAGCGATTCTGGAGTAGTCTTCCACGAACCTTCTATCATAACCAGCCAACCCAAGGAAACTACGAATCTCCGCAATAGATTTTGGTGCTTCCCATCCTACTATAGCAGCTATCTTACTTGGATCAACCTTGATACCGTCTTCAGATACTACATGGCCCAAGAAAGCCACTTTCTTCAGCCAAAACTCGTACTTCTTGAACTTAGCATAAAGCTTTTCTTGTCTTAGCCGTTGTAGGGCTGCCCTCAAATGTGTTGTATGAGTCTCCATGTCCTTTGAGTAGACCAATATGTCATCGATGAATACGATGACCGAAGTGTCCAACATATCATGAAACACTCGGTTCATCAGTTCCATGAATGACGGGGCGTTGGTCAACCCGAATGACATGACTAGAAACTCATAATGCCCATACCTCGCCCGGCAGTCTTCGAATATCTTGGCCATGATCTTCGTTGGGGATACCCCGATCGGAGATCAATCTTGAGAAATCCTTTGTACCCGCAGGTGATAGATCATCGATTCTAAGCAAGGGATACCAATTCTTGATCGTCAACTTGTTCAGTTCACGGTAGTCAATGCATAGTCTTACACTTTCGTCTTTCTTCTTGATAAATAATACAGGTGCTCCCCAAGGCGAAATGCTAGGTTGTATGAAACCCTTATCTAACAATTCTTGTAATTGGGTCTTTAACTCCTTTAACTCGGTAGGGGCCATCCTGTATGGTACTTTAGACACCGACGCCGAACCTGGCATAAGGTCTATTACAAACTCTGTAGCCCTGTCCGATGGTAGACCTGGAAGCTCCTCTGGAAATACATCTGGAAACTCTCGAACCACATCTATATCTTCCATCTTGTGTGACTCCCACCGTGATGTCGACTACAGATACTAGATACCCCACTCCCCCTTTCTCTAAGCATCGCTTGGTTTTTAGGGCGGAGAGGATCAGCTTCCACTTCCTAGATAACTTGATCCCAGTGAAGCTATACTCCTTTCCCTTTTTGTCTGTATGCACAAGCTTCCTTTCACCACATAATAGGATAGCTGCATGATGGCCTAGCCAATCCATTCCCAAGATGACATCAAAGTCTGCCATCTCAAGTAGTACCAGACTTTCTTCTAAGTCTCGGCCCTCAATACATACAGTACATGGTCCATAATATTCAGTCAAAGCCACTTCGACTCCTAGTGGAGAGCGAACTACCAAGCTTGGGTTCAAGTGCTTAACTGGTAACTCCATTCGCTTCCCAAAGGAAATAGAAACAAAGGAGTGCGTGGCCCCAGAGTCAAATAGTACTTTGGTAGGTATACCAGCTACATTTACAATTCCTGAAATTTTATTATCCCTTAGTTCTACATGCGCGTACACACAATGAAAATAGTAAGCCAAATAGTAAGGGATAGAGTTGTACCAATGACCACATCAGGTGATGCGGCTGCCTCTTCAGTGGTGACCGTATATACTTTTCCTTGCTGGGGAGGTTGCTTCCTAGGTAGAGTGTAGGTCCTTGTAATATGACCCACTTGCTGACAGTTGAAACATTTGATATTCGGGTTATATCCAGCATTCTGTGGCACAGGTGGTGCCGTATTGTTCTTAGTGCAATCTTGTAGCGGTCCCCGTGCCCCTGTATGGGCGGAAGGGTCTATTGTTACTACCACCAGAACTCTCAATAGCGGGTCTCTTCACTCCCCTTTTCTGGGCAAAGAAGCTGTCCCTCTGACTAGATTCTATCACTCTCGCAACCTGCACAGCCTCATTATAGATTTTCTTGTCCAGACCCAAGATGTGCTCTCTGATGCTTCCACGTAGTCCCATGGTGAACCTACGTGTCTTGGTCTCTTCTTCTTGCATACTTTCCGGTGCGAAGAAAAATAACTCCTCGTACCTCTACTGATAAGCATCTACAGTCGACTGAGACTGCGGTAGATTAAGGAACTCCTTCTCCATCTAATCTCTAAAGCTCTTCGGAAAATACTTATCGGAGAAGGCAACTTTGAATGCTTCCCAATCCACCTGTGTATGCTTCGTCTCCAGATATGCCCGTGTAGAATTCCACCAAGCATTCGCATCTTCCTTCAGCATATGAGTGGCAAAACAGGACCTTTTCATCCTCTGAACAAGTCATTAGTCAGAAATTCTTCTCCATCTCTGCAACCCACTGTGCTGGCCACAATGGTTTCCCTGTCTTACCTGTGAATGAAGAAGGCTTCAGCTTTAGGAATCTGTCCACCGCCCAACTCAAATCGTGTTGTCCCTGTGTATTCATTCTGTACCATGGTGGTGGATACGGATATGCTCCTTGTAAGCAGAAGATGACAGGAACTGGTGTGGTGGTGGTACATTCTGGGGTTGGCCCATCGGCCCTAGACTACCATGCATCGGCTGTGTAGTATTATTCCCTCCAGACTCGGGCGTACCTCCAGTGGGAACAGAACCCGGTGTCCTGAACATCTTCGTGATCTCGCCGGGAATTCTTTCAGCGAGCTTGCATCCGATAAACCAGGTTTGTAACAATGGTCTCTCTGAATTCCTGTGAGGTGGGCCAGGTAAATTTGTCGGTACCTCTGGAACCTGTTCTTCCTCAACTTCCGGACTTGGTTCTCTAACATGGCCTGGTTCAACCTGTTCTTCTTCCTCGAGGTGCATCCTAGCCTCGTGACGCTTTCGACCCCTACGACCGTTTCCGCCCACCATCTCAGACTATTCTGTTTGAATCTGAGAAGAAGACATAACACATGAGAATGAAACAATAGTGGTGTTAGTCTTGAACAATATAAGGCGAAACATGCCAAAAAGGAGTATTTAAATTTACAAAATTTTAAAATTTTTTCGTAGATTTTTCTGGCTATTCCGGTGCTGACCGGTCGCAACATACCGGTCGCACACTTTAGAATATTTGCGACCGGTATATCGACCCGGTCGAATTAAAAATTCTGACCGAGACATAGCGGTCGCAGACCCGAAGGGGTACCCGGTCGACACTCAGAGAGCGGTCTGCGACCGGTATAGTCGACCGGTCAGAATAAAATTCTGACCAAGACATGGCGGTCGCAGGCCAGTAGGGATACCGGTCGCAGGCCTGTAGGGATACCGGTCGACCGGTATGGGCAAAACCGTCGACCGGTATGCCCAGAAAGGGCATAAATTCGCAAAAAAAGTGAGAAATTTCTCACTTTTTCCTTCTCTTTTCTTTCCGGTGGCGATTCCTCTCTGCCATTCCAAGCTTCTATAGTCCGACCGGTCACTCTAGAAGTGGTTTCTTGTGATTCGGACTTGGCATATCGTCTCCAGGTAAGTCTCTTCCCCCTCTATCAAGTTTTTATAAATTTTCATATCGTCTTTTCCTAGAAATTTTCTATTTTTCTTCGATTGAGAGATTTTAACCGTAGGAACTCTCTTCCTTCGGCTTAGAAAGGGTTTAGGGACCCCTAAGAGCAAAATCCCTCAACCAATTTGAGGTTACACCAAACGATTTTCATAAAAATCAAATTTTTACACTTTTTAACCTAGATTTTCAAAAAAAATTCGAAATTTCCTATTTTTTTTTTAAATTTTCTGAAATTCTTATTGTAATTGCCTGTGATTGGTTTGTTGAAGAGTGTGGGGGTTACGTAAGTCCTCCTCCCCATGTTTTTGGGTGAGTTCGAGGCTTTTTCTCGAATTACAATCGTTATGCTGTCGAAATTTCGACAAAATCTAACATTTTCTTCTTATTTTCTTTTGTTTTGCAGTTTAATGGCTCCACGACGTGCTCTTGGCAAACGTCCTCATGGCTCGAGCGTACGCGCTTCTCAGCCACCAGCTTCACAACTCGACGAGCGTTTGGTTTCGTTCCTTGGAGGCACAAGCTCGTTTCCCATGGTTTGACAGCAAAAACATCGAATCTGGGCGTCGAGTTAACTTGGATCGGTTGGAGAGGTTCGATTGCGAGCCGCTTGACGCGCTTGGGTGGGTGCCTTAATATCCTAACAGATACCACCCGTCCCAACCTGGTTAAGCATTTTTATGCTAACCTAGAGCTGCATGGGGATGTCAACGATCCCAACCAAGGTAGGGACTTGCGCATCTCCAGCTACGTCAAGGGTGTACCTATCTCCTTCAACACCCACCAATTAGCTGACCTGCTGGGGGTACCCAATGATGGAGACTTGGTATACTACCCTCCAAAGGTGAAGGGCTATCTGAGAGAGGACCTATGCCAAGAGATCGTAGAGCAAATCCTAAATCCTGAGGCTCCTATGAAGGCGGCTAGTCTGAAGCCCCTAGCTCGAGTCTATAGCCGCATCATCCAGCACGACATTGTGCCCCCGGAGCGGCCACTACAAAGTGAGTTATCTCAGCTCACTCAAGACATCACCCTCTGCGTCGCACCGGGAGTAGGTCTCTCTCCTTACCTCATCATCCGAACCATGCATCGAGGCGACCCGGCCGATCAAGGCCAAGAAACCTTCCATACGGTCATCTCATCACCTTCCCTTCTACGTCGCCTCGGGTGTGAGCATGAGAGGCGAGGTGACTGTTGAGGATACCATGACATCCGACACGAACCGGGATGCTATTCGAGGATGCGATGGTCGATCTGCCCGTTAGCGACGACGAGTTGGAGGCTCGCCCCGTCCACTCGGGAGGGTAGCAGCCGCAAGAACAAGCGGCAAGCAAGGCGACCAATGCAGCCTATGCGGCGAGGCCGGGGTGATGATGACGATATGGCTAGGGAAGCACCAGTGCTCGTCCCACAGCCTACACCCGTAGCACCACCGTCTACCTCTGGCAATGGACCATCTCAGCCTCCTCCCGACACCGTGATGGGTATGTTTACAGAGATCAGGGACGCTCAGCGTGAGATGAGCCGTGACTTGACGCACTTGGCTCGCAGCCTCAGAGTCACACGGGATCAGGTGCACGGCTCGGGGTCGCTACGAGCGAGATTATGATATAGCGGACCCCATTCCTCCTAGGCCCCTACCCCATGATTTACTTTCACTTTCTCTCTCTTAACGGTTTGTCCGATTTGTGGACTGTACCCTGTAGCACTATTTTTATCTGATACTCATTTTCTTATTTAATGAAAGTTTTCATGTTTCACCTAACTAGTGTATGTGCACATGTTAAGTTTCATATTTAGTATAGTATATTATGCTCTTTCTTAATCCGTCTCAGGTATCAAACAATGCTTAGGGTGTGTTTGTATTAAAAAAATTTAATATTTTAACATCGACTTAGTTAAGTGCAATATGGTTTGTTGGACAGAGCCCGAGAGCTCTGATACCAAGTTGTCACACCCCAATTCTGATCCAACCAGAATGGTGTGAGTGAACCGTCATTGAACCAACGGTTCACACCAGGATCTCGAATAGGCCGTGTTCACTCATACAAACCATTACACATAACCACAATCAGAATATAAATAATACAGCGGAAGTCTTTAAATAAATGAACTGAGAATCTATTGATAAATTAAATAGAATATCCAATTATTCAAATCCAAACATAAAATATCATATCCTTACATCCACTTAATCCAACTGAAAATAACTGGAACAAATAGATAAAAATCCAATCAAAGGTACATGCAAAAAGGGCACTCGCATGAAGCGTCATGCTCGGCCTCTCCTGCCTGTACACCCAAAGCAGCAACATCACTAAACGCCAGAGCGTTCATGTAGTCATCCACCGTATAACCTGCATCAACATCTAAAAACATGTATATATACAAAGGGTGAGCTCACAACTTAGCACAGTAAGACAATCGACCTTTCACAATATTATGCATGAGTAACAATCAATTTTATGCTGTGGTCTGGTTTAAGTTTGCAATGTGCTATAGAAAGGTTTGGTGGCCCCCGCACCTCTATACACTAGTGTGTGGCACCTCATGGATCACACCCCCATTGGCCCACATGCACCCATCATGGAATAGAGATAGAGTTAAGATACCCCCGTACCTCCCCTGATGCTCTACCCATACCAGTACCTAAGCCCCTACTGGCCAGGGCTGGCAAACTGGGCTCGCAACTAACCAATCCTATATGTCATCAATATATGCTCTATCCTAGCACAGTCGTCTACGGCATAGAGATAGAGCTAAGGCATTCCCACACCTCCCCTGATGCCCTATCCCCAACTAACCCACTAGGATAGATACATAACGCAGGTAGACCCTATCACAACATAACTCCCTACGACATAGAGATAGAGCTAAAACATCGTGGATAAGCCATCGTCGACCTCAGAGACCACAATGCCACATAACCATGGCCAGGCTAGCATCAACATCGGAGACCACCGTACCACGACCTTTCCCTGATGCCTCACCCGTACCAAGCATGTTAAGATAGAATACTACAAAAAGTGCTAGTGTGAGGAGCGATCCCAGGCCCATGCCCCACTCCACACACTAACGAAAACAATCACATGCTTAACAATCACATCCTATCAATGCATGAACAATAATAATAACTTAAAGTAAAGGATGGCATGTGAATATGCACAAACATCACATCATATATATTTAGTGTTAATAACAAAGATTTACTATCCATTAATTATTAGGTTTAGGTCAGACTCCCTTACCTGACGCTCGTTTGTTAGCTTGCTCCACGTCGCAAGATCCAAACGAAAAGTCACAAAGTCCTACAATATTATTAGGGTTTCATTAGAATAGTTTCCTTAAGGTTTCATGTTGGTCGGAAACCAACAAAGTCCAAAACCAGCCTTTCAGAGCTGACCGGTGGCAACATACCGGTTGCAGCTCTGTGGGCAAACTAGCAACCGGTATGGTCGATCGGTATGTCTTCGAAAGACCATACACTTGGTTTTTCGACTGCCGTCGATCGTTTTCCTTAGATTTTCAGGGTTTCTCCTATCCATTCTAAGTCTAATCTTTGAGTTAGAGTTATCCCCAACTCATTCAAGTCTTATTTCGATGAATATCATCTTGGAACTCGAATCTAAGGTTTGACGGCAACTTAGGGTTTTAAGGTCCAGTTAGGGTTTTCGATCAATACCTACTTTGCATGGTATTGATCCACCCACACCACTATCCTAGAGTCATAGGGTAAGAAGAATGGTTAAAACACTTACCGTTGACTAGCGTAGAGTGAGATTCGTCGAACGGCAATGGCGGCACCTCCTTCTTCTTCCTAGCTCCTTCTCCTTTCCAATCTCTTTCTCTTCTCTAGGGTTTGAGAGAGACAATGGAAAGGATTATAGGAGGTTTAAGGGTGTATTTATAGGCTAACATTAGGGTTTAGTAACCCTATTAAGATTAGGAAGGTTCAGGCATTAGGGTTTAGGAAAATGGGACCCACAGAGATCCAATTTCGGATCTCCGCATTCAGCTGCGCAGAGCTGACCGGTCGACTGATACCAAGACCGGTACCATCAATCGGTCAACATAAAATGATGATTATTTGACCGTCTTTGATCCGATTTTGTACCTGTTTGTCATCCGCTCGTCCCGTCTGGCCCGATGATGATCGGAAGACCTGCTACGACACAAAACCAAGGTTTAGACCAGGTTTACGGAGTACGGGTCTTACATACATTGTCACACCCCAATTCTACACCAACCAGAATGGTGTGATGAACCGTCAATAAACCAACGGTTTAACTAGGATCTCATATAGGCTATCCCATGTTGTTAGACCAAAACACATTCCACATTAATTAGAGGTAATAAAGTAAATAGCGGAAGTCTTACAGATAATGAACTGAGGTCTAGTCATGATAAATAATTGATATTCCATTTATCTCCAAGTAACTAAAATATAATTTAATACATATTACAATATCCAAATACGGAAATTAAACACTAAGCATATCCATAGTTGAAATGCTAGCTTGACGAATCACAATAGTCCTCCATAGCTCGCTCATCATTGCCGTCACATGTTCATACATTGGTGTGTTGACATAATCTTCAATCGTAATACCTGTAATATCATAAACTAAAAGGATTGTGCGCATGAGGGTCAGCTCTCCAACTTGAGCTCAGTGAGAAAACAAAACAATGCAACAAACATATGCATGCATTCAATTCATATTTGTGGTCTGGTATATAAGTTTGCAATGTGCTATAGAAAGGTTCAGTGGCTGCCTCACCTCTATACACGAGTGTGTGAAGCCGCCCAAAAGTCAACGTTTATTGTCGTCCCACATGCACTCACTATGGAATAGAGATAGAGATAAAGTGCTTAAGACCACACCGCATCACACTTCCCCTGATACTCTATCCATAACAACACGTAAGCCCCTGCTGGCAAGGGCTTACAAACTGGGCTCGCAACTGACCAATCCTAATGTCAAACAGTGTACCCAAGGCCTCACCCCAGCATCCCTCAATACGTCCATAGAGATAGAGCTAAGGCCCCCCGACAGAGTCAAAAACTACACGGTCTGAGACCACCTCCCCTGATACCCTACGACGTAATAGTTTTGCTAAGGTAATGGCGATACGACGATGTCAGTGGACAAGACTTGAGTAGAGATAGAGCTAGAGTCTAGTGACCAGGCTGAACCACAATGTCACGTCCTCCCCCTGATGCTCCACTCGCATCAAGCACACTAACCACACACATACATTCACATGACTATTCCTAGCATCATCATCATCATCATGTTATAAATAAAATAGAATTAAATATGCATGAACATTAATAGCAGGAATATTGGATGACATGTTGAATGAACATTACAAGCATACACGCATAGAATCAGTCATGGCATTGGACTCAAGAAATAAAAATAGTTTATTATTAGCCAATTAGTTTAGGTCTTGTTCCCTCACCTTTGCTTGAGTGTAAATCCTCTTTTAAGCTTTAAGAATCACTTTTATATCAATAGGAAAACCTAACAAGTCGATAGATTTTAGTTAGAATTTATTCTGAAAATTTAGGCTTGTTGTTAAGCTAGGATCGCAGGATGGGTCACAGGTAGGGTAGCAGTTTTTTGCGACCCCCAGAGGTAGGGTCGATGCCAAGGTCGGATGTTCCATCGACCCTGGGTGCGACCACTGCATCCCTGGACTTCCTGAATGCTGGGGGTCGATCCTGTGGTCTAATAGGGTCAATTCCCAATCGACCCCATGTGCGACACCCGTGGTTTGAGTCGACTTTTCCATTCTACAGTCCATTCTTTCATGTTTGGGTCCTTTGGATTACTTTTATAGTCCATTCTATGATTGTTCTATGGCTCAAAACTCCAAGTTACTCACTTTTCATAGTTTTCCATGATTTCCATTGGAATTCATCCATGGATGGATGGTATTAGGGTTTCTCCTAACCTAATTTCATCATAATCTATTCTAAGCTTTCAATTCAGATAGGGATTGAGGTTCATACCTTTTGTAGTCTGAGTTTCAAAGATTTCTCTGAGCTTGTTCTTCTTCCTTAGCCTTTTCTGTAAGTTTTCCTTCTCTTCTTCTCTTCCTTCTCTTCTCTTTCTCTCACTTTTAATTAGGGTTCTAAAAGGAGTGAAAGAGGCTTAGGGACGTCCTATTTATAGAGGAAAACCTCCCAAAATAAATCCCATTGAGTTTAGGAAAGGTCCCAATTGAAATTAGAAAAGTTTCCTAATTTTTTGTTCGTGCTGTTTTTTGCTATTTTCCTAGGGTCGATGCTAGGGGGTTGATGGGGGGGTCGAACAATCCGAGACCCCTGCGACCCCCCTGACCAAAAGTCAGGGGTTGGACTTTTTTTGAGGTGGGGGTCGACCCTGCCTGTTTGGGCATGCGACCCTACCCTCATTTTGACTATTTTTTAGTAAAATTTCATATTGAGTCTTGGTTTTCTTCACACACTTGGTCCACTTGGCTCGACCATGATATGTAGACTGGTCACGATACGAAATGTAAGGTTAGACCGGGTTCGTGGCGTGCGGGTCTTACATACATCATCTTTAAGATAATCAAGCTCCATCATGTATATTACCTTTGTGCATTTGGAATTTCACTCGGGATCTAAAGTTAAAAGTCAATGACTTTCATGTTTTGTGGAGTAAGCCCGTTCAGTCATTCCTTCATGCTTCCCATTTTCCTCAATCATGTTAAGAAATAAAATCTGGATACGATTTCATACCTATTTAGGTTAGATTGTCGAATCATTCTGCATAAAGATAGGAGATCAATGGAGTCACCATTCTCTTTCTCCAATCCCTATCCTGAAAGTTCAAATATGGTATGAAGGAAGGATTCGAATTCAATGGTATCTTGTGTCTACTTTAGATTGAATTCATACATTGATCAAATCTAATATGGCATTGTTGCAAAAGCTCTGAGCAGCTCACAAATCAAGATTAGGGGTTTGAACCATATCACATTATGTTTGTTGCAAGGCTGATCAGTGTCTCTCAGTGAGTTAGCACCAAAGTTGATCAGCAGTGTTAGTCAAGGAATGTCATGCTCGCTAGCTTTATCTAGAATTCTCACTAGGGCATCCTTCAATCTGGAATCTAATAATGACCTTGTGTGATAGAGATCATGCGTTTTGTCGAATTCCCTCACTCCCATGAATGACCATGATTTGAATCCTCATGTTCGCGCTAAAGTGGCATTGGGTTTTTGACATCAAGCTGCAATTGATCAGATCTCATGTTCAAATCAATGTTTAGTGCAATAGTGTTCATGAAGTCATCATGCTCCATGATTCATACTAATAAGTGCAAGGTTCTCAGCCAAGAAAAATACATAAATACAAAAAAAAAATACAAGATACAAAAAAAAAAAACAAAAAAAAAAAAACAAAGAGAAGAAAACTTTCAATATTCATATATCAACCTCCAAATTCGATCCCAAAGAGCCTTCAATATTCAAATCAGGATCTCAAAATTCGGTCTCAATGAGCTATCAATGTTCTAGTCTTAGTCCCAAGGAGTTTAGAAATCATTCTTAACCTCATCTCAATCACATCAGCCGCTAAGAACCATTTCCATTTCTCGAAGTCCTTTCCAATCCATTCAGAGTATGCATGCTAACAGAGTCACTTGTTTTGAATGTACATGATTTGTGTGATGATGATTGCTGGTCCTGATGTTACTGTGATTGTCATGGCATGGATGTGAAAGCTAAGTTGTTTGGTCTGATGATCGTACCTCCTGAAATTTTCGTCTCTCCGATATGGGAGGCAAAATCTGGTTCTTTTATCTTTACCCTCAATTGATACAATCTCGGCTAAAGAGGGGTATCTGTAAGCACCCCATTTTTTCCATCCTCAGTTGAACAAAGTCCTACTAGTGTGTAGACAGCAAGAGAGGGGAGGTGAGTGAAAGTTTGGAAAAATACAGGGGAGGTGAGTGAAACTCTCTCAAAATGACAGGCGATCGGTCCTGGCGTGATCTCTATGGTGTTCTGAGTTGAATTAAAGTGTCCTCTAGTGTTCAAGAGCCTAAGTGAACTCATACAACAAGTTGGTGGATCCCAATGCAAGGTTTGGATTTTTAGCTACAACTTCAAGGTGGTTTTCGAGGGGCCCCATAGCAAGGTCATGGGATGCAACATGCATGGATGTGTAGGTCTTGAAATTATCTTTAAAATGAGACCAGAATCGCCCAATTCTGAAGTGAAACAAAGAAGATATGGGGATTTTAGTCCAAAAATAAATGCAAGAGGATTTTCTGAAAATAATAATAAATGACTAGGGGCTTACATGCAAATTATCGTAAGTTTAATTATTTAAACTTCATTTCCTCATATCTTGCTCATCCGATATCCAAATCAAATGATTTAAGCTCCAGTATTCTTCATTTTTAGTGTTCTTCAAAGTGGACGTGAAAAATTTGGAGCAGAGACTTCCGAAAAGTCTCATGCAGAGTTGTCAACCGGATTATCATAAATTGGACTGTTTAAACTTTAAAAATTCATATTTTGGTCATCCCACATCCAAATCAGATGATTCAAGTGCCAGTGTGTTACATTTTTGGTACTCTTCATAGTGGAAGTGTAAAATCTAGGACAAGGGTCCTCAAAATATTCCATGCAGAGCTACAAGCCGAAATGGCCCATGAAATGACAAAGAGAAAATCCAGTCAACCCAAGCTAGTCTTGGCCCAACCCAGTCAATCCTCATCAGTCCGGACCATTCAACCCAAGCCTATCTATCCTAGCCCAGCTCAGACCAATCCAAATCAAATTGGTTCAACCCATGTACATTGTACCACCTAATATGTAATATATATTATATATGTATTGTATTGTATAGATAATAATTCATAATATATATATATATATATATATATATATATATATATATATATATATATATATATATATATATATATATATATATATATATATATATATATATATATATATTAAGGGAGGCTGAGAACGACAAAGGAGAGGAAATGAAGAAGAATGGAAAGGAAAAAAAGATGGAATGAGAATCCAAGAAGAGGCATTGGCCAGTGGGTCTCTAATGAAAAATATGGAAAGAAGATATCGGGGAGAGATTGAGAGACTTGGTGGGGATTTGATAGAAAATAGAAACAGGAATTGCAGGATGTTCTGATTAGGAAAGCAAATCCAGGGACCCAAAGCAAAGAAGATTGAGAGTAAGTACTCTAAGAGAGAGAGAGAGAGAGAGAGATTGAAGAAGATTGCAAAGAGATAAGTGTTAGGATTGGGAGTCCGAACAAGAAGATTTAACGTGGTACAACACCCCATCGTGGTGGGATGCCTACGTCCACCAGAGAAAAGAGTGACTTCTTTCATTCCCAAGAACAATCTATAAAATTCTCTACCTAATAGGCCTATCTCATCTGTCAACCGTACCTAGGGTTTTCACAACAGGGACAATTTATAGGGATCCCTAAAACCCTAGTCCCCACATAATTATAAGTTTACCCCCATACATGTAATAAACCTAAACTCTAATACAAGTACTACGTTAATAACTGTGTGGACTCCACAGAATACGAGACACTAAACCCAATAAATCTCCACCTGACTTAGATTCTACAAGCCACTATGAAGAAAACTCGTTGATGTTGATTCTGTAAACCTGTCTCTGCCGAACCACTACACCTAAACCATCATAGCCCACACCCAGTCCGGGTGTCCTGCACAACTCACCGCCGAATGATGTGATGTGACTCCACATCTCCCACTACTGCAGCATCACCAAAGAGATCACTGTCACTCACAGTCCTCTTGCAACTTCAGTTGGACCTGAAACCCGAGCCTCTCACCTCTACACCTCCAATGCAGACCTAGAGATCTGACTCCTTATCCCAGTCCGTCAGTCTTTCTTTATCCACGGTGTAGCATCAACTGGTCATCATGCACACCTTATCGGGATTTAAACCAACCGTCTGATTCAAGGAAAAACATCCCTGATCCGATCAAGTCCACTATTTTCAGACCCGAGAGATCCTTCTTCTACAACAACTTGATAAATCCCCACATACGACATTCCTCGCATGCAAAACCTGATTCACAAGACCTCGACCATTAACCACCCCAAACCTCCAACCAGGATCTTACCTAGCACCTTCTGTAAACCAAATAGAGTCCTCCTAGATCCCAAAGGCACTTACATCATCCTTGATAAGGTCTCTCACATGTGATAATAGAAGTAGGAAGCAGGCCAATCTCCCTCACAGCCACGTCTCCCTCCTGCATGCTCATGGTTTCCTCAAAGGAAACTCAGAAAAACTTGGAAAGTTTACTGACACCATCCACGCAGATTTGATGATTGGATCTTTCCAGCTTTGATAAGATCTCGAGATCCATTGATCGCACATGCGATAATGGATCAACATGTCTCCTGATAGACCCCCAGTGCATCAATCTGGTCCTCCCATCGACAGAGGTCCATCTCCTGTCTCATGCGATCCCACATGCAGCACAGCTACACAAGTCTCTACAGATCCCCTCGCATAACCCGCGACTCCGCACGATGGCACCTCATCAGATACTTGATGCCAAGGTGAAGCTCTGACTACCTCGAATCTTGTTGATGACAATACTCCTTCCATGGTTGGATCGCCAAACCTGCCATCTGCAGCCTGCTCGCCCATTGAATCACCTGCCGAAACAACTACTGACAATAGCCACTTAGTCTCCTTCCTCGATCCGCCTGTATCATTCGCGATCTAAGGTGGGGCGGTGACCCCCTAATTTGCCTTCGCGACTGGATCGCCAACCATCGTTTGGATCAACGACCCTGGTCGCGGCATCCCATTCTCCCTGGAAGAATCATTACCCAGATGCGATAAAACCAGGAAGGGTGGATCCTCCATAAAAGCTTCGTTCCTACAAATCTGATGTACATTCTTTTCTTTTTTTTCAAATGCAATAATGACTACTTTTTGCAAAATAAGATCAAGAGGAGAAAGAAAAAAAAAAAAGCTCTTACTCTTTCTCACGTATTCAAAACTTTTTATTTTTTTTCTTAACTCCAATGCCTTTTAAAAAAAAAAGGATCTGGGATAAAAATAAAACAAAAAAAAAACAAAAAAAACTCGCTTGTTTTTTCTTACAATTTCAAACCTTTTTTCTTATTTATACTTTCTAGGTACCTCTCCCTTTTTCTTAGATCATTGATCGAGAATCTGGCTCTGATATCACTTGTTAAGATTGGGAGTACGAACAAAAAGATTTAACGTAGTTCAACACCCCATCGTGGGATACCTATGTCCACCAGAGAAAAGAATGACTTTCTTCATTCTTAAGAACAGTCTATAAAATTCTCTATCTGACAGACTTATCTCATCCGTCAATCGTACCTAAGGTTTTCCCAACAGAAACAATTTATAGGGATCTCTAAAACCAACAGAAACAATTTATAGGGATCTCTAAAACCCTAATCTCCACATAATTACAAAAAGAATCGATGAAGACAAACCAGAAAAGGAAACCCGATAAAGAGAGACTCTGTGGACTCTAAATAGAAAGAGATCGAGAGAGGATTAGAGATGGAGAGATTGAGAGATATCGAAGGAAATAAATAGAGATTAAGGAGGGAGAGCACTCGAGAGAGAGGGGACTAAGAAAGAAATTCAGAGAAAGAGAAGAGAGAAATTAAGAGGGGATAACCAAAGTGAGAGACAAGAGGGAGGAGCAGCAAGGCAGCAAAGAGAGGAGAAGAATGGAGCAGTAGCAGACCGAGAGGCCGGAGAAGAAGCCAGCCAGATGAGGAAGAAGGAGAGGGATAAAAGGTTTGCTATTCTACATCCCCTTCCTCTTACATGTACTGCTACCCAGATCCAATACCCAACTACCATTGCCACCAGCTCTACGCATCCATCGTTAACCGCCATTGAACCTTCCCTGACCTGCAACTAAGTCCCCAGCCGAGAAACCTTCATCACCAACCTGTTCCATCCACCATCAACACCCATCACTCCTACGACCATTGCGATCAGCCTTCAACCCGCACCACCCGATACCCAGATCATCAACTCCCATCCACCTGTTCATCACTTCGTGCATCTGTCACAACCCAACACACGCCCCGATTCTGCCCCCATCAACACCTGGTCCATCCATGCAACCAACCTTCTTCCTGGTTACACCCTGTAGCTCTACCAAAACCCCTCAACACCTGCCATCGCCACAAACCCCTACATACACCATGCTACCTCACCTACTGATCCCACCTACATCACCAGCCCTATATGCATCTTCCAACTGACCTGCTGCCACATTTTATCAGACCTGCACTACACCACTCAGCCTCGATCTAACATGCATTTTCGTGGCCACCTGTTATCAATACACCCAAAACGTTGGCCAGTCCATTCCCTTGCATCACACCTCCTCATCTTCCACCCACCTAATCTTACAACCCGTGAGCCACACCTGCCCAGCCACCATCACCTTTCACACTTCATACTCTTGCTGCCTAACCTTATATCTGTCCTGCCATCTAATCAAACTAACCCCTGCAGCACCCATTGATCCTACCCGATTTCTTCTCTGCAAATCAGAAAATCTGAACGCTTGATTGATGCCATGCAACCTACCCCCATTGGTTGGATCATGATTTAAAATTTAATGTGGATGAAATATACCATTATCTGAATTTTATGTGATTAATCCAACATGATCTGAAATTTTAATGTGATCAATGTACGCTTATGCTTGAAATCTAATGTGATTGATCCTTATACTTGAAATTTAATGTGATGCATCCGACTATGGCTGAAATTTAATGTGATTGATCCGACCATATGCTTGAAAATTTAATGTGATTGGTCCGACCATATGCTTGGAAATTTAATGTGATTGGTCCGACCATATGTTTGGAATTTTGATTGGACCATTGATCTTGGAATTTTGATGTGATTTAAATATGGACCACTGATCTGGAATTTTATATGATGAATATGGACCATTGATCCAGAATTTTTAATGATTAAATATGGACCATTGATCTTGGATGTTGATTTTGATCTAAACCATTGGATCTTGATTATGTCTAATTTAAATGATTTTGAATGGTTATATTATAATTTAGAGTGATCTGAAATGTTGAATCTTGATTAAGAGAAATTTAAATGATTTTGAACAGTTGGGTTATGATTTTAAGTGATTTGAACTATTGGAGGATCATCATGAGTTGATTAGATGAATCTGAGCCATTGATCTTGGCCTTTTTTGATGAATTCTAAGTTATTGATCATGATTATCATGTTTTAAAGAGATCCAACCGTTAGATTGAGGATCTAACCTAATATGTTGTTGATGTGAAAGATTCTTTGAGTTTAAACTGTTTAGATCGAGGATTTGATATTATTTACACTGCCATATTTGTGTGCATTGCCATGTTTAAAATGCTTCTTGTTATATCTGAGATGATAATATTGTTTTGTTGTCATGTTTGAATATTTTCATATTGTTGGCAATAACTTACTTTCTGCAACACCCTAGTCGAACTGCCATATCTGTATACCTAGTAGACATATTACGTGTGACGACGTGCGTGTAAACACCACATTCACTGGAATGATAAAAATGAAAATTAATAAAAATCTTAATCAAGAGATATGAAGTCTAACCTAACACATTCCAAAATTAGGGTTTTAGGTCAAGGGTAGCTTTAGGATGATCTCTACCCCTCAGCTCATTTTTCCTTAGGATACAGAGACCTAGATAGTTGTGATGTGAATCCAACCATAGAGCATCTAGGATCATCATTATGTCATATGAGAACACATTCTTGTACATCAATGAATTAAATCAGCTATCGAACTATGCGGATCCTGATTCTTAGGGCAGCACCCTAAGATATGTAGGCAGTTTAGAGAGATTTTCAAACACAGCTCCATATTTTTATCTTGAAAGAACACATTAGTAAATTAAGTCATTCAAAATTCTCAGATTCTGTCCACAGGGATAGATTCCTGAAAGACATACTCAGACCTTGTCAAGAGGGATAGATTCCCGAAAACATTCTTAGACCTTGTCAAGAGGGATAGATTCCCGAAGGCATTCTCAGACCTTGTCAAGAGGGATAGATTCCCGAAGGCATTCTCAGACCTTGTCAAGAGGGATAGATTCCCGAAGACATTCTCAGATCCTATCAAGAGGGATAGATTCCCGAAGACATTCTCAGACCTTGTCAAGAGGGATAGATTCCCGAAGACATTCTCAGATCCTGTCAAGAGGGATAGATTTCTGAAGATATTCTCAAATCCCGTCTAGAGGGATAGATTCCCAAAGGCATGACCACATTCTTAATTCCTTTAGGTTATCCATATCTATCATTAATCTATCCACATCAATATATCCATATCCATAACCCATCACAATGAACTACGTTGTACCTGATTTTCAGGACCTCTAAAATACCTAGGCAACTTGGAGGACTCTCCAAGTACGGTACCACATCTTAGTGTCCTTAGGTCCTCCCCATATCTGTAACCATATCCATATCCATATCTACTTTAATCCACAAATTCAATCTCAATCAACTATCAAGTATAAACTTTACCTTGAACAATTGAATCTAATGAAGCTTAAGCATAAATTACATCCATAAACTTTAATCACATTCCGTTCGAACTACATTATGGACTTGATTTATAGGATTGGAATACGTAGGCAATTTAGGATGGACGTCTTCAATTCAGTCCATCACCTAACCATCTTTGGTTAGATTCATTGTATATTACTTTGCTTGTTTATTTACTTTGAGAACATATTTGGCTGAACCTAGGTTAGAAGAATTTAGCAACTTGGCATAGGATCCCTCATAAGCCCTCAGCTTTGGGTGCCTAACACCTTTCCAAACTATACCTTGAATGCTTACCCATTCTCTGATAAATTACAGCTGATATATATTAGATCATGAGTTAATAGAAGTTTTGTTCTATGATGAGGCTACATTTGAGGTCCTAGACCTTAATCTAGGTAGCGATTCCAAATCTTTACCATCCATTAGCGTAGATGGACAAGATTAAAAGCGAAATTATTTTATCCTCACAATAGTATGGCCATGTCTGGGCCCAAAGTCCATGAGTTTTTAGATAGGGTTGAGTCTATTGATAGTTCTGAGTCCGTTTCAATAGGAACCTCCTCCTATGTACCTCTGTTTTTAAGCGTTAATAAAGAAATTTTTTCTAATTATACTGTGTCTACTTCTTCCAATCCCTTTTCTTCTAACTCTAACTTTGATGATAATGATAATGATGAACCACCTCCCAAAATTCTACAATCAATTAAAGCCTCGAAAGAGAAGAAAACCCAACCTACCGGCGAAGACTTCAAGATGATCAATTTCATAACTAAAGAACAATCTCGTGAGATTAAAATTGGCATGACCTTGACAAATAAAGAGCAAATTGACAGAACTATTGAAAGAATTCCAAGAAGCATTATTATGGTCTTATAAGGATATGCCAGGCATAAATCCAGAAGTGGTACATGACAGGATACCTCTAGTCCCCAATGCAAAGGCGCACAAGTAAAAGTTGAGATGACTACAGCTCGAGTGGACCCTAAAAGTCAAGGAGGATATAATGAAGCAGTTTGACGTCGGGTTTTTAGAAGTCTTGAAGTACCCAGAATGGCTAGCTAATCTGGTCATTGTGCCCAAAAAGGATGGCAAACTGAGAGTGTTTGTAGATTATAGAAATTTGAATAAGGCAAGCCCCAAGGATGACTTTCCATTACCGAAAAATAGACATCCTAGTTGATAACACAGCCAATCAAGCACTCTTGTTTTTCAAATATGGTTTCTCGAGGTATATCCAGATCAAGATGCCATCCGAAGATAAGGAAAAGACTGCTTTCACAATAGACTGGGGTACATATTGTTATACAATGATGTCATTTGAACTAAAAAATGCTGGGGTAACCTATCAAAGAATGGCCACGACGGTGCTGCATGATCTGATCCATAAAGAGGTCGAGGTGTATGTAGATGACATGATTGTAAAATCACTTACTAGAGAAGACCATATTACAGCAGTGAGAAAGTTCTTTGATAGAATCAAGTAGTACATACTCAGGCTTAATCCACAGAAATGTACATTCGGTGTAACTACAGGAAAAATGCTAGGATTTATGGTTAGCCAGAGAGGAATTGAGATAGACCTGGCCAAGATAAAAGTCATATCTGAGATGCCGTCTCCCACCACAAAAAAGGAGATAAGAAATTTCCTGGAAAGACTCCAATACATCAATTGATTTATCGCACACTTCACTACAACATGCAATCCAATCTTTAAGCTATTAAGGAAGAATCAACCCAACTAATGGAACTCTCAATGTCAGTTGGCTTTCAACAAGATCAAGTCCTACCTGTCAAATCCACCAGTATTGGCTCCACCCATCGCTGGAAGGCTATTACTCCTTTATCTGTCAGTATTAGAAGATTCCATGGGGTCAATGATAGCCCAAAATGATGATGATGGACAAACAAAAAAGGCAATATACTATTTGAGCAAGAAGTTTGCAGGATATGAAACCAATTATACACCGTTGGAGAAGACATGCGTGGCTTTAGTATGGGTAACCAAGAGGTTGAGACACTACATGTTGTCCTATCATATCATACTCATCTTAAGGATGAACCCGTTGAAGTATCTATTTGAGAAGCCAACATTGATTGGGAGGCTAGCCAAATGGCTTGTATTGTTGTCCAAATTTGATATCACATATGTTACTCAGAAATCCATCAAGGGAAGTGCAATCGCAGATCATATATTTGCCCATCTGATTAAAGACACTCTCAGAAACTTAGAGGATGTATTCCCAGATGAGGAGGTTTGCATATTCAAAGAGGAAAAGTAAAAGGAATCATGGATGATGTTCTTCGATGGTGCTGCTAATCACAGAGGGTGTAGAGTTGGGGTGTTGCTTATAGATCTAGAAGGAGAGTTCGTGCCATTCTCGCTATGATTAGAATTTGAGTGTACAAACAATATTACAGAGTATGAAGCTTGCATCATGGGGCTCAATGCAGCACTCACAATTGGCATCAAGAGTTTGAAGGTTTATGGAGACTCATCTATCGTTATTTACCAAGTCAGAGGAGATTGGAAAATCAAAGATGAAAAATTGATACCTTATCAACAACACGCAATCAGTTCGGTACAGAGCTACAGATATTGAGTTTGACTATTCCCCAAGGGACACAAACAAATACGCTAATGCATTGGCCACTATGGCTTCAATGATCGATGGTGATCTTGTCAAACATACAAGGCCCTTGATGACAGAAATAAGAAGACAGTCGGCATATACAGAAGTTAATGCACTGATATTTGATGGCAGACCCTAATTCGCACCCATAGTGAACTTCATCAGAGAAGATAAGTACCCAATGGAAGCAATAACTGGAGAGAAGAAAACACTGAGAGGATATGCCTTGTAGTTCATCCTCTATAAAGATATCCTATACAAAAGATATTACTATGTGGTACAATTGGTCTGCATTGATGAAGAGCAAGCATAAATCCTTATTGAACAAATACATCAAGGAGTCTGTGGACCACATATGAATGCTAGTTGCTCACAATGAAAATTCTAAGAATGGGGTATTATTGGAACACAATGGAAACAGATTGCTTAGAGTTTGTGAAGAAGTACCACAAATGCTAGATCTTTGCCAATCTGATACATATACCGCTTACAGAATTACACAATCTCAGTTCACCTTGGTCATTCTCAAATTGGGGTATAGATGTGATTAGAAAGATTCACCCAAAGGCATCAAACGGACATGAGTTCATCTTGATCGTTATCTACTATTTTACCAAGTGGGTAGAGGCTCAGTCATATGCCAAGCTCACTGTAAATAAAGTAGCCAATTTCCTCCAATAGCATATCATCTGTCGGCATGGGATGCCTTATGCTCTAATATCATATCAAGGTCAACATTTCAAAGGGAAGGTACAAGAATTATACGAGAATTTTAATATCTAAAGGCATCGTTCTTCCCCTTATCGTCCATAGACAAATGGAGCAATAGGCCACCAATAAGAATGTCAAGGTCATCCTTCAAAAGATGACAAAGGCACATGCCGACTGGGCAAAGAAGCTACCATATGAATATACACTATGGGCCTACAGAACTTCTATAAGAACCTCTACTGGAGCTATGCCTTATTCCCTAGTATACGACATAGAGGCATTATTCCAGGTAGAAAAGGAAATGTCATCCCTGAGGATCCTAATGGAGTTCAAAATCCCTAAAGCTGAATGGATTTGATCCCATTATGAAGAGTTGAATCTCATAGATGAAAGGCAAATGAAGGCCGTTGACAATGCGAAGAAGTACCAAGAGAGAATGGCTGCCACTTTCAACAAAAAGGTCCCTGTTCATCATCTGACAATAGGAGATCTAGTATTGAAGGAACAAAGAGTGCCTATCCATGACCCCAGGGATAAGTTTCATCCAAACTGGAGTGAACCATTCACAATAAGGAAATCTTACCTAGAAAGGCAGTTTAACTGATAGATCTGGATAGTGAAGAGCTACAATACCTGACCAACCTCGATTAGGTGAAGCGGTATCATGTCTAACCTCTGCACCTAAAAAAACAAAAACAAAAACAAACGACAAAAAAAAAAGGAAAAGAAAAAAATGGGATGCATATGGTCATTTCACTCTTGGAAGCTGATAATGAAACTCAACCATTTTGGATGGCCTTCAAGACAGGATTGGGCTGGATTATCTAATGAGGCTATTACATCATACCACCTAGGAAGGGTTTTATCACCTCATCATAATCAAAGGAAGAACTTCTTGCTTTCTGGCTAAACTCTTTCATCCATTCATCTATCCAACGGATATCCCAAGAGTCACATATCGAGCCCATCTCTTACATCTTTTGATATCGACCCTAGCGGACATGTCAATCTAAAAAAATGATAATAATGTGGCTAGAACTCTTATCTGTTATCCGCTACATTCAACGAAGTTCAAAGGTTCCAAAGAGCCCTTCCTTCTTAAGCCCATGAAATGGTATCTCTTTAGAGGGATCGACCATTCTATATAAACAACTAAAAGATCCTCCTGATGGGAAGCTCATCTGGATAGTTTCATATCAGCCAAATTTGGCCTTCGTTTTCTCTTACCAATCTTTAAACTTAAAAACTTAGGCTCAGACAAGGTCATGCATATGTATACATTTCATGTACAGCTTACTGTGGTTTTCAATGTTTCTAGCAATTACAGTGCAAGAAAGTACTCTACTAACTCTGTCGTGAATTGGGGTTTTCTACAGGTCATTTCAGTGAGTGTTCTAAAATTTTTACTCATCAGACAGCATGGAAAGATGGATGAGACCTTGAGGAAGTAGAGTAGGCATATAGAATTCACTGAAGATGAGTCCTTCCTAGAGGAGATCCACTTAGACATCCTTCTCCAAATGATGACAATAAATCTATGCCCAAGTTTGCCGAAAGTGGCTATCCAGTGCTGGGGTCCAGTGGCTCATTTGTTCAGGTTTGGTGAAACAAAGTTGTGCCCTACTATTGAGGAATTTAGAGCGTGCCTTCTTTATCTACCCAAGCGAAAGATGTTCAAACCAACCCCAGGGAAAGACTACAAGCAAGAAATAAGAGATTTCTTTGGCAGGAATTAAAAAGAGACAAGCTCATAGGGTCAAAGACTGAAATTGAAGCCTATGATAGAGTCTTATTCACAACTGAAACCTAAGGACAATGAAGTGAAAGAGCAGAGGAGGCGAGTCTATCTCTATTGTATCGTTGCTCTTGTAGAGTCAAGAAAGCTTAGGGTCTCCAATCATCATTGACCTCATCAACCATGTAGAGAAACATCATTCCCATAGTTTTAGCAGAGACATTGAGAGGACTTAATCTCGTAGTAAACCTTTGGGGCCGATGCCATTTAGAGAAGTTTAATGGGCCATTGTACTTGCTTCAGATCTGGTTAGTTGAGAGATTGGGTCTCGTGGAGGAGCTTGAAGCACCACTCGACCGTTATCGACTGGTGGAAAGAGCAAACCCTACTGTTTATCAAGTGGATACAGATTGGCTATCACATCTCGAACAGATGACCTTTTCAAGCATCAGATGGAAGTGCAGCTGGTGGAATACAGAGAAGTTTTTACCAATACTTCAGGTAACATAGATGTTCGGATCTTGGCCTTGACACACACTTCGGTTTACTCACCTGCAAAGTTGTTCCATCAATATGAGGTGTTAAGAGACATCAGTAAGAAAGGAATCAGTTGTAAAGCTCCCAGAGAGTTGAACCTCAAGCTGGCCAAGACTGTCGCTAGTGGATGGGATCAGTGGATGTCTCAGAGACTTTCTTAGATTTATTTCAATACATTTAAACATTCCTGTAGTGATTTATTCATGTCATTTCCTTTAAAGCTATGTAGTCAGACACAGTTTAGACTCATTGAGCACCATTTCAATTTCAACCAGTTCTTCCCCAATTCATTCAGAGTATGCATGCTAACTATCATTTGCTTTGAGTTTTTGCATGAATTGTGTGATAATTTCTAGTTTTGATATCATGATGGTAATGGCATTCATGTGAAAGCTATGTTTGATTTGGTCTGACGATCTTGTCTTTTAGGAAAGTTTCTTCTCTCTCTCTCTCTCTCTCTCTCTCTCTCTCTCTCTCTCTCTCTCTCTCTCTCTCTCTCTCTCTCTCTCTCTCTCTCTGTGTGTTTGTGATATGAGGGGCAAAAATATGGTGCACTTATCTTTACGATCATTTGATACAATCTCGGCTAAAGAAGGGTATCTGGCACCCCAATTTCACTATCCCCAGTTAAAAAGAACCTTACTGGTAAGTAGACAACAAGAGAGAGAGGTGAGTAAAAGTTTGGAAAAGTACAGGGAAGGTGAGTGAAACTCTTTCAAACTGATAGTCAATCAGTCCTTGTGTACTCACTACAGTGTTCTGAGCCAAACCAAAGTGCCCCCAGTGTGTAGAGTTTAGGAAAACACATTCGGAAAGGTTATGGGTCCCAATTAAGGTTTGTAATTTTGGTGATGACTTTGAGGCTGATTTCACTAGGTCCCAAAGTGGTCATGGGTTGAAACCTAAATGGATGTGTAGGTCATGGAATTACCTTATAAATAAGACCAAAATCACTCAATTCTGATGTCAAACGAAGGAGATATCGAGATTTTAGTCAGACTAAAAAGTACTTAAATATCCAAGGGCTTGCTTGCAAATTATCATAAATTAAAGATTTATTAAACTAATTATCATAACTTGGATTGATCAAACTTCAAATCGTTATACCTTGATCATCCGACTTTGAAATTAGGATTCAAGCACCAATAAGTTTCATTTTCAATTCTCTTTAAAGTGGACGTAAAAAATCCAGGGCAGAGGCCAGCAAAGAAAACAAGGTAGCTCTCATAGAAAAAGAGAGGGTCATCTGTGAAGACAAGTGAGGAAATTTAAATTTAATAGTTCCTTGGGTTTCCTTAAGAAAAATATGGATCATCTGTTTTTGCCTTTGATCTTGTCCACCCATGCTGATGGATGGTAAAGATTTGGAGTCGCCACCTAAATTAAAGTATAGGAACTCAAATGTAGTCTCATCATAGGATAAGACTTCTATTAACTCATGACCCAATATATCAGTTTTGGCCTATCAGAGAACAGGTAAGCATTCAAGGTACAATTTGGGAAGGTGTTAGGCACCCAAAGCTAACCGATCTAAAAATTGGCCTCCTATGTGACTCTACTTTCCTTAGACTCTATCGTTCTAACTGTTCATGGTCAATAGATGACTAGGGCTCATGGCAGATCCTATACCAAGTTTTTAAATTCTTCTAACCTAGGTTCAACTAAATATGTTCTAAAAATAAACAAACAAAATAATATATAGTGAACAAAACCGAAGATGGTTCGGTGATGGACTGAATATGATACGTCCATCTCAAATTGCCTATTCCATCCTAGAAATCAAGTCCATAACATAGTTCGAACAGATTATGATTAATGTTTATGGATGTGATTTA
Organism: Protea cynaroides; assembly: GCA_028583415.1. Lineage (NCBI taxonomy): Eukaryota > Viridiplantae > Streptophyta > Magnoliopsida > Proteales > Proteaceae > Protea > Protea cynaroides. Next base: position 78,259,934 of record CM053266.1, read on the forward strand.
GGCTTGTGCTTTATTATATTCAATTGTTCAAGTTGAGATTTATGCTTGATGAACGGATGAGATTGAATCAGGATGGTCCATATGTATTGAAGTGGATATGGATAATGGATAAGGATGTAGATAGTGGATATGAATGATATAAGAAAACTAAGATGTGGTACCATACTTGGAGAGTCCTCCAAGTTGCCTACGTATTCTAGAGGTCTTAGAAATCATGTACAACATACTTCGTTAAAGGAAAACACTAATGATGATATCGAATAAGACCGGTATAGTCTAAGAAGGGTGATGTCAAATAGTACCGGCACAGTCCAATAAGGTGATGTCGAATAGGACCGACATAGTCTGCTAAGTGATGTCAAATAGGACCGATGCAGTCCAAAGAGGTGATTTCAAATAGGACCGACACAGTCCAATAAGGTGATCTTGAATAGGACCGACACAGTCCAATAAGGTGATGTCCAATAGGATTGTCATAGTCCGCTAAGTGATGTCAAATAGGACCGAGACAATCCAAAGAGGTGATGTCGAATAGGATCGATACAGTCCAAAGAGGTAATCTAGAATAGGACCGACACAGTCCAAAGAGGGATACCAAATCAGATCGGTACAGTCTATCAGACGATGCCAAATCAGACCTACACAATCTAAGGGGAGTGGAACCGTATTGATAATCTTCTCAAATTGCCTACGTATCCTAGGATTTTACCCTAAGAATCAGGATTCGCGTATTTCGAATGATTCATTTTATTGAGTTCAAGAATGTGGGCTCATGTAACGAAATGATGATCCTAGATGCCCTCTGGCTGGATCCACATTACACCTATATAGGTCTTTGTACCCTAGGGAAATGAGCAAAAGCTACCCTTGACCTAAAACCCTAATTTAGAATGTGTTGGGCTAGGCTTAATGATTCTTGATTAAGATTTTTATAATTTTCATTCTTACCCTTCCCATGAATGTGGGTCCCTACATGCACATCCCCACCTAATATTTCTACTATATGTACAGATATGGCAGTTCGACTAGGGTGTAGCAGAAATTAAGTTATTGCCAATAAATGAAAATATTCAAGCATGGCAAGTAAACAATATGTATCATCTCAGGTATAGCAAAAAAGCATGTGAATCAATACGGCAAGACAGCATGTGAACAAGCATAGTAGCATCTCATGTATTATTTTCAATTAAAATGTGTCTCAGTATGTCGGATCAATTCCTCTAGATCTATGGTTGAGATTTAATGTGATTCTCTCAATGCATCACAATCAAATCCTTGATCTATAGTCTGGATTCAATTTATCTTCTTAACATTGTGACACGATCAAATCCTCAATCTAACTGTTAAATCTGTTCAAAACATTATCATTATGATCAATGACTCAAATTTCATCAAGACATCCAAGATTAAAAGGCTGAGATCTCACATCATGTTATAATCATGATCAAACTAATATCTAATGGTTCAAATTCATCTTAATCACTTATCATGACAATCTAACCATTTAAATCACTCCAAAAGATAATCTAATGGTTTAGATTACTCAAAATGATAATCCAATCGTTCAGATTCATTCAAATCACTCCGAATGATAATCCAATGGTTCAAATCATACAAAATGATAATTTATCAGTAATTTTCACATCAAAATGGATTATGATCAATGGATCAAAATTTCATGATCAATGGCCATATTTTTAAGGGAAATTTTGGTAGACCTCCCCTGCAGTTTGTCGAAATATTAAAAACCTCCCTCCATTTGAAAAAAAAATGCAACAAACCTCCCCTGTGGTATATTGAAATTTTATAAAACTTCCCTCTGATAATTTTTTATCGTTTTTATTTTTTTAATCCCAACTTTACCCCTACATTAATGTGTACTACCCATTTTGCCATTTTGATTGGGAAACCAAAATAGTTCTAACCCTAAGAGTAAAATCGAGTTTTACCTCATTCCTCTCCTGTGTGAGTTGTTAGCAAACACTCGCCTTTGTCTCCCTCTACTTCGGCTTTTCATCTCCTTCAATCTCATCTGCCTTCGTCTCCCTTAATTTCATCTTCGTCAACCTTGTCTACCTTGGTCTCCCTCAACTTCGTGATCGTCTGCCTTTGTCTGCTTTTGTATGCCTTCGTCAGCCTTCATCTGCCTTCTTCTCCCTCAATTTGTCTCAATTTCTATCCTTTTGTAAATGAACCCATGAAGAAGACCCCTTTGTTTAACCCCCACTATCTTCACCTTTGCACTACTCCAAAACCCACCCCAAAACCCTAACAATCTTGCCACTGTTTGCAGCTTCAAACCCTAGGGGCTGGCCTTGTGCATGATTTTGAGGTGGCTATGGCGATTTCCATCTAACAGAACTCCAGGCCAGGTATGATTTATCGAATATGCATGTTGAGGTGGCTTTGTCTCTAAATTTTTTTATTAATTGTGTGTTTTAGGGATCTGTTGAGGTGGCTTTGTTTAATATTTGCATCTGAATCCCTTTATTAATTGTATTTTAGATCTGTTAGGGATTAGAACTCATGTTGAGGTGGCTTTGTCTCTGAATTTTTTATTAATTATGTGTTTTGGGGATCTGTTGAGGTGGTTTTGTTTAATATTTGCATTTGAATCCTTTATTAATTGTATTTTAGATTTATTAGGGATTAAAACTCATGTTGAGGTGGCTTTCTCTCTGAATTTTTTATTAATTGTGTGTTTTAGTGATCTGTTGAGGTGGCTTTGTTTAATATTTGCATCTGAATAATATATAGGAATTAGAACTCTAGGCCAAGTATGATTTATTGAATATGCATGTTGAGGTGGCTTTGTCTCTAAATTTTTTATTAATTGTATGTTTTAGATTGAGGTGGCTTTGTTTAATATTTGTCTCTGAATAATTTATTAAGGGAATATTTTTTAATCAACACTATATCTATTTATTAAGGGCTTTGTTTAATATTTTCTAATCAGCATTATATCTATTAGGGATTAGAACCAATTGTTTAATATTTGTCTCTAAATAATTGACTATTAGAAATTGTTTAATATTTGTCTTTTAGTAATAGTTTATCGCATTTGAGAATATGGGTGATTAGCAATTGTATACGGGTGATTATCAATTGTTTAATATTGGCTAATACTAGTCTGCTATGAATTGTGTATCTGTTGCAGTATGAGTGTTAGAGTAAAGGTAATATATAAATTATAGTATGTCTGCTGAAAAATGGGTAGACCCAGACAAGTACGGGTACATGGATGTTGTGTATGACAAGTACAATAGCGTACTAGATCATGTAAAAGAGGAGAAAAATATTACCTTCTCAGTCTCATGTGTTCCCCCAGAAGGTAAACTTGACATACCAATTAAGTCAAATACGGATGTAGTCAATATGTTGGCATCTAGTCCAGAAGAATATTTCTTAAAACTGATTGCATTTGATGTACAAGTTAGTCAAGAGTACAGCAAAGACTACACCGTTAATGGATACCCTCCTTCTATAGCTAGTAGAGATGGAAAAAGTGGGATTCAAAGCTCAAAAGTCCCAAAATGGATAGCTCCCACTGTTAAGTATATTGGGCACCTAAGGTGGCTGTTAGAAGGGGTGGATTTCCACAGATACAAAGGACAAGGGGGGCTTCCAGAAATAGGACAGGGGGAACAGGGGATTTTTCCAGAGATAGGACAAGGGGAACAAGGATGATTTCCAAAGACAGTACAGGGGGAACAAGGGGAATTTCCAGAGATAGGATAGGGGATACAAGGAGGATTTCTAGAGACAAGACAAGGGATAGAGAGAGGATTTTTAGAGACATGACAGGGGGATATATAGAAGAGAAGACAGTTCATATTTCAGATGATGAGACAGAGGTATTTTCAGCAGTTCAGACTAGTAGACTTTCAATGGATGAAACTATGGGGGTCTCAGTAGAGGATGAAACAAGGGGTATTATTTTGATAGTTCAGTACACACTGTCTCTTCAGATAGAGAGTAGGAGAGCGAAAATTAAGCTAAAGAAAGCTTAGAAGAAGATTTAGATGAAAAGGAGCACATGGTTGATGAGCACAGTTTGCAAGAAGAAGAATCTATAGATGAGATTCATGACAATTGCATAGCACCTGATATTGTAGATGATGACACTATAAAACTATCTGAAGCAATGGTTTTTAAAGATGTCTACCATTTTAGGTCTGTTTTACAAGAATTTATCATTCAATCAGGGGTTGAGATCTTGAGGGTTAAAAATGAAAAGTTAAGGGTGATTGCCATCTGTGCATATAATAAATGCCAGTGGAGGATACATGCATCACCAACAGAGGATGGTAAGACTTATATGATAAAATCATACAAGTCTCAACACACATGCCCCAAAGAACCCAACAACAAAAGTGTAACTACATTATGGGTTGCCAAAAAATTATGTACTGAGTTAAGGGCTGACCTAAAAATGAAGATTCATAGCATGAGTGCAGTCATTCAAGAAAAATATGGTTTTCTAGTACATGACCAGAAGCTTTATAGGGCACGTAGGATTGCCAAGGACCTGAATGAAGGTAAACATGAATAGTCCTATGCCCTTCTACCACAATATGGTCGTTTAGTGAGAGAAACAAATCCTGGGTCTATCTTTAAGCTGAGTTATGAAAAAAGAAATGAAAATGAGATGGCTAATAATCCAGTCTTCAAAAGGTTGTTTATATGCTATGAGGCATGTAAACAAGGGTTCTTAAAGGGATGCAGACCTTTCATAGGACTGGACAGGTGTCATCCAAAAGGGAAGTTTGGAGAGTGTTGCTGGCAGTTGTATCTATTGATGGAAACAAGGGGTTGTTTCCAGTTGCATATGTTATAGTAGAGACTGAATGCAAAGACAGCTGGTTATTTTTCTTGTATAGTTTATATGCTGCCCTTCATAACAGAATTGAAGATGCCCCCTTAACATTCATGTCCGATAAATAGAAGGTAACATCTATGCATAAAGTATTCTTACATTTAATGCATTTATGACATACGTAATTTTTAAAACAGTATTCAGTTTGTTTAATGAGAATTATGACATTTATGACATTGATGACATTTGTAGTTGTTATTGACTATTATGTCTTGTAGGGTCTGAGTGAAGCCATTTCAGAAGTTTTTTCAGATGCAATCCATAGGAACTGTAGCAGGCATCTGTAAACCAACTTCAAAAGTAATTTTTCTGGATTGATACTAGAGAAAGAGTTTTGGAATGCAGCCAAGTCAGCTACTAGGTTTCATTTTTAAAAGGCAATGAATGCCATAAGAGCCATAAATAGAGATGCATATGACTAGTTATTGAGACTCCAATCTCAGCATGGGCTAGGCATGCATTTGATCATAGGACCAAGAGTGACCACATAACAAACAACATTACTGAGTCCTTCAATCATTGGATAACACCTTTACGAGGAAAGCTCATTCTCACCTTAATTGACCAACTAAATGTCAAAATCATGCAAAGAATTCAGAAAAGGTATGCAAACCTACAAGGGAAGATTAAAACCCAGAGTGACAAAAAAGTTGGAACAAATTCAAAGACACTCCAGATACTGTGTAGTTGTCCCAACTGGGTTGCATGAATTTGAGGTGACTGGAGGTTTTTCTAGATATTATGTCTATCTTCAACAATGGTATTGTGGACGTAATGTATGGCAATCTACTGGTATACCTTACAAGCATTCAACAGCTGCAATCAGATACATGAGGCACATACCAAAAGACTACTACTCCCCTTATTTCACTATGGAAAAGTACTTGTTGGTACATTCAAAGGTGATGACTTTGACGGTCCAATAGTGTAGCCTCCACCAATGAAGAGATTACTAGGCGGGCCTAGAAAGAATAGAAGAAGAGAGCCTGGACAAGCTGAGCCTAGTCATTTTAAGAGGAGGGCATCTAGTGTTAGGTGTCAAAATTGTAAGGAGGTAGGCCATCACAGTAAGATTTGTCAAAGACCAAAGGTGGCTAGAGAAGATCTACCACTCGAAATAGTGGTTTGAAGGTAAAAACTATATCATATTTTTCTTAAATAAACGCAATCACAATGGGTAATACTCATTTTTACAATAACTTTTATCTTACAAATGAAGTTGTATTTGATTCAATAGAATCTAATCTACTCAAATTATAAGTTGAAGCAAGTTATACAACTCGGTAGTCCAGTTCCTTTGGAACAAATCAACAAAGCATAAGCATCAAGATTAAAAAAAAAAAAAAAATCAACAAAGCAAAGAAGGAGAAACTAGAAATGAAAGCAGTATCTTCATCCTATCAAATTTGAACATCAATATTTTAAATTTACTCATAAAAGAGGGCTTTAATGTTATCCCTGGTTTAGTTTGGAGGTGAAAAGAAAACAAAAAGTCGCTTGGAGGAATCAATAGAGAACAAATATTTCATGCTGTTTCTGCCTTTCAATAAAACCATCGCTGGGGCGACGATATTGCAACGGCATTCATTGGCATCATGCTTGATGGGAAACAAAAAAGAAGAAGAATGATGGGAAGAAAGGAGGAGAAGCAGCCAAAGAAACTATCTTGAATAGTGTGCAGGAGGTCTGTGCAAATACCCAATGCCTCACCTTGAATAACCAAAGAGAACTGGAGCGGTTCTGAATAACAAATTACTGCCACCCAATCACTGAATTTGATAATAAAACCAGTGCCCCTTAAGAGATTAACACTCCCAGTTGCTGCATTAGTGTTCAAAGAAAGGGAATCGGCGGGCGGTGGCCCCCGATGGCGGCAGATCCGTGACAGCAGCGGCAGCAGTAGCGGCGCAGCTGCAGAACAGAGGCGATGAAGTCACATATGAAAGAATCCCTAACCAGCTTTCCCCCAAAAAGTCACGCACTGAAGAAAATCTACCAGAACTTTCCCCTTAGCAGTTTCGTGCAATGCAGGAAAGAAACCCAATATATATATATATATATATATATATATATATATATATATATATGGATCGGATAATCAGGTCTGTTTAAGTGCTATCAGAACCCGCATTTGCGTCTAACCTTCTCCATCCGAATTTAGATTTGAATCCGATTGTTTGGATTTGGATGTCTTTAAACTGGTGCAAAATCAAATCGAATTCAGATTTTCAATTATCCATTTACATCTTTAAAAGTAAGTCATTAATTTCATTAGTTACCCAAAAGAAAAAAAAATCATTAATTTCATTTGCTGAAATTTAATAATTCACATGTAATATACTGTAATGAATCCACTTTTACAAATTCATGCACTTCTATTATGTATTATTTTGTTATGAAACAAATATTATTCTAATTTTATGTCACTTAGGAACGTGTATATGGTAAATGATGTTTATCAAACTATCTGAATAGTACGAAATATTTTTTTCACTTTTTATTAGAATCCTTAATTGCAAAAGACAATTCATGAGAGGGATTCAAGCTCGACAAAAGAGTTTCTTCCCCAACGCACTCGAAGAAAGGTATTATTCGGATCCCTGCCACTATTTTGTTCCCGTTTTCTCTGTATTTCAATGATGCAAGGCATCCTTCCTATTCTAGGGTTGACGACCCTAGGTTTCTAACTCTACCAACTTCTTGCATAAGTATATGATCGGCAAAGATAGCAGAGAGTACTTGATGCGGTTAAAGAACTTTAAGAAATCATTGAAAAGTAAACATTTTTGAAGCTTGAGTTCCTCGACAAAAAAAAAAAAAGAGGGATAGAATGCGTTTATTTTGTATTATCTTTTTGCTATTTGAACTTTCATGACGAGTCACCGATCTGTGGTCATTTGGTAACTAATTTATAATAATTTATAATCGAGAATAGATCACCTCTACCTAAGTGTACTCTCCATAGAATCTTATCATCATACATACTCGGTAAGGGTGTCAACGGGCCGATCTGGGTCGGTTTTGGTTTGGACTGAATTGGTTTCGTGTTTTATAAGCCCAGCTCAAAACATGTCCATTAAGAGTTCGAGCTGGGTTAGGTTGCACTGGACACAATAACTATCGGGCTGGTCCGGTGTCGGTTTATTATCGAGCTGGGCTTATTGAAGTGATTTCGGACTGGTTCGGTCCGGACCGGGCTCATCAAGCTTATCGGGCCTATTTTATATATAAGATATATAACCTATTTTATTATTTCAATCTATAAAATTAGCATCATTTCTTCTATATGCATGTAATTCAGTAAATTGTAACAATTAACATACTCTTTTTAACTATAGATTCATATAATTTTTCGGATCAAGAAGTGAACTATAATAGTGTAATATAATCCATCAAAATTTAAAACCATTAAAATTAAGAAACTAGGCCCGGACGGACCTTACCGGTGTTAGGGTTAGGTATTATTGGTTCGGGCTAGTTCGGGCTTCTTAACGGGCTGGTCCGGTCTGGTTTCGGTTTGGGCTGAAACGGTGTCGGGCTTTACAAGCCGAAACCAAAACCTGTCCATTAAGGTTCGGTCCGGACTGGGTTCGGGTTATATCAGGCTAGCTTGGTCTGTGCTACCGGATCGGGCCCATTTTTGACACCTTTAATACCCAGTGAATCTCACACCTCATAACAGTGATGATATCCATTGAAGAATACACGTACATGGAGGTGATCCGAACTTCTTGTAATCATTGTGTAAACCCTTTTTGAGAGGTCCGGTCTAAAATGATTTTGGGAGTGGGTTTGGCCCCATCACAATTGCTAGCCCACTCTAACATAACTTATGGATGACTGATGAATTGGAAAAGCACAAATTTAGAATTTATGGTGGAAATTGAGGTTGGAATCGGAAAGTGTCATGGATGTGGAATTTAGGGATTTTAATCTAGTCTTACTCATGAGAATGGTTCACTTACATGTACTTGTATTCAGAGGGTTTCCATCACTGTTCATATCTAGTGGATCCCACACTACATTGACTATAATAGGATCCCATGAAAAGTATATGTATATGCAGATGATTCAAACTCTTTATCCAACATAAAAGATTCATCATAATCTCTTATTTATGAACCGATGATGCTCTTTCCATTATTCTACCTATGATTCCAATATATGGTGCTAGTGAACCGATCATCATCCTTATAATAACCAATAAAAAAATATCATATAATAACAGTTTTAGAATGTAAATACGACAAATCTGATTGGTATACATAATCAATAGGGAGCTGACACGTGATTGATACCATATATTATAATATTAAAATAGGACCAGATTAAGAATAGATCGGGTCCAAATCGATACGGCCGATCCATATCAATCAATCCGATACCAATTACTAGACCCATGTTCCAGACCCTTTGACTAAAGTATTTTTGGTACTCATTTGGGAGGGCGTATGGAGGGAGAAAACAAGAGGACAAATTTATTCCAGGCCAAGCAGGTTACCATGATTGATTATTACGCTATCATTGATTAGTTGTTAATGAAATGCAATTTTCTTTCTAAATAATAAGGCCCTTTTTAGTTTAGTTTTTATTTATGTTGATGAGTTATTTATGACAAATCATTTATAAGTCATAAATTATAATCGTTTAATAACACTAGACATAAAGAAGTAATAATGTATTATCACGATTATGATAAACATCGTCTAACCTATTTGTAGAGTTTAGATTATATCAATTTATTTAAATAAAATAAATATCATAAATCATACCAAACAACTGCAATGTGATAATGTATTATGTAATTAATTCTATAATACATACCAAAGAGAGCCTTAAGACATAAAAGACAACAAACTTTACAAAGGAATTACAACATATCACATCCATTTATATATATATTTTTTTCTTTTTTTCTTTTATTTATTTATTTATTTATTTATTTTTTTAATGAGCAAATCCATTTATATATTGCATGCAAGGTTCTAAATCCAAGTATTGGACACGGTATCTCCCATTATCTAATACCGATTCGATTTGGATCTAGATTGATGTACAGATTCAATAGGAAACTAACATGTGACCGATATTATATATAATATAATATTAAAACATGAACGGTACATAATAAGTACATTCTTAGCTTCCGGGTTGATCCAAAAGCTGGTGGACCCAAACCATTACCAGAATTGGCTTCCCATCGATCTAACTAACATGTACAAAAACGGGGAAGGCAATCTGGTCCTGACCGTTACATCTAAAATTTCTCGTTTTTCTTTGGAAATGTTTGTATTCATGGTCTCCAGACAAATTTACTGCCCTTCGGTACAATCTTCTTGGCCTCCAAAGTGTACCAAGAGGATTCTTGCAATTGGTATTTTGATTGCGAAATGAATGAACATTCAGCAACTCGAGAGAAATTGTATAGAATAGCTGGGAAAAAAAGATCAATACCATTCGAGTAGGCTCAGCTACTTTGTATGGCACCAAAGGAACCGTGTGATATTTGATGGTGTCAAACCGAAACCAATAGCCATCCTTTCCATTGTGAAAAAGTGGATACCAGAGCTCCAAATACATGGTTTGCAACTTTCAGACCAAGAGACCCCCTGCTCGAAGATAAACCATGATAGTGCCGTAGGTCTATACTCGGTACCATTTTCGTTGGTTGACACTAATCAAATCATAGGATGGTAGTTTTGAACCCAGATCCAAGAAAGGAGTCTGATCATGTATTGTTTTCTTAACAAAATGTATGGTAACCTTCAGTTCAGATTTTGGTTTTGTAGGCTCAGTAGTAGAATCCGAAGTCAGAGGAGTCCAGTAAGGAATCATCAGAGCAAGGAGATGGGATGCACGGGGATAGGGATTGGGATCCTCTGTAGTGAGGCTACCCCTGAAGTAAGGATCCCACCCACTCAAAGTGGATCCGCATGTATCTCGATGCACTTTAAGTGGATCAGGATATGTGCCGATCCACTTTGAGTGAGTGGGATTCTCACTACAGGGATGGCCTCACTACAGAGGATCTTTTTCCCAGGGAAAACACCTTATCATGGACTATTTCATGATCCACCGGGGGAAGCTTCACCATGGAAAATCTCAAACCTTTCCCCTTTTCTTGGACATTTTACCATTTACTTTTCAAGTCTAGTAATTAGTTTAAAAAAAAAAAAAAATAGAGATCTTATATTTTGTGCGCAATCTCTGGCCTCTAAAGCTAGAAATTCTGCCACCTGCTTCTGGAAATATTGTCAAGCTACTTAGTATTTTACACTAATGAATTCTATTTCATATAAAAAAAAAAATGTACAAAGACAAATGGCCATATGCACCCATTTCCCAACACATTCCAATCCTAAAAAAACCATTGTCTCATTAAATAACGACTAATTGTCTTTCCACAGCTAATTACAAAATCAGTTCACATGGTTGCTCAAAAACTGCAACTAGAAAGACTACCACAGCAGAAGGAACAACTCAGTCTCCATAAAAAACTGAGAAAATTTTTCATGATATCCTATCTTACTTAATAGTGCAGATGAAAAATAAATAATAAAATTCATTAAAAAGAGATGCTCAGTAGGAGGCAGGCATGCACATTACAACAATGACAGCACCAAATGGCATTTACGACTGTAAACTGAGATCCTTGTGAGTGTAGACAACCCCTTTATCACCATCCACCACTTGCCCACTTCCTCGCAGAATCCTACGTTTTGAAACAAGTAAGAAATTGCATAGATCAAACATAAACAATATAGGGAAATGTTAATGGTGATTCACCAAGGTAGGTAAACTTTGTAGAGTTCACCAAATGCCATGCAGCAAGAAATGGTGGACATGAGAGGGTCCATGTTTGGGGTGCCAATACACTGATCAAAGTGACAAAATCAAAAGAAGGCCATGAACCTCTAATATGTAATAATGGATGTCAGTGGCATGTTCATAATTCTCTATATCTTTGGAGACTTTTTACCTATAGAGCATTAAATTTTTCTTTTAATTTGACCAATGAGATGGATGAAGAACTTTTTATAATATGGACCCACCCACATGCTGATCAATTGCACATTAAGTGTAAGACCAGTTGTCCTGAAAATATTAATTGCATACTTTCCCACTTCCCAGTTTTCTGAACCACTGGTTAGCTGGTAGATCCTAAACGAGATCCCTTTCCAGTTTGCCATCCAGTCTAGGTTTTTATGATATGCATTAGCCTTTTCAATTTAACCAGAGGTATCAGTAAGGTATCCGAAAATTGAAAGAGTATGGCCAGTTGTCCTGAAAATATGCCAGGAAAGATACTTCAGCAATTAAGCAATCAAGCAACCAACATGAACATGTACAAACCATCGAGTTGTCAATAGTCCCTCAACCCCAACTGGTCCTCGAGCATGGATTCTGCTTGTACTTATCCCAACCTGTTAAATAACAAACATGAGAGAAGAAACTTGACCATTTTAATTGATGTCTTTCAAAGTTTTTTAATGAAACATTACCTCTGCACCAAGTCCAAATCGAGCTCCATCACAAAATCGTGTGCTAGCATTGTGAAAGACCGCAGCACTGAGAAACACTATAGTTAGCTACCCATATTTTATTGCACCATGTTTTGGAAAGAAATTCATTACAAATAACATGTGATCATTGTATCAAAATGTCAGAAGAATATCTGTATCAAATCCAATATTCTCAAATGCATGGCAAAACAGAACATCCAACTGCAGCAAGTTTCTAAAGAGATGCCAATTCCGATCCAGAACACCACTCAGGCAAGGATCAGTCCTAACCAACCCAAAATCCATGAGGCATGATAGACCAATGCCATCAATTTCTCTGTGAATCACATTCAATCATCCATTCCTGACAGTGGTCAGAAGATCCATCCCAGTCCAGGTAAGGAGTTGGCTGGAACTGATCCGATCCCTGATCCAGTCCTTTAAACAATGAAGTTCATAGTTAGTGTCTGAAAAATGATTTTATCCTAGGAATTTCATACTGTTACTTCAATCTTCCCCACATTGATGCTGTTCAAAGGTTAGTTCCTTCCGTGGATGACTGACTGCAGAAAGGTAGATAACTAAGTTCACAGTATAGCCTATGTCCCTGAAAGCCAATGATAGAGATGCCATTTTCTAGTAATGCTCTTCATATAATATTGTTAACGATGTATATTGGGTTATTATTATAGGGAATGGGCTCACTTCCCTTAGGCCCATTCCCCATTGGGTTTGTTTTATTATGTAAGTAGTGAGCCTAATTATAAAGGCTCATTACCAATTATTGTCTAGCTACATAAGATGCAGGCTGTTGCTGTCCTATGCAGATTAGGAATAGGACTCGATTGTAACTAGGACTGTCCTGTTTTTCCTCCCTTTCAATGTCTTTACGTACAGCAGCAGGAGGAAGTCTCTCTCTCTCTCTCTCTCTCTCTCTTCTTGAAATGTTTATTTAGGTTAGTTACATGGTATCAGAGCATTAAAAATCAAATTCTGGGATCTTAAGCTCTGCAGTTTTGATAGTCTTTATGCTGCCTATCCCCATGAACTAGCTCAGTCCCTTCTCTTCTTGACTGAGTTTTGTGTTTAGTGTTGCTACTACTTTATAGATGAAGTTCAGATCTGATTATTTATGGTCCTCCTTGCTGCTGCTAATATCAAGATCTGATTTTCAAGAAATCAGACCATGATCTGGTGTTACTGCTGCTGTGACTGCTGATCAAGATCCTCTTTTTTTGCTGATATTATACGGAAGTCTGCTGATCGAGATCCCTTTCAGATCAGATCTCGATCCCTTCTATTTATTGCTTCTATTGATCAAATCTTCATGATCCGTTCAGCTTTCAAAACCTGCTGGAAGGACTGCTGATCGAGATTGTTTCTTATTATTATTGCTGATCAGATCTTTTTCAAGATCTAGGTAAAAGATCTAGATTCTTGGAACTACTTCAGATTTCAGTCCTTATATCTATTGCTGATTAGTCAGATATTCTTCAAGATCTGGGTTCTTGGAACTGCCGCTATCTACTGGTACTACTTCTACTCTAATTATTTATTATTTACTAATGGCTGATTCCCAAGTCTTCTTCGGATAATATTCATCATCATGTTTAAATCACCTCAATGAAGTTGAAAGGTGTCTCTAACTATCTTATATGGGGCTCAAACTGTTCAAGCATACATTCACACTAAATGTAAACTCCAATACCTAACTGATGATCCTCCTCTTGATTCCAAAGATGCCACTTCTATTAAAGTCTATGATGAATGGATATGTGAAAACTCCACTCTCCAAACCTAGTTGTGGGGAAGCAAGTGGCCAAGTTTTTAGTAGATCTTCTCCTAGAATATCTATCCGTCAAGAACCAAATTGTTGACAGGTGAGAAGATTTCTATCTTTGATGAAACTTTCTTTTGTCTTCAATGCTTAGTGCCTTCAAGTGATTCAACTACTCCCAAGGACAACTCTACTCTATATGCTGGTTAGAGTCAAGACTCCTCCTCTGGTAAAGGCCATGGGGCTCAGATAAAAGACCGTGAACATGGTTCCTCTGGTCGTCAAACTGACCAGTCCAACATTGATAATCCAACAGGTATTGCACTCATTGTAGGAAAACTAATCATAATGTTGACAAGTGTTGGCTAAGTATGGCCGCCCAGAATAGGTAGAGGCTCTAGCCATCTCTATCTCTACAGATGATGCTTCTCCACCTGTTCCAGCAACTGTCTCTGCTCCAGCTTCTTCTCCCGCTCCTAGCAACACTAATCGAACATCACAGCTCGAAGCATTACTTCAATGGGTCCATCAGCTTGAGTGAGCTAGTCCATCCACCTTTACCACCCTGGCTCACACAAGTACCACTACGCTACTTTCCACCCGTACCCCTAATTCATGGATCATTAATTCTAGGGCCTCTTGCCACATGACTAATAAGTCTCGAGTCATTACTTCCTTTAAATACTGCTAAATCTATACATGTTTTCCTTGCTGATGGTTCCTCCACCCATGCTACAAGTCATGGAACAGTTTCTTTAACCCCTTCCATGACCTTGTCCTCTATTCTCCATGTCCATTAGTCAACTTACTAAAGCTCTCTTTGGTATGTATTATAGAATTAATTATATAATACATTATGACATATATAATTGTTTGGTATGATTTATAGTACTTATTTATATTTAAAATAAATTGATATAATTTAAAATCTACAACTAGGTTAGAAGATGTTTATCATTATTGTGATAATCTATTATTACTTCTTTATATCTAGTGATTCCAAACAACTATTATTTATGACTCATAATTTATTTTCATAAATGATTTGTCATAAATAGCTTATAAACATAAATATAAACTATACCAAAGAGAGCCTAAATCACTAAACTGCTCAGTAACCTTTTACCCTTCTTATTGTGTCTTTTGGGAAATCAGGAATAAGAGGACAATTAGTAGCGCACTTGAGCAATCTGGCCTTTACTACTTGGGGCATACTGGACCGACTACCACCGCTGCTACCATCTTTGCTTCCTCCACACAACTTCAATGGCATCACCGACTTGGTCACCTTTCCCTCTCCAAGGTGAAGACTCTTATCCCTAGCTGCAAGTTTCTCATCCATCTTGAGTGCGAGGTTTGTGAGTTAGGCAAACATCACCGCTCCACCATCTCTGCCTGTTCTGACCATGCGTCAAGGTGACCCAAGGCTCTAGAGAGGTGCTTGGGCGCCTAAGCTTACCAAGGCGTAAACAAGGCATTCCCAAGGCATTGTAAGGGTACAACTTAATAAAAGGATTTATACAAAAAGAGGGGGTTAGAGCATCAATTTTTATAGTTTTTAATACATATGCATAATTCTATGCATTATAGTGTATATATGTACTTATATAATTTACAATGACTTGACATGATATCCTTCGTTGTGAGAGTTGTCAGTCAATTCATGCAAGCTCACTAGGATGCTACTTGTCATATCTTAAGGTATTTAAAGAAGTCTCCAGGTCAAGGTTTTATTTATCTTTGTCACAAGCACACTGATATTGTAGGGTATTCTGATAGTGATTGGGCTGGTGCTAATGGTGATAGACACTCTACAACTGGTTATTGCATATTTGTTAGGGGCAATCTGATCAAATGGAAACTTAAGAAGCAAACTAATGTATCTAAATCTAATGTTGAAGTTAAATATCGTATTATGGCTCATACTGGTGCTGAACTTATATGGCTGAGGAATCTTCTTAAAGAATTGGGATTCCCAATTCATCACCCTATACTATGTTCTATGACAATCAAGCTACTATTTATATTGCTAGTAATCTTGTCTTTCATGAGGTCATATCAAACATATTGAGGTTGTTTATCATTTTGGCAGTAATATTGTTCAAAAGAAGCTCTTGGTTACCCCCTTCCTTACAAAGTCCTTATTTAGTCACGTATTTCAACAAAACTGCTTCAACCTTGGCATGGGTGAATTATATGCTCCAGCTTGAAAGAGGTGTTAATGATGTACATTGGGCTATTATTATAGGGAATGGGCTCACTTCCCTTAGGCCCATTCCCCATTAGGTTTATTTTATTATTTAAGTAGTGGGCCTAATTATAATGGCCCATTACCGATTATTGTCTAGCTACATAAGGCGTAGGCTGTTGCTGTCCTATGTAGATTAGGAATAGGACTAGATGACTAGTTTTCCACCTATCTCAATTGTAACTAGGACTCTCTAGGCCCTGTTTTTCCTCCCTTTCTATTCCTTTATATGATCCAGCTTGAGGGGAGTGTTAACGATGTACATTGGGTTATTATTATAGGGAATGGGCTCACTTCCCTTATGCCCATCTCCATTGGGTTTATTTTATTATGTAAGTAGTGGGCCTAATTATAAAGGCCCATTACCGATCATTGTCTAGTTACATAAGGCGCAGGCTGTTGCTGTCCTATGTAGATTAGGAATAGGACTAGTTGGCTAGTTCTTCCACCTATCTCGATTGTAACTAGGACTCTCTAGGCCCTGTTTTTCCTCCCTTTCCATTTCTTTATATACAGCAGCAGTGTTTTTCCTCCCTTTCTATTTCTTTATATACAGCAGCAGCAAGTCTCTGTTTCTTTTATTGAAAGGTTTATATATTCTAATTTGTTACAAATATAAATTTTCTTTCGTTTCATTTTGGCCAACAAAACCAACAACATTTCATTCCGTGGTCAAAGTGAAACAGTTGATTTACTGAAAATTTTTATCTTTGTGCTTTGGTTATTTCAGTCCATTTCGGTTGTGTCAGTACGTTTTCAATCTATTTCAGTGGTTTTGGCTTGTTTCAGTACGTTTTCAATCTATTTCAGTGATTTTGGCTGAAAGACATACTGGAGTCCTTTTGTTTTAGGTTAAATCTATCGATTTTATTTCGGCCAAAATGAAAGCTATTTATAACTAAAGCTTCAACATCCTAATTTGTAGCCCATTTCAAGAACTTTCCAATGTCCAACCAATAGATTAATATTTTAAATGTTGCATATTTATATTACAATATTTTATTTATTTTAAAAATATTTATTTATTTTATCTATTTTTTTAAATATTTATACTACCGAGAATTTTCACCAAATCACAAAAACAAAATCATTTTGGAACTAAACCAAAACGGCCATCAAAATAAAATATACAACTAAGTTTATATACCCTTAATCCCTCATTATGGTAGTAGTCCATCAATGGTCTCTCTGCTTGTGGTTACCAGAAACAAGTTTCTCTGCCAATGATTTTTACAGTCATACCTGTCAACTTGCTGTAGGAAGATTTTGGCAGCTTCATGATCTTCTGCAATGATGCAGTCCGTATGTGCACTGAAAACAAATGAACATGATAAGATATAGAGAGATACTCATTCCTGCTCAAAGGGAAAGAAAAGAGGGAAATGGCGACATGCCTTCCATGACGATGTATATGATCAATGGCTTCATGCACATCATCCACAATTTCAAGAGTGCAATCCAACGAGTTGTATTCATGATGAAATGACTGTGCCTCTGTAATATTCAGCAAGGAACTCGTTCTTGGCCCACCATATAGAGTAACACCTACAATAAATGCACATCAATTGGTGAAGCTATCAATCTGTCGCTAAACTATTGATGGATTGACACTAAAAACCACACAAGCCGGCATCCTACTCCTACAAGTTGCTTCTTCAGAATGAACACATATATATAAAGAGACAGAAATATATAATATAATCTCATATGGTATATAAGCAATTTCAATCATCAGTCTGCACCCAAGGTTTAACATCCATGTGCTCATAGCCTAGGCATAACAATAAAGATGATGAAGAAAGAATATATTTCGTATTTGGAGTAATCAATAGATTGGCCACACCCATGTGTAAATGGATCAGTTGACCCAACAGCAAGTGGCAGCAAGTGGCAGCAAAGTGCATTACTAAGAGACAACACACAGGCACATGACTACTTTCCAACTGGATTCTGAAATGCCAGGGCTCATAAAGAGATTCTCATTGGAGATTTGAGAGAGATGTTTGAACTTCTGTTTGAGAACTTGCATTCATGAAAACTCTAAAGACACTCAATGGACCCAATGCCTAATGCCCAGTGTGTTTATTAGTAGAAATTTCTTCCAACTTATTTTGCTTGACCGTTTAACAAATCTTGTGAGGAAAAGGTATACCTTCATTGCTGAGCTCTACCATGAGATCATTAAGTTCACCATTCTTCACCAGATCTCTGTGTACAAGAAGAGTTTCCTGAGGAAAGACAAAGAACACCGAGAACCATAGCATGTCATAAATAGGTAGGGGAACATCCAGTTTTTTAACAGTATGCCTTTGTTATAACTACAGTCCAGAACTATAATAGCCTGAACCCTATATGGAATACAATATCATCAGGATTCTCAATGAAATGAAAGTTCGGGAAATACCATAGCATTACAAGCTGCAGGGTAATCTATTTTTGCATCCAAAACAATTCGTTTTGCCATATCCATATTAGCACTTTTATCAACATAAACATGACAAATTCCATCTGTAAAAAGAATAAATCAAAATAAAATAAAAATTTAGACAACTTCCAGTTCGTACTTTAGGCCTCTAGTTCTCAAAGAAAAGGCACAATGTCACAACATCTCTTAGATGACAATAATAAGGGAACATCTCAGGTGTGGAATACAGGATCTGTATATGGTCCTGGTGCACTAATTACTTGTCATGTGTTTCACCTTTAGATAATCAGGACCAACAAATAGAAGGGTCCCACCTAGAAGTTCAAATTAGGAAAAATCAGAATGATCAGAAAACCCCTTTTCCCTTTTTTTTTTTTTTTTTTTGGTCAACAAGACAACAAGTCAGATGACTTTAACCATATTGTTTTGTTAAGCTTTTTTGAAGCATTCTGATAACTAATGAATACAAGGTTAAAATTTCTCTTTCCAGATGATTTTTTATTTAGTGAATCTCTTCCGTGGCACCCATCATATGGTCCCAATACTCTTACCATGGTCGACATGACAAGTTAAAGTGCCAGAAACCTTAAAAATGATCTGGGGCCCTGGCCATAATATTGACATATTGATATAAGATCCCAACCAGCATCTTACCAGCATGACCGAGAACAGGAATTTTGGTAGAATTCTTGATTTGAGCGACAAGTTTATTGCTGCCTCTTGGGATTACAAGATCTATGACATCATCAAGCTGGAGTAAAGGACACAAACAAGTTAAACCAACATGCTCTAAATAAATGAGGACAGCTTTACTATTCCCTCATCTCATCATGTACCTTTAGCAAATCAGGAATTTCATCTCTTGAAGTCACAAGTCCAATAAGCTTTTCACCAACAGAATCTGGGATGGCTCCAGTAATAACCTACGGAAAGCAAGAAGTTCAAATACAGGAATTGATTGCCTAACATGGACAAGGACCTCCCACCCTCCCCAAACCCCAAAAAAAATGAGCCATAAAAGATGCCACTTTCAAGAAACCAAACCTTGTGCAAGATTGCATTTGATCGTTTTGCTTCTTTCCCTCCTTTCAGGAGAAGTCCATTCCCACTCCGAATAGCCAATGAAGCTATCTATTGAATCATATAAGAAGCTAAAGGGTTAAAATACTGGGAAAAAAAATCACATGAAATTGCAAACAAAACAAATTTAGACATTAATTTCCAATTGAAAAATGGAGCATGCTGATGTGGGTATTCTACTTAAACAACAATAATATTAAATTTTATATCAAGCTTCATTTATTTTGATGTAAAGTACTTGAAAGTAAAATAAAGGCAAATTGAAGCATTTGTTTAGGTCTACTCATTGAAGAGAGACTATTATCAGTTTGTTCAAGTCTGTTCATTGAAGAGAGACTAACATCAGTGGCAAAAGATGCAATCTTTGTTTAGGTCTACTCATTGAAGAGAGATTATTATCAGTTGCATGTGAAGCAACAGCTCATGTTGGAGCTTACTGCCTATTTGGTCGTGGAAGAGCCTACTACAGTACTACTACAGGTTGAAGAGAGACTATTATCAGTTTGTTCAGGCCTGCTCATTGAAGAGATTATTATCACTTGCACAAGATGCAACCTTTGTTCAACTCTGCTAATTGAAAAGAGACTATTATCAATTTGTTCAAGCTTGCTCATTGGAGAGAGACTATCATCAACTGCAAAAGATGCAAGCCTTGTCTATGTCTACTCATTGAAGAGAGATTATTATCAGTTGCATGTGAAGCAACCGCTTATGTTGGAGCTTACTACCTCTTTGCTCGTGGAAGATCCTAATACAGTACTACTACTAGTTGCACAAGATCCAACCCTACACGTGATGCAATTTATCTGATTCACAGCAACCATATGATGTCTAGTTTACATCGACCCGACGCTATTTGGTTCTCAGCTACCGAAGCTGCTACTATAATTGATGCACCTACCTATAATGATTGGAGGTACCTATCTTCCGTGAGAAGCGCCTGTGATGGTTATTATTCTCCATCACATATCTTGTTTGTCAGTGGTACTAGTTCATGATTTGATTGCATCTAAGAAGTTCACTCTGTGGTCCCTATCTTCTCCGACAGCCATTTATTGAAGACCAGTGTTGCGGTTGATATATGTTTTTGTTGTTCTAAGTTGGAACTCAAGCTTGAGAGGGAGTGTTAAGTTTTTTTGTATATTCCAAGCTGGAGCATGTTCCAACTTGAGGGGGAGTGTTGAAGAGTGGGGTAATATCCACAAAGAAGTTTATTGATACCTCAATTATTTAGGCTTATATTTATTTCTTTTTTAGACTGAGTTAGATTGGATTTATGTTTTTTTAGTGTAACTAGAAGGATCATTAAGTTGTAATATTTCCATTTCTATTTAATGAGATCAGCAATAAGAAGAGAGACATTCATTTTCTCTCTTCCTCTTCTCGTTTTCTCCCCATCTTCTTCTCCTCTTTTTCTTTCTATTTTGTACAAACCTAATATGATCAAATCAATCATGTCATCCTCCTCAACTCAAATAGGCTCAAGGATTTGTTGAAATGAAATAAATCTTTTTTTACCTGAACAAGAGCATCGGGCCGAGACTCAAAAACAATCAAAAGAACACCCAATGGACATGATGTCTTCTCCAGTATGAGCCCATCTGCAAGCTGCATGAAATAGCAATCAGAAACTCAAATGGATCAGTTACCAAAAAAAAAATCTCATAATGTTCTATCAAACCTACATTAGGTCCAGAAATTCAAGTGGAGAAATGATATAGTCATTCATAACTGTGTGACAAAGGGAAGAACCTCAGAATGACCACCTCAACTGTATTACCAACCATGCATTTGACTCCTTTGCAACTTAAGCTATCAGACTGTTGACATTTCATCTCCAAACAGGGGACTTAATTTTTTCCATTTCTGAAATTCATTTGGAATGAAATGCCAGAGCAATATTTATACCTTTTTGTGGTGCCAAGTAAGCTGCCACATGGCAGACTTTGGGACCATCTGCTAAACCACTACCATATTTCTGGGAAACCAATCAACTCCACTTCAGTTTCATTTATTCTAAATCTTGAAGCGGCATAATTAAATATTTACAGCTATGCCAGCCACATATTTCAGAGGTTGAAATATCAGGTCTCATCGTTTCTATATTGTCATAATATAAGTTCTTACAGAAAAAACATCACATCCCCCTCTCCCTACCTCCGTTCTCTTCAAAACATGACCAACTGGTTCTTCCATTTCTGCAAGTACACGAATTGATTTTGCAAGACTTGAGATCTGTGAGAAAACAACACACTGGATTCAGCAAGATGAATTATTTTCCTCTCCCTTTGGAAGTTTCTTTTAAACAGAACATGTTTCTTATCCTACAAAAAGACCAGATACAATTCGACTGGATATCATTCTGAACAATGAGAATATTAATTAAACAAGCACGAATATCACATTTTGAATAGAATCATACCAAGACAGAAACCACTGGAGAGATAAAAATTTAAAATACAAGAAGGTTCAGTAAAGGTAGCAATGAGATATCTTGCCTTTCCGGGCTTCAGAGTCAACCGGGATATCAATGATTTCTCATAGCCACCCTGCAGTGCTTCAGCAACATCAGCGTCATTCTCAACTTTGATCAAGTTTTCATTTGCCTCAAGAGCATTAGCAATGTCCAGCAAAATTTTCCTTCTATCTTCGGAAGATAGGCTCTGCATCCAAGGCATTTATATAAGATACGCATGCATACACAATATGCAGACCCTAGGGGACGAACAAAGAATGGATACACGTGGAGTCTATATTATGGACATAAATGAACTTCAGACTGGAAAAAAGACACAAAACTTGGCATAAGAAAATGTGAGTATTGTGATAATGCACCTTAAGTCTTCTGGAACATTCCCTTGCTGCAACTGCCATCTCACGTGCACCAATATCTTTGAGTGTAACCCACAAATGTGCGTCTTGATGAAAAAGTGTACCAACACATTCTCCGTTAAGTACTTTTATGATGTTGTTGGGAGAAAAGCCACTTCAGCACATAATAGAAGAGGAAATTAGAGCTCAACAAGTACAATCCATGCCAACTGAGGAATAACAGGTAAACTGAAGCATTTGTTTCAACAGATAATAGAGAGAGGGATTCCTAATCAACTTTTCCACATTTGGTGTTTCTTCGTTAACACATCATTATTCACACTCAATACTACCACTTTCATATGATTGGCAGATGGCAGGATATGTCAAAATAGCTGAAAATGCAGAACTATCAATTTCAGGATCATTTGGAGATTATGGTATAAATCAAAAGCACAGAATATACATTCCAAGTTCTATTATCTGATATTTCCATTAGTGGAGCCAAGCATAATATAGAAGTATACCTTGTGATAACAACAGGAATACCAGCATAAGCTGCGTAGACAGCAGCTTTTACTTTTGCGGTCATACCTCCTCTTCCTAACCTAGATTTGTCCCCAAATGTAATTTCTCCTTGATGTTTTGCCTTCACGTATGTATGGATTAACTTTGAATTTGGATCACTCGGAGGCCCACTGTATAGGCCATCTACATCACTCAATAAGACAAGAAGATCAGCTTTCAGCTCCAAAGCCAAAAGAGCAGCTAAACTGTCATTGTCCCAAAATATGCCAGAAGAATCCTGCAAATAATGCCAATATTCAGAAACCTGACAACATATAAGGTACACAATCCAAAAGGCAGAGGCTAAGAGTCATCAAGAACTTCTTTGGAGGTGTATCATGAACTTCAGCTACAAAACCAATAAGTGGGCATGGACAGAAGGATTGCAATCAACTTAGGTAAAGAAACAGCAACTAAACCTGCTGGATGCTATCCAGAAAATTAGAGATGTGCCTGGTGTATGTTTGTGTGAGTGTCCAGAAAATGAGAGATGTGTCCGGTGTATGTTTGTGTGAGTATACAGAACATAAGCATTGAGAAGCCTCCAGAAGCAACAAATCAAGCCAAAGTTAAGATTCTAATCATTTAAATGCTCTTTTAATTTTCTTACAGAGATCAAAATGAAACACGTTGTACCAGAGCTACACTAGGAAAACCTTATTGAAAAAGAGAATAAAAGAAAAGAACAAGAGGGACTACAAACTGAAGTCAGACAATTTTACAGAGCAATCCAGCGAACTCCTGACTTCGCCTTATCATGTGCCAAAGTATCAAGCAACATGGCACAGTATAGTCAATTACCTTCAACACCTCATCATCTCTCTTCGCAACACCTTATTTACAAAGTATGTCCACAACCACTACTCACGCATACTTTAATTCATGGTATTATAAAACAGAATGAAAACCAACTTCTTTCAAACCTTTTATATGTATGAAATCACAGCATAAACAAACACTATAAGCATCACCATCATCAACACATATCATGGTTATAACAGAAGTTAGATCATCAAATCTCTTACTTCATATGCAAACAGATAAGATCATAAGGAAAGTAAAACATATGTTCAAACACAACAATATATCACCCAAGTGGTGTGAATCCACTATACTCCACTTATTTCTTTCTCGCACACGTAACCGACAATGCTTTAATCAATAAGCAGCACTAATCATACATATATTATCAAATACACATTATTACCTAAACAGTACATTAATTACCGCTTAAAACCCTCACTCACATCTGCCTATTTGGCCTCTAGACACAAAATTGTTTTAACCAAGATAACACCAATTCTAAGAATCTAACTTGAAAATGAAACTAAAATTGATAGATAAACTGATATGAAACTGAACTGTAATCTGGCATAGTACTCTTAAGTGAGGTGGACTCCTGTTGCTATCCACTCTCCTAGCACCCTTCCAACGCTTATGTACATTGAATAAATAAGAATCCACTTAAAGTAGCCCCCACCTGCTGCCCATGATTTCACTGCATCCCTTCACCTTATTTTTATTATTATAGTAGACATTAAGGATAATGTTAACTAACAAAAAAAATTAATAATAATAATACCTGCAGCATAAAGGAATATTCCCTAGCATACAATGGTTCATATGCAACATGTTTTTAACTATCATTGATCCCAATTTTTTCCTTGTGGGTCCATGCCACTCTAGCTAGATTCTCACTCTCCAATTAACAATTCATACTACGACAAACGTCATCATGCATGCTATATGTCACTATGTTCTATACAGCACAAAAATGTGCTAAACAGCACCTAACCTTCTAAACGACAGCCAAACTTACTAAACATCACCAAAGCAAAAAATTAAACTTAAGAAAACCTGGGGCGTGACATTTATCCTTCAGTCATAAACAAATTGGCGTCGACAAGTTCAGACCTTGCATAGGATCGATCCTCTACGTCACTCTATGTGGCATTAGCCATTAGGATGGCCTGAGGGATAGCATTTGTACTCATATGGATTATGGAGAGAGTATTGTATTCAGAAAAATTAATGGTAAGGATTTTTATTTATCATTAAATATCTATATAAGCAAGGAACTAAATTCAATTTTGGTCATGATTTCAGTCCAGTCAAAGTGCAATTTTGACCAATCTTTGCAAACATCTGGTTCCATGTCATTATAAAACAGAAGAAAAGGGAAACAACAGTATATTGTATAAGTTATTAGTGGACAAGTCTCTGTATACCAAGCCCCACATTGTTTCGACAAAAAAAAAAATGAACCCCCAAAAGCATCAAACAGATCAGTAAACGTAGAGAAGACAAAGAAAATATGGAAGATTAATATACCTCATATGGAGCCCTCCTGGTACTGATTGCATCATTCTCGTTAAAAATAGGTATAACCCTCAGATTTAACAATGTATTCACTGTTTCAGAAATCTGCAATCTAAAATCTGGATCCCTAAAATCATTATCAGTCACAAGAAGCTGTGATGATGACACGTCCAGCTGTGAATTGTGATACAGAGTAAGCATAGAAGTTCAAAAGAAAGCCACCAGCAGATAATTGAGAAATGCAAATGCTTCGAAAGAAAGACAAATAGCACCTAGAAAGAGGGAGAAGGTATTGTAACTGGAGTGAACAAACCTGACTGAACAATGCATCATATAGAGCCATAAGACCGCTCTGACCAACTGCAGCACATGCTTTTCCATCAAGTTCACCTTGTGGTTTTTGAAGATCAGCAAAGCTGCAAGATGAGTGTGTCCATGCACACATACACAAACACGCAATAATTCAGATAATAAATTTCTCTGTGCCATTCTCCAATATAAAAGAAATAGTCAAATGTTCCCAAAGAAATGTCAAGCAAGATAACTGACAAATTCCAAAAATTAGTAGTGCTTTAGACAATTATAATGACATTTTGCTCCATTTTCCTACTACTTTGGGAGGAAAGCTTGAAAAAAAAAACTAAAAGAAAACCTACAAATGAGTTGCTTCGGATTTGGGTATCCCAAAAAAATGTTTCCGTTTGATGTTCCAAAAAAAGAAACCATGATTACTTCAATCATTGCTTAAATTTAGATTTAATTATCAAGGAATGATTAATCTCTACTCCATCAAAAAAATAAACGTGTAATTTTAAAAATATTGATCAGTGGAAGAGTCTAAATTTTTGTGTCTACACTGGAGAATGTAAATTATGACAACATAGAGAAAACCAAATGAACCTGCTGTTGACTAGTTTCCTGTATCTAAGCCTTTGACGGCCAACACCAACGGCACCTGAAGTCACCAAAATAACCTCAAAGCCTTGAGTGTTCAATTCTTTAATCTGCAACAGGTGTTTCATCCAGAAACAAAAGCTGTAAGTCAAGAATTATGCCACATTAACTGAACAAAGAAATCGAAAAACTAATCCTAACATTCTCAATAAGCAAGGATGACAAACCAAGCGTACCTGCTCACAAAGTGCTCCTATTCTTCCCAAGGCTAGTCTTCCATCACCTCGAGTAACAACTGCTGTTCCAACCTTCAATAAATAAGATAAAAAGTTAGCAACACATTAAACAGAAAATTTGTGAGAACCATGAAGACCCCCAATAAATAAATAAAACAATTTGACCCTTTCATAGATGAGGACATGTAGAAGCGATAACAGTGGTATTCATGAACATTGCACCCAAAATTAAATCGCATCAAAACAGCCAGAACTTTGCACATTATTAAAAATGATGTTAAGTTTAGCGGAATTGAGGTTCTAGTGGCAAAAGTTAGGAGGATTAAGCACTTTATTCTATTTAACGAAACTCAGTCATAGTTTCCATCAGTTTGTTTTATTCCTGCATTTTTAAAAAATTACAGCCTAAACAAATTTAAAACAACAATAACAATGTATAGAGAAGAACTTGTTTACCATTCTGTAGAAACACTTAACAAAAGAACATGAGACTTTGGATATAACAAATGTGAAGGACATAACAACAACAACAACAACAATAACAAAGCCTTATCCCAACTAAATGGGGTCGACTACATTGACCCTTGCCCTTCAATCAGCTTTGTTCAATGTCATACTTGATACAAGGCATAAGCTATATATGCCCTTCCTCACTAGCTCATCTAGAGTCATTTTAGGTCTGTTCCTAGCTCTTTTATGTCCTTTGATCTGAATCAAATCACTCAACATAGACATGCTACCTCAAACGACTTTCTCGTAGCTTATCATGTATCAACGCTACTCCCAAACCAGCTCTAATATGATCATTCCTTACCTAATCTTTCCTAGTTTTGCTACATATATCTCAACATCCCAATGTCAGCTACACTGAGTTTATCTGCATGATGCTTCTTAACCGTCCAACATTCCACACCATACATCATAGTCAAATGAATGATTCTCCTATAAAATTTTCCTTTTAAGTTTTAAAGGACATAACAGCAACTAATTGTTTTATAGACCATCATACCTTGGCCTTCTACAATAAGTGATTAAGGAGAAGTTAAGACCTTTTTCTACTCCTAATCATTCATCCCACTAATTTTATACCATCTGCAACTTCTACAGCAATGATATGACCCATGGTCATCAAACATGTGAAAAGTCGCAGTATATACAGGCAACTTAAAAATTAAGATTAGACCCTTTTCATCAGAATTTCCAACATTACATTTAAAATATTTATAAAGGCAGTTGAACTTGAGCAGTAAGAGCCACCACAGCTTGCAAAAAAAAAAAAAAAAAAAAACAGAAGCAGCATCAGGCCCTGCAAAATGATTTCAACTGGCCCTTTATAATATTGAGAGAAATAGGACAAATAAACTATTGCATAAGGTTACCATAGCTAATCAGAGCAATCTTTGTTTTTCATTCCCAGTTTCACACTGCATACATGAAAACAGATTGTACAAAAACCACGATAATCCCACAGTAAGATGAGTCGCCTATGTTGGATAAATTATACTAGTAGAAGAGTTCCAAACAGGAAAAGGAGGAAAAGGCGGTAAAAAGCATTCCTTATGTGTATTTTCAGAAACAACCACGGTACAAGTGGGCTGCTGTCCACCTCTTATTCTAGTCCACGAGATTCAATGAATTCTCAGGGGCGCTCAAAAAGCTAGAATTTGGGAGAGATATCCAAGTCTTCTCAGAATCAGCAGCCACCTTATTAACAATCAAGGCACTAGCATGCTCTAGGATCAAGGCTGAAATTGAACTCGAGAGTATTCTTCTTTGTACACTTGTAGAGACTCTACTAGGAACCAAAAATTTCTCCTAAGATAAGATCATGGGATAATAAGGTAGGAATCGTATTTACCCAAAAAAAAATGTAGGAATCGTAGATATTCCCACTGTAACTTATTTCCATAATTTAAATGCACACATTTTCCTGTTCCCTAATCTCTCACACACACCCCAAAACAACCACAAAAAAGAAGAAAACATTACAAGATTAAAATCTAAGAAAATCTTAAACTAGACTAGCCTTCGGCCAGATCTCTAACTTCAATAATCAAGCTCCAATTATTTTCATGAGGCACTTGCATTAATCTAGGGACAAGTTTTTCTAAGTGCGCCATCTCTAAATGAGACCAACAGCCATGCCCACATTCCTATAAAATATGAAGTTAGCGGTAAAGAAAATTACTCCAATCAGCCCCATAAAATGTCAAGGAAAAGAATAACATTGCATTCCTCATTCCAATAGGAATTAGGGATAATGAAAATAAAAACTAGAAAGAACTCAAAAGAAAGCGAAAAGTGGAAAACAAAGCACTATAAGAGAATGCATGACACCTTAACGACAACACGATTAACGTCCTTGACGAAAGCTCGAGCAGGATCCATGGAGTCCATATGCTCGATTGAGAGCAAACTTTCGCCTCCTAAGGTATAGATTGATGAAAAAACTCGAAAGAAGTAGAACTGCAGAAGCGACCGAAGCGCAACTTCGCAAGCAGTGAGAGAGGGAAAGAGAGATGCATTCCACCATGCGACCGTAACTCTTTAAGTCATGGTGGAGAACGGAAAAAGCGACGAATCAGGATGAAATTAAATAACAAGAGCAGGC
Source organism: Protea cynaroides (assembly GCA_028583415.1). Taxonomy (NCBI): domain Eukaryota; kingdom Viridiplantae; phylum Streptophyta; class Magnoliopsida; order Proteales; family Proteaceae; genus Protea; species Protea cynaroides. Next base: position 78,289,280 of record CM053266.1, read on the forward strand.
GGCGCCCGCCACGTGTAATGGTAACGATAACCTTCTCCTCTGGCTTACTTTAGCTTAGTTGGTGTTTTACTTTCCTCCACGGCTCCCCGGCTCTCCCTCATCCAACCGTTGGAGGAGGTTGGAGTTTGAACCGATTCACCCCTCCAACCGTTGGATGGGATGGAAGCCGGGGAGCCGGGGAGGAGAGGATTTGGACGCGACAAGCACGCAGTATTCTGTCACTGGGTACAGACTATAGAATCTCAGTATATTACCAGATCCACTATCTTAGAGAAATATTTAGTGTTTAATGACCTACCAAATTTATTTGAACACCGTCCATCTCATACCGTCCATTATTTGTAAAGCAATTAAAAATTACTAAAAACATATCCCTATCCGTTTGACCGCGGCGTAACGTTCAAGTACGAGATAGGAGAGGTGGTTGCATGGGTCCCACCCACTCAAATTATTTGATAACCTAGTTTTGTATTTCTTCCATAGGATCGACATCCTCCCCTGCGGTAATTGGAACTGTCGACTGATTCAACAATTAGAGTTCAGTCGGTATGCACGCTAGATGAAGTCCAGTTGTTGGTTCACCTTAACAGTCGAAACTACCGTAAGAGAAGAATTTTATACTCCATCTACAATCTTCAATGACCTAAAATGGTTGAGATGGTCTCTTGTTGTTGGAGGGACCGTAGTCGTGATTCATCAACGGATTAATTCAGTGTATATATTAATATATCGGTATGTGTGCCAGATAGACTCCAGTCGTTAGATCATAACCACAGGAATTCCCCATTATTTGTAAAGCAATTGAAAATTACCAAAAACATGTCCCTATCTGTTTGACCGCAACGCAATGTTTAGGAGAGGTGAATGCATGGGTCCCACCCGGTCAAATTATTTGATAACCTAGTTTTGTGTTTCTTCCACCAGATCGACATCCTACCCTGCCACAGTCAGAACTGCCAACTGATCCAATAGCTGGAGTTTAGTCGGCATGTACGCTAGATGAATTCCAATTGTTGAATCACCTTGGCAGCCGAAACTGCCACAGGAGAGGATTTTTATATTCTTCCACCATTTACAATCTTTAATGACGTAAAATGGTTAAGATGGTCTCTTGTTGTTGAAGGGACTACAATCGTGATTAAGGGACGTATTAATTTAGTGTACATAATAATATATTAGTATGTGTGCTTTATAGACTCCAGTCATTAAACCATATCTGGAGGAATTCTTCATTACTTGTAAAGCAATTAAAAATTACTAAAAACATGTCCCTATCCGTTTGACAGCAAGGAGAGGTGAAGCATGGGTCCCACCCACTCAAATTATTTCATAACCTAGTTTTGTGTTTCTTCCACCAGGTCGACATCCTCCCTTGCGGTAGTCGGAACTACCGACTGATCCAACAGTTGGAGTTCAGTCGTTATGTGCACTGGATGAAGTCCAGCTGTTTTGATCACCTTGGCAGCTGGAACTGTCGCATGAGAGGATTTTTATACTCTTCCACCATTTACAATCTTCAATGACGTTAAATGATTGAGATGGTCTCTTATTGTTGGAGGGACCGTAGTCATGATTCAGCGACAGATTCATTCAGTGTACATGCGATCTTTTCGTAGGCGTTTGCCCCCAATTGGATCGGGGGATCGAATTGATTGGTATGTGTGCCAAATAGACTCCAGTCATTAGATCATCACTGGAGGAACTAGACAACAGAAAACAATATTTTCCCCATTTTTTAGGTGGTACTATATCAATGGAGCTGAATAAGGGTGTCGAACAACAGGTTTGAATCAGTTTCATTTATGTGCCGGTAATTTTAAAACCAAATTCGATTTTTTACCTAGTTGATTTAATGAGTTCTCATCAATACATTATTAAGTTATGATCGATTTGGTTCAATTTCCTATATGTATATATACAGTAAAATATTGGGTTAATGAGTTTTTATCGATCTAGTATTGAGTTGGATTCGGTTTAATTTCAATTTTCTATATGTATATCTATTAAAAGATTGAGTAATCAGTCCACTATCAGTTTAGTTTCGGTTTTGATTTATTGGGTCGATTTGAGTTGGTCTTATTGATCGGTCTGGTTTTGAATTTCCATTGGTATTTAAAAACTAAGCCAATTTCCATAAAAGACTTTGATCTAGTTTGGCCTTTCTTCCATTCGGTTTTTGGTTTAGGCTCAATTTTGAAACATCTCATGTAGCCATTGACATTCCAGGATGATCCTCTATTTCTATCCTCCTATAATATGATGCGGATGCCACAATGTGAGGGAGTTCGCCACAACATCAGTGTTCAAGAATCTCCCATTCCACACCAATGATAGATCCCCACAAGCTAGGGAAGAGAGAGATGAGATTGATAGAGCTAGAGAGAGAGAGAGAGTGTGTGAGTACGGCCTACAAAACTGGAATTGTTCACCTTTCCTCTGCTAGTTTCTTGTGAGAAAAGATAAAAAAATAAAAAATAAAAAATAAAAAAAAATAAAAACTAAAAGAAGAGATGTGAAAACCATTAAAAATTAGAGAAAAGTATAGTTAGAAATGACTGCTATGTGGAAGTTAATAAGAAAAACTCTTTTTTATTGGACTCTTTCCCTCGAAACCAAATATTTTTTTCCAAAGTAAACCATCTTTATTATAGAGTGTATAAGGGGCATTGATTTTTGACCAGCACAATATCCCCAGACCAATCGATTAGAACTTGGATCAATTATTAATTTAACATTCACAGTGTAAGGGTGTAGTCTGACAGTTGCTCAATCGCATCTATTGATTACAGCCCAAACCCGACACCACATTAAAGAACTACTAGGTTGTCTAAAGCCCTAAACCCTAAATGTCTCAATTCTCCCTCTCATTCTCCCTCTTCATTTCGCTCTCTCACTTTGTTCCTCTCTCTCTCTCTCTCTCTCCTCGACTCTACCATTCCTTCTGCTATGGGAAGGCTGCTACTGCTCCCTCTTCATTTTCATTTTGGATTGTTTGCACTTGCCACACTACTACTGCTCCCTCTTCGAACCAATAAAGCCCTTAACCAATGAATATAGCTTTGTTTAATCCACGTTCTCTACTAAACTTCTCTCCCTCATTCAATAATCTAAAACAGATTTCTATTCCGAGTAGTGTTCATAGCATTAAAAAATCTTAAATTCAATCACAAATGTCTTCCTTTCTTCCATAGTTTGGAGTTGAATCATTTCTCCAACTCAATATATCTCTTCTTAGGAATTAGGATGGTTCGTAATGGCTTAATCCAAATTGGTGTCGTAACAAAATTCTTGATTGCAAACTCCCAAATGATAGAGAGGACGTTATAGAGAAATCTTGTAAAGCTAACTTCAAGGGCTCTTCCACTACTGCTGCTGAAAATAGCTTCAGCTACAAAGGAACAAACCCTTGTCGTCCTTGCGAAATTACATAATTATATCCTCTATCATATTGTGATACACATACCGGGTAAATGATAGTAGTGAGTAAAGATAGTAGAGAGAGATAATAGGGAGAGGAGAGAGAGGTATTAGGACGATTCAAAAGATTAAATTTTACAAAATAATAGTTGGTTCAATGGACAAAACCATGAACATTGGCTTTATGGATGAAGTCTAGCCTCTGTGTTCCCTACAAGAGAGTCACATTTTTTACAATCTTCAAATGTCCTTCTTTATTTCAAATTACAAATCCATTAAATACACATAAAGATAGCTAAGATAATTAAATGATAACTACTACCTTACCTATGGTTATCAAACACTAACCATAACTCCCCATGCAACACATAGAACTATCGACAACACAAAATAACTTACATACACTACTTAAAAATTATTCAACCACGTGGACACCTGTAAGACCCATATTGTACTAACCAATTTTACCACCTTGTATCAGTCTTTCTATCATGGTCGGGCCAAGCGGACCAAGTGCGTGAAGAAACCACAAGGCTAGGTATGAAATTGAACACAAAAATAGTCAATTAGGAGCGTGTGGTCGCATACCTAAACAGGTGTGGTCGACCACACCTCTGATTAAAGTGACCACAGAAATCTGGGTCGTGTGGTCGCAAGTTTCTGATTGTGTGGCCGACGAGTTCTGCGACCACACCTGCGACCACACGAACCTAGTCAGACTCCGTGATTAGGAAACCTTCCTAATCTAAGGGGGGTTCTTTCCTAATCTAAGTGAGACTTTATATGGAGGTTTTTCCTCTATATATAGGACGTCCCTTAGCCTCTTTCATCCTTTTAAAACTCAAACTAAAAAAGAGAGAAAGAGAAAAGGAGGAAGAGAAGGAGAATTGAAGAGGAAGACTAAGAAGAGGAAATTCAGAGAGAACTCTGAATCTTCAACAAGTTTAAGGTATGCAAATATTCCCCATATCAATTGAATGTCTAGAATAGATCATGAAGGAGATAGGGATTCAAAGTGAGACCCCAATCATCAATCCATGGACAAATTCTAAGAAATCCATGGAAAGAATCTATTAGGATGATGGATTGTGTAAAACTACTAATTTTAAGCTATAGAACAATCATAGGAAGTATCATGATGGTAAGTCAAAGAATCAAAACATGAAGGAATTGAGTTGGGAGTGAAAAAATCAACCATCACATGTGTGGTCGCATGTGTGGTCGCATGATATGCGACCACACGAGACACACATATCTAACCACACACCCTCGGGAAGTCCAGGGAGGGTGTGGTTGCATGTGTGGTCGCATGATATGCGACCACACGAGGGACATGTGATCGGCCACATGCCCTTGGGAAGTTCCAGGGAGGGTATTACGACCACACCTTACGACCACACACCCTGTGGTTGCAGAAACTAAGACCACATGTGCTGCCACACCTGCGACCACTCAGTTTCTGTTAGTCTGAATTGCTGGAAATAAATTCTAATTTAAAATCTATAAATTTGTTAGGTTTCTAAGTGGTCTAAAAGTGATTTACAAAGCTTGAACGAGGAACTACCATCGACCAAAGGTGAGGGAATAAGACCTAAATTAATTGGCTAATAATAAACTATTTTTATTTATTGAGTCCAATGCCATGAATGATTCTATGCTTGTATGCGTATATTATGCATTTCACATGTCATCCAATATTTCTGTTATTACTGCTTATGCATATTTAATTCTGTTTATTTATAACATGATGTGATGATGATGCTAGGAAAAGGCATGTGAATGTATGTTTGTGGTTAGTGTACTTGATGCAAGTGGGGCATCAAGGGGAGGACGTGACATTGTGGTTCATCCTGATCACCAGAATCTAGCTCTATCTCTACTCAAGTCTTGTCCACTGACATCGTCGTATCGCCATTACCTTAGCAGAACTATTACGTTGTAGGGCATCAGGGGAGGTGGTCTCGGACCATTTAGTCTCTGACTCTGCTGGGGGGCCTTAGCTCTATCTCTATGGCCGTATTGAGAGATGCTGGGGTGAGGCCTTGGATACACTGTTTGGCATTAGGACTGGTTAGTTGCGAGCCCAGTTTGTAAGCCCTTGCCAATAGGGGCTTACGTGTTGGTATGGGTAGGGCATCAGGGGAAGTGTCATGCGGTGTTTGATCCGGACACTTTAGCTCTATCTCTATTCCATGATGGGTGCATGTGGGACGACAATGGTGTTTGATCCATTGGGTGGCTTCACACACTCGTGTATAGAGGTGCGGCGATCACCTATCCTTTCTATTGCACATTGAAACTTATGAACCAGACCAAAGATATGAATTGAATGCATGCATATGTTTGTTGCATTGTTTTGTTTACTCACTGAGCCATGATGTGTGCTCACCCTTTCATCGTCGAATATTTTTAGTTGATGATGCAGGTCCTACAGTAGAAGATTATATGAATGCTCCAATGTACGGGCATGTTGCGGCGATGGATGCATAAGCTATGATGGAGTCGCATGATTTGTCGTGCGAGTGCAACTCATGCGTCTTTGATTAGATTATTTGCTGTATTATTCAAAATATATAATTGATTAAATTATTTTATTTTATGTCTTTAGTTATTTGAGATAATTAGATACTTTATTTATGATATCACTGTTAGATACTCAGTTCATTAATATTAAAGACTTTTGCTATTATTTATTTACTCTGATTATGGTTGTGGATATGTATGATTTAAGCAAAAAGGACACAGTCTATTCGAGATCCTGGTTGAACCGTTGGATCATAGACGGTTCATCACACCATTCTAGTTGGTTCATAATTGGGGTGTGACAACTTGGTATCAGAGCTCTCGGGCTCTGTCTATTAAACCTGTATATTTCCATAAAAGTTTGTGAACTGAGTTAGGATAAAAATTTAAAAGTTTTAATAAGAACACACCATAAGCACTGTTTTGTATGAGACAAAAATTAAGAAAAAGAATAATGTACTATTAAGATGAGAAACAAGTTTCATGTACACATGGAATAAAAAAAACAATATATATATATCCAAATCAGAGTACGGTCTACAATCCGAACAGTTACTCTGTAGTACAAGGAAAAAGAAAAGAATGCATTATGGAGCTGGGGGTGCTGGAGGAGGAGGTGCCTCACTATCTCGATCATAATCCTCAGCATACACCCTCGTAAGCCAGGCTACGTGAGTCTGGGTCACCTGGAGACTAGCTGTCAAATCGGCCACCCGCTGATCAATCGCACACTGGGCCTCTCGAATCTCACGCAGCAGCCCCATCACGTCATCAGGTGGTGGGTGCGAAGAAGAAACTGAGTGGGAAGGAACCCGAGAAGGGCCAGCTCCAGTAGGATGCTATGGTGAGGGAGGAGGTATGACGTCTACATCCATGAACATACAATCATCATCCTCAGCATCACCTCCATGGACCTCTGCTACTGCTACTGTTGCGGCCTCAGCGTCTACTATCTCTACCTGAGTACGAGGACACACCATAGCATTCCTCTCCTCATCATTGACCTGCGCAGCACGCATCCCCATCTTACAGATGGCCTCATTGTCAAGGTCAGTCGAGAAGGTGTCCTCATGAATCCTCTTATCAACTAAGTCGACATGCAGGCGAGTGAGCAGGGTAGTGATCAAACGCCCATAGGGCAGGTTGCCCATCTGACCAGGCATCGTAGCACGGTGCATCATCCTGATGATAATGTATGGAAGGCAGACGGGTTGCCTAGTGCAGATACAGTATAGGAGATACTGGGTCAACTGGGAAACCTTCTCATAATGCCCACTCTGAGGAATCAGGTTGTGCTGAATAATCTTGTAGTACACCCGAGGTTCCAGCTGTAGGTTGATTGCCTTCATCTCCTAGCGATCATCCCTAAGAAGCTGGCAATCAATCTCTGCATGCATCATCAAAGATAGGAACTGGGGTTCCTTGGGTGCATAGTATACTAAGGGGCCATCGTTTGATATACCTAGGAGATCAGCGAACTCCTAGCAGTTAAAGGTGATCTCCACCCCTTTAACATAACTGGTGATCCTGAGCTCCCTACCCCTGTCTGTATCATTTGGATCACCCACTACCTGAAGATTGCAATAAAACTGTTTCACCAGTGCAGGACAGGTGCAACCCTCATACAAGATCACAGGGAGCAAACCCATATCACCAAAGGCACCCTCCACATTAAACAAGGCTAAATTAGCTAGGTTTACAAAACGACCCCCTTCCACCTTTTTACGCTCATAACGAGCATACTGAGTCTCTGCTTTATTGGACCGAAAGCGAAGAGCATCATGAACTCCGGGGACCTTGGTACGAGCCATGTTATCTGCAAAGACATAGACCAACAAGCAAGATATTAGTTATAGAGAAAAACTCAAAATTTTGGCATTATAACGGCATGATTTGGCCAAAAGCCTCACTTTTCACCCAAAAAGTTGGGCAAGAGGACTTACATATGTTCCAAACCATCCTGCAAGGCTCATACAGTTGGAAATTTAAACTAGGAAGATCGAATTTGAAGAAATTTAGACAATTTGGAAAAATCCCAAATATTATGTCAAAAATGGAAAATTTCAAGTTTCTCAAAAATTAACCTATGAAACTCAAATTTTCTTGAGGGATTTCATCCATTGGGTGGCTAATAGCAAAAGCCCCAATAAAAATCAAATTTTTACGGTTAGAAAAATTTTAATTTGAAGAAAATGCTATAAATGGAGAAAAATCTAGTTTTGAAAACTTAAAAATGAGGACTAGTAGAGAATATACCTGAAGAAACGGAACGGAGATCGTGAATGGAAGAAAGAATCACCAAACACGAGTGGTCGACACTGTAGTAACTCAGTGGAAGCGAGTTGAGTTGAAAGCAAAAGAGAAAGTGGGAAATGACTCCAAAAATCAAGTTTTAAAAAACTTGATTTGGGGTCGTGTGGTCATAAAATTCAACCAAATATGCGACCACACAATCGATCCCATGATCGACCACAGGCTCTCGGTGAGCTGACAGACTTCGTGTGGTCAGACCTTGTGGTTGCACATATTGCGACCACACGATTGACTACAGCCCCTCGGTGAGCTAACAGATTTCGTGTGGTCGGACCATGTGGTCGCACATATTGCGACCACACGATGGACCATAGGCTCTCGGTGAGCTGATAGGGTTTTGTGAGGTCGCATACCCTATGGTCGGACATATTGCGACCCCACCATCGACCCCACGATGGAAAATGTTGTATTTTAACTGAATGACTTGGATATTTGAAATTTTACAATGATTAATTGGATTTTGACATGGGAATGACATATATTATGATTGCCTCACATGTTCTATGATTTTTCAAACGCTACCACCATCAAAAACAGGAAATGGCTGGTCGAAGAGTAACTAAGCGGGGACGTAACCCAATTCCACCACCACCACTTGTGGAGGAAGATAGCCATGAAAATCTTGAAGGACGAGAGAATCAGAATGTGGTACCACTAGGAGCTAACGATTAGGCTAATCCTACAAACTTGCTAGCCCCACCTACAGATTTGGCTACTGCGGTAATGAACCTAGCACAATAGCTGCAGCAAATATAGCAGGTGCAAGCCAATATGCAAGCTGCTATGGGAATGGCTTTTCCAGCTGCACATACTACACCTATACCAGCCAGACAAGCTAGCACCGTACCAGGGGGTAGCAACACGGTACCTCAAGCACCTCAAACGCTAGTTGTACAAGCTCCAGTACAAAACCCTGAGGTAGCCCAAGGCATACCAGTATCAACCACCTATATATGGGGCCTATGCTCAGTATCAGTTGGACCATTCTCGACTGATCAAGCGTTTCCTGAAGATGAAGCCTAAGGAGTTTAATGGCAAGCCAGCGGATCCTTTGTAGCCAGCTCACTGGACCGATGAAATAGAAAAGAACTTTATGATGATGACTGTTAATGAGGAGGAAAAAATACTGTGTGCAACATTTATGTTGAAAGGTGATGCACACTACTGGTGGAAGTTTACTCAGAGTTATTTGTTAACCAAGCACGCCCAATTGACCTGGGCTATCTATAAAGAGGCATTTTTCCAGAAATATTTTTCCAGAAGTTTCAGAAAGGCTATGGAAAGAGAGTTCCTGAGTTTGTATCAGGGACAGCTGACTGTGGATGCATATCAACAGCATTATGAAGAGCTATTTTTCTTCGCTCCCTCTAGCATGCAGGAGGAAAATACTAAAACCCGAATGTTCGTCATGGGACTTAGGGGAAGCATTCGAAAACATGTTTTGGGGCTAGAAAATAAAGTTTATAATGAAGCCATACAGATTGCTTGAGTGTTAGAATCGAGCCAGAGGGAGAGCTACTTTGCTCAGAATAGAGGTATCAAAAGGCCAAATGGAAATTCATATAATGGAGGGAACACAAAGATATTTAAACCCTTCCGTACTCAAGGCTTTAATGTTGCAGCCAAGACTACTCCAACAGCCCAACCTCAACAGAAGCAAAATAGTGAAGGAGTAAAATGCTATAACTATAATCAAATGGGACATTATTCAAGGGAGTGTCCTAAGCCTAGGAAGCAGCTACAACAAGGAAAGGTTTATGCAGTTACATCTGAGGATGCTGCCGCATCGCCTGATGTGGTCACAAGTATGACCTGAACCTTTCATTTTGTATTACCTTGTGTGAGCATGTAGACTAAATTAAAACAAATCACAAGTATCGTACCTATAAATGGCATACCCGCCAGAGTGCTCTTTGATTTTGGAGCTACTCATTCTTTTATATCTGTGTCATTTGGAAAGAAGCTAAATTTACCCCTTAGATCTTTAGACTATAAATTACTTGTACGATCGCCTATGGAATTAAAAGTGGAATTAGAAAAAGGATATGGACCATGTCCAGTTCTTATCGACGAGAAGATTTTGGATGCAACCTTGATTCAACTTGAGATGGCAGACTTTGACGTTATCTTGGGAATGGACTGGTTAGCTCGGCATTCTACAAACCTATTATGTGCAGAAAAGAAATTGATATTTAAAGACAAGGAAGGAGCGGAGTTTAGTTTTGCAGGAACCAAACTTCCCCGTAAACAAAAACTCATCCTCTCTGCATTAAAGGCTAGAAAATGCCTCGAGGAAGGAGGAGTTGGGTATCTAGTATCCGTGGTCGATCTCACCAAAGAAGTACCACGAATGGAAGATATTGATGTTGTGCATGACTTTCTAGATGTATTTCCTGAGGAACTACCAGGACTACCACCAGACCGAGCGACAGAGTTCGTTATAGATCTCATACCCAGAGCCGCACCAGTATCTAAAGCACCCTATCGAATGGCTCCTACTGAACTGAAGGAACTGAAGGTATAATTACAGAAATTACTGGACAAGGGTTACATTAGACCCAGCATATCACCATGGGGAGCGCTAGTATTGTTAATGAAGAAGAAGGACGGTAGTGTGCGACTGTGTATAGACTATCGGGAATTGAATAAGCTTACAATCAAGAATCGGTACCCATTTCCTTGGATCGATGACTTGTTCGATCAGTTGCAAGGTGCCAAGGTGTTCTCCAAGATTGATCTTCGATCAGGATACCATCAGCTGAAGATTAAGGAAGGTGATATTTCAAAGACAGCATTCAGAACAAGATATGGACATTATGAATTTTTAGTCATGTCCTTTGGATTGACTAACGTACCCGCAACTTTTATGGAACTTATGAATCAGGTATTCCATGATATGTTGGATACGCCAGTCATTGTGTTTATTGACGATATATTGGTCTACTCCAAGGACAAGGAAACTCATGTCATGAATCTAAGAGCCGCTCTGCAGCGACTAAGAAAAGAGAAGCTTTACGCCAAATTTACAAAGTGTGAGTTTTGGCTAAATGAGGTCGCTTTCTTAGGCCATGTTGTATCCGCTGAAGGAATTAAAGTGGATCCTAGCAAGATTGAAGCCATTATGAAATGAAAAGCACCTAAGAGTGTTGCGGAAATAAGAAGTTTCTTAGGTCTAGCTGGGTATTACCGACGATTCATTGAAGATTACTCTAGAATCGCCGTACCTCTTACCAGTTTGACTAAGAAAGGAGAAAAGTTTGTTTAGACCGACAAATGTGAAGAAGGTTTTCAAACATTGAAGGCTAGATTGATATCCGCTCCCATCTTGACTATTCCTATTCCAGGACAACCATTTACCTTGTACACTGATGCATTTGGGTTGGGTTTAGGATGTGTGCTTATGCAAGGAGAACAAGTAGTTGTGTATGCCTTAAGACAACTGAAGACACATGAGAAGAACTATCCCACTCATGACTTGGAATTAGCAGCGGTAGTACATGCTGTCAAGATATGGAGATAATTTGTATGGAGAGAAATTTCAGATTAAATCTGATCATAAGAGTCTCACTTATCTTTTTAATCAAGGAATTGAACATGAGACAAAGAAGATGGCTGCAATTATTGAAAGATTATGATTGCGATATCAAGTATCATCCAGGAAAGGCTAATGTAGTTGCTGATGCACTAAGCAGAAAAGCAATGATAAAATTCCAAGGAGAAGTTAACACGACTGCGGCAATGTGTGTTACAGGAAAAGTATTCAATCATGGTAATGAGCAGTTCATGATAGATACACCGGATGGATCAAACAACCAAGGATTTATTCATTGGTTTTCAAATGTATTTGCCGCATTGAAGATTATACCTGATATATTAGACGAAGTGAAAGCCGCTATTAAATCAGACCCTTATCTGAGAACGGTGCAAGAAGACATCGAAAAAGGTAGGACTACTCTTGAGTTCACCTTGGACGTTGAAAAGGTACTAAAATATAAAAGAAGAGTATGTGTTCCTAAAAATAAAGACTTGTATATTAGACACAGACTAATGAAGAAAGCTCACACCACCGCTTATTCGGTACATCCTGGAAGTACGAAGATGTATCATGATCTGAAGAAACTATATTGGTGGAGAGGAATGAAAGTGGATGTAGTTAAATTTGTGTCTCAATGCCTAAATTTTCAGAGGATAAAGGCTGAAAGGCAAAGACTTGCAGGATTGTTGCAGCCATTGTCAGAACCAGCATGGAAATGAAACTGCATCACTATGGACATCGTCATCGGGTTACCATTGACTCCCCGAGTAGTTTGACGTGGTTTGGGTGATTGTAGATCGTTTGACTGAGACAGCTCGCTTCATAGCTATACGACCTCAGTATACCCTAGAGAGGTTAGCCAAGCTATATGTGGATAATATTGTCAGATTGCATGGTGTACCTGAAAGCATTGTGTCCGACAGAGACCCACGCTTTACCTCAAAGTTTTGGAAAGAATTATAGAAAGCTATGAATACAACGTTGAAGTTCAGTACTGCATTCTATCCTCAGACAGACGGACAGTTGGAGCATACCATCCAGATTTTAGAAGACATGCTTTGAGCCTGTGTTATTGATTTCAAAGGATCATGGGATGAGAAACTACCATTGATCGAGTTCGCCTATAACAACAGCTATCAGGCTACTAAACAGATGTCACCATATGAAGCACTGTATGGTAGGAAGTGTCGAACTCCTTTGTTTTGGAATGAAGTTGGAGAGCGGAGTATTATTGGACCAGAGTTTGTTGAAGAGACTTGTCAAGTAGTTGACATTATCAAGGAAAGAGTTAGAACAGCTCAGAAGCGGTAGAAATAGTATGTAGATACTCGACGTCGAGACATTGAATTCGTCGTAGGTGATAAGGTATTCTTGAAAGTATCACCTATGCGAGGCTTAAAACTATTCGGGTAGAAAGGGAAGCTAAGTCCAAGATATGTCGGGCCATAAGAGATTCTAGCTAAACATGAGAAAGTGGCGTATCAGTTAGCACTACCTCCATCTATGTCAAGTGTGCATGATGTGTTTCATATCTCATTACTAAAGAAGTACGTCAGAGATCCAACACACTTTATAACAGTGGATCCACCGGGTCTAACTAATGATTTGACATTCAAAGTAGCACCAACTAAAATTACCAGTCGAAAGATTCAACGTCTACGCAACCGTGATATTTATTATGTTAAGGTTACTTAGAGAAGCCAAGATGTAGAAGAGATCACAAGGAAAGAAGAAAATGTTATGCAAAAGCAATATCCTCACCTTTTTGACTCGAAAAGTATGTACAAATTTTGAAGACGAAATTTATAATAAGAGGGGGGAGTAGTAAGACCCGTATCGTAGTAACTGAATTTACCACCTTGTATTAGATTTCCCTATCATGGTCGGGCCAAGCGGACCAAGTGCGTGAAGAAACCACAAGGCTAGGTATGAAATTGAACCCAAAAATAGTCAATTAGGAGTGTGTGGTCGCATACCTAAACAGGTGTGGTCGACTACACCTCAGATTAAAGTAATCACAGAAATTTGGGTCGTGTGGTCACAAGTTTCTGACTGTGTGATCGACGAGTTATGCGACCACACCTGCGACCACACGAACCTAGTCAGACTCCGTGATTAGGAAACCTTCCTAATCTGAGGGGGGTTCTTTCCTAATCTAAGTGAAACTTTATATGGAGGGTTTTCCTCTATATATAGGATGTCCCTTAGCCTCTTTCATCCTTTTAGAACTCAAATTGAAAGAGAGAGAAAGAGAAGAGGATGAAGAGAAGGAGAATTGAAGAAGAAGACTAAGAAGAAGAAATTCAGAGAGAACTCTAAATCTTCAACAAGTTTAAGGTATGAAAATATTCCCCATATCAATTGAATGCCTAGAATAGATCATGAAGGAGATAGGGATTCAAAGTGAGACCCCAATCATCAATCCATGGACAAATTCTAAGAGATCCATGGAAGGAATCTATTAGGATGATGGATTGTGTAAAACTACTAATATTAAGCCATAGAACAATCATAGGAAGGATCATGATGGTAAGCCAAGGAATCAAAACATGAAGGAATTGAGTTGGGAGTGAAAAAGTTGACCATCACATGTGTGGTCGCATGATATGCGACCACACGAGACAAATATCTGACCACACACCCTCAGGAAGTCCAGGAAAGGTGTGGTCGCATGTGTGGTCGCATGATATGCGACCACACGAGAGATACGTGATCGACCAGATGCCCTAGGGAGGTTCCAGGGAGGGTGTGGTCACATGGTATGCGAGCACACCTTGCTACCACACACCCTGTGGTCGCAGAAACTGAGACCACAGGTGCTACCACACCTACGACCACTCAATTTCTATTAGTCTGAATTGCTGGAAATAAATTCTAATTTAAAATCTATAAATTTGTTAGGTTTACAAGTGGTCTAAAAGTGATTTACAAAGCCTGAACGAGGAACTACCATCGACCAAAGGTGAGGGAACAAGACCTAAATTAATTGGCTAATAATAAACTGTTTTTATTTATTGAGTCCAATGCCATGAATGATTCTATGCTTGTATGCGTGTATTGTGCATTTCACATGTCATCCAATATTCCTGTTATTACTGTTCATGCATATAACATGATCTGATGATGATGATGCTAGGAATAGGCATGTGAACGTATGTTTGTGGTTAGTGTACTTGATGCGAGTGGGGTGTTAGGGAATTATGCTACGCTGGGTTCATTCCCTCGACACGTAGGACTCAATATCAGCGCCACGTGGAGATTCACCATTCGACGAAGGCTAAAATCGGTATTACCCCTCAGGCATAGAAAGAAAGGGTAAACTCAGTATTTCAGGATTTTGCACTATTTACTATAAATAGGGCGAATCCCGAGGTTTTTAACGCACGACATTTACTGCTCATTTATTACCCCTTAAGATTCACGCTCTGACACATCGGTCGGAAAATTTCACCTCACCCCACACTTTATAATATCTTAGTGGGCTCGACACCGAGCCCATTGACTGTTCACAAAGCCTAACTTTGGCATTGGAGTGGACCCGGGGCATCCAACCCTCCTCCCTTCTTTGCCTTTTCTTGTCTTGCAGGTCCAGTCAGCGAGGAGGACCCACAGGACAGATCTGGGCCGAAACAGTTTTGCACCCACCGTGGGACCCGTGAGTTCCGATATCTTAAGATAAAACCCGAGAGGAATCTCCAATCATGAGTCCATGACGGACCAGAAGTCACAGGGTCAGTCCCAACCCCCCATTACTCGATCAACGTATGAATCCGGAAGAAGGAGACAGGTCGGAGGCCTGACCCAATCAAGATCGCGAAAAACAGGCAGCAGCCCAAGCGCCCACACCAGAGGCATTCGTCACCTACGAACAGTTCGAAACTATTGCGCAGCAGCTCGCGGTATTGACGAGATTCGTGCAAGGATTGCAAACTCCAGCGGTGGAGGCCTCATCTCGACCTCCCATTGGCATCGTCCCCCGGGCGGCACCGCACCAAGAAGACGACCTCCATCAGGACCCCCCCGAGATCGGCCAAGACAGAGCGGAGGCCAACCTGCACAGCCGGGAGCCAACACTCGCCCTGCCCCTGAGCTAAGCGGTACAGGCTCGACCTCGCACCATGGGAGAATTTCAGCTCGGGACAGACTTGGTCCCCAGCCGAGGCCAGTACCCAGGGTCGATGAAGAGGACCTAGAAGAGCTCTTGGTCCCTCGGCGCATAGTACTACCAGAAGGAGTTGTTGGGACAGACAAGCCCAATGCCCCCATGGACCCTGCATTTGCTGCACAAATAGCGGACCAGTTGGCAGTCCTCCACCGAAAGGTCGAAACAATGGAGAAGGCGGGAGTGTCCCAAGATGAAGACAGGGATTACCCCACGGAAAACCCCCTGACCGACATCATCATGAGGGTCCCTCTACCCAAGCGGTTTAGCATGCCCCCCGTCGACTCTTACGATGGTTCTACCGACCCCATTGAACACTTGAACAACTTTGTTGGGGCAATGGTCCTGCACGCAAATCCCGATGCAATCATGTGTAGAGCTTTCCTACTCACACTCAAGGGGGCGGCACGGATGTGGTTCAATAACCTCCCACCACGGTCAATCGACTCATTCAAAACCATGGGTAAACTATTCTGGATGCACTTCCAGGGCAGCAGGGTGCAACGGAAGACAAGTGCCCATCTGATGAATATGCGGCAAAGATCCGGAGAAACCCTAAGGGCCTTCTTAGCCAGGTTTAACTTGGAGGTGCTCCAAGTCAAAGACATTGACGAGGCGGTTCACTTCGCCTCGTTGAGAGCAGCAGTCACCGACACAAAGCTCAGATTTTCCATCGCTAAGAAGGAACCTGCCGATCTACAAGAACTCCTAGCGAGATGCGAGAAATTCGCCAGCGCCAACGAAATCTATGAAGCCAGCAAGAGTGCAGAAGACACTCTGCACAAGCGGATTGACGAGAGGCCAGACCTCGCACGGCCTGGAGAGAGCAAAAGGTCCCAGAGAGAAGAGGCGCGAGTCAGGGGCTTGCTGCAAAAGAAGTTCAGTGACTGTACCCCACTTAACAGGTCCCTCGGTGATGTGCACCCTCTCATCGCGGATGATGGGTACCTTCAGAGGCCTCAGAAGATAGTCACTGAAGCTAGAAAGCACAATCCCAATAAGTACTGTCAGTATCACCGCGACATCGGCCACACGACTGATGAATGTCGCAATCTGCAAACAGAAATTGAAGACCTCATCCAGCGAGGTTATTACAAGCAATACGTAGATCACAATGCTCCGAGAGTACCGGCCCCCACGGCCGAGGATCAGAGAAGATTACCTCCCCCACCAAGGGCGAGAACGCCAGAGCGGGAACCGTGGCGTCAAGAGGATAGAGAACCAAGGAGGCAAGAGAGAAGGGACATACGAGAAGAGCCCACCCGGGGAGAAAGGAGGAGGGATAGGCCAGCCGAGCCTCGCTACCCGGAGAGGCCTTGCGAGCAAGAGCCTATCCAGCATGCAGAAAGGAGGGAAAGGAGGCCGACGCCAGCGCATTGGGACATCGGTGTCATTCTGTGCCAGCTCGATCGTACTCCCCAACAGACACACGAGAAAAGTCGAGTGCCCAACTCTTTGGCAGCTATGGGGAGGACCAGGCAGAGGACCGATCCAAGGGTGTCCAGGCAGCGCGAAGACCAGACTCCACCTCCACCTCCGCTGCATGTCATTGACCCACCGACAGAGAAGGGCATACCCTATGAACGCGTCTATATGGTCAGACGCGCCAGACCACGGTATAGCCCAGCAGTTAGTTCAGGCATTCCCAGCACCTCAATGGTCGGGATAGGAGGCGGAAAGAGTCCACCCGCCAGCCGACCCTCGCTGGCCACAGCGGCCACCTCGACCGCAGAACGCCGTGAAGATTCCTGCCGACCTCCATTGGCCGCAGTGGCCACTTCGGCCTCGGTGGACGACGACAGTTATGATCCCGCCACCCAAGGGCGGAAGGCTTTGACTATAATAGGCGGACCAGCGGCCGGTAACACCTCAGCTAAAGCAAGGAAGGCTTACGCCTGAAGCGTCAAGTCAACTGAGTGGCCCGGGAAGAGGGCTCGAACGGGGGACTTCCTCACATTCAGTGATGAGGACTTGTGCGGATTAGAACTACCCCATGAAGACGCCATTGTCATCACCCTTCGGATTGAAGATAGCGACGTGCATAAAATCATGGTGGACACGGGAAGCTCCGCTGACATCATCTACTGGCAAGCCTGTTTCGGCCCAGATCCGTCCTGTGGGTCCTCCTCGCTGACTGGACCTGCAAGACAAGAAAAGGCAAAGAAGGGAGGAGGGCTGAAAGCCCCGGGTCCACTCCAATGCCAAAGTTAGGCTCTGTGAACAGTCAATGGGCTCGGTGTCGAGCCCACTAAGATATTATAAAGTGTGGGGTGAGGTGAGATTTTCCGACCGATGTGTCAGAGCGTGAATCTTAAGGGGTAATAAATGAGCAGTAAATGTCGTGTGTTAAAAACCTCGGAATTTGCCCTATTTATAGTAAATAGTGTGAAATCCCAAAATATCGAGTTTACCCTTTTTTCCTGTGCCTGAGGGGTAATACCGATTTTAGCCTTCGTCGAATGACGAATCTCCACGTAGCGCTGATATTGAGTCCTACGTGTCGAGAGAATGAACCCAGCGTGGCATAATTCCCTAACACTTGCCTCGTTGCCCTGCCGAATCTGTAGGGTTCGGTTGAGCAAAAAATAGAGAGACGGTTCCTCCCCCTAACAGGGCGGAATGCGCGCTCATCCCCAGTGCGGTCACGGGGAGAGGGTCCCATTAGGGGGATGCGTCTGACTTCACCATGAACGCCACCCATACCCTGAAGCACCCTCGGCCTCTCGACTGGGGCAGCTGGCGATGTTTGGACACGCACAGGGGTTGGCTGCCGAGCTGCCCTGACCTCCGACGTCTCCCCCAGTGCCAGAACAGCATCCGGCTCGGTAGCGGTGGTCCCTTTTCTTGAAAAATCAAGTATACGGTACCGGGGCGTCAGAGGCATTGCATAGACGCGCGCGGCATCGGCCAAGGCAGAATTAGGAGATATCTTACGAGTCCTTTTAGAGGGCCTTCTCGTTAGATCAACCTCGGCGCCAGCTTGATCCGCTGCGACCCTTGGTGTAAGACCCGCACTCTAAAAATCCGGTCTAAACCTTGGTTTTGTGTCGTGACAGGTCTTCCGATCATCACCGAGCCAGACGGGGCAAGCGGATAACAAACAGGTACAAAATCGGACCAAAGTCGACCAATTATACCTGATTTTAGATACCGGTTGATGGTACCGGTTGATGGTACCAGTCGACCGGTATGGCCTGCGCAGCTATGTGCGGGAATCTGGAAATTGGTCTCTGCGGGTCCCGCTTACCTGATTTCGAATCCTAGAAGTTTCCTAATCCTAGTAGGGTTACTAAACCCTATTTCTAGCCTATAAATACACCCTTAAGCCTCCTCAAATCCTTTCCATTGTCTCTCACAAACCCTAGAGAAGAGAAAGAGCTTGGAAAGGAGAAGGAGCTAGGAAGAAGAAGAAGGAGCCGCCATTACCGTTCGACGAAGCTCACGCTACGCCTGTCAACGATAAGTGTTTGAATCCCTCTTCTAAAGTAGGTATTGATCTAAAACCCTAAATTGGCCAATAAACCCTAAGTTGCCGTTAAACCCTAGATTCGAGTTTCGAGATGATATTCATCGAAACGAGACTTGAATGAGTTGGGGATAACTCTAACTCAAAGCCTAGACTTAGAATGGATAGGAGAAACCCTGAAAATCCATGGAGTATGATCGACGACAGTCGAAAAACCATGTATGGTCTTCCGGAGACATACCGGTCGACTATACCGGGTGCACATAGTGCGACCGGTATATGCGACCGCTCTCTCAGGAGGTTGTCTGTGGGGGACCGGCTGACCATACCGATCATCAGTCTTTCCCATAGAGCTGCGACCGGTATATGCCACCGGTCAGCTTTGTGAGGGTAGTTTGTGATCTCTGTCGGTTTCCGACCAACATGAAACCCTAAGCAATGTATTATAATGAAACCCAAATAATATTTTAGGACTTTGTGACATATCGTTTGGACCTTGCGACGTGGAGCAAGTTATTGAACGAGCGTCAGGTAAGGGAATCTGACCTAAACCTAATAATTAATGGACAGTAAATCGTTGTTAATCATTGAATATCTATGATGTGATGTTTGTGCATATTCACATGCCATCCTTTACTTTCAGTTATTATTATTGTTCATGCATTCATAGGATGTGATTGTTAGGCATGTGATTGTTTTCGTTGGTGTGTGGAGTGGGGCATGGGCCTGGGATCGCTCTTCACACTAGCACTTTTTGTAGTATTCTGTCTTAACATGCTTGGTACGGGTGGGGTATCAGGGGAAGGTCGTGGTACGGTGGTCTCCGATATTGATGTTGTCCCGGCCATTGTTATGTGGTACTGAGGATTTCGAGTCGACGCTGGCTTATCCACGATGCTTTAGCTTTATCTCTATGCCGTAGGGAGTTATGTTGGGATAGGGTCTACCTGCGTATTGTTTCTATCCTAGTGGGTTAGTTGCAGATAGGGTATCAGGGGGAGGTGAGGTATGGTGGTCTCCGGCCCGGCCTGCACACTCTAGCTCTATCTCTATGCCGTAGACGGCTGTGCTGGGATAGAGCATACATTGTTGACATATAGGATTGGTTAGTTGCGAGTCGAGTTTGCGAGCCCTGGCCAGTAGGGGCTTAGGTACTGGTATGGGTAGAGTATCAGGGGAGGTGCGGGTATACCTTAGCTCTATCTCTATTCCATGATGGGTGCATGTGGGTTGGTGGTAGTGTGATTACCGTGCGATGCCACACACTCGTGTATAGAGGTGCGGGGGCCACCAAACCTTTCTATAGCACATTGCAAACTTAAAACCAGACCACAGCATAAAATTGGTTGTTACTCATGCATAATATTGTGAAACTGTCTGATTGTCTTACTGAGCTGTGTTGTGTGCTCACCCTTTGTATATACATTGTTTTTAGATGTTGATGCAGGTTACACTGTGGACGATTATGTGAACGCTCCGGCGTACGGTGGTGTAGCTGCATTGGATGTACAAGCAGGGGAGGACGAGCATGATGCTTCATGCGAGTGCCCTTTCTGCGTGTACCTTTGATTTGTTTTATTTATTTATTTCAGTTATTTTCGATTGGATTAAAGAGATGTAAAAGGATTATTATTTTATGTGTTTGGATTTGAATAATGGGATATTTATTTAAATTATCAATAGATACTCAGTTCATTCTATTTAAAGTCTTCCGTTGTATATTTATATTCTGATTGTGGTTATGTGTAATTGATTTGTATGGGTGGACACGGCCTATTCGAGATCCTGGTGTGAATCGTTGGTTCAATGACGGTTCACTCACACCGTTCTGGTTGGATCAGAATTGGGGTGTGACAACTTGGTATCAGAGCTCTCGGGCTCTGTTCCAACAAACCATGTTGCACTTAATTGAGTCGATGAACTGAGTTAGGAAAAATTAAAAATCTTAATACAAACGCACCTTAAGCATTGTTTGGTACCTGAGACGGACTAAGAAAGAGAATAATATACTATGTTAAATATGAAACTTAACATGTGCACATACACTAGTTAGGAAAAACCATGAAACTTTCATTAAATAGAAAAGTGTATCAAATGAAATAGTGCTACAGGGTACGGTCCACCAACCGGACAGTTACCCTGTTATATGTAAAACAGTCATGAGTAAGTGAAAGAAAAATCATGGGGTAGGGGGCCTAGGAGGTATGGGGTCCGCTATATCATAGTCTCGCTCGTAAGCGACTCTGAGCCAGTGCACCTGGTCCTGAGTCACCCGTAGGCTACGAGCCAAATGTCCCAACTCCTGACCCATCTTTCGCTGAGACTCTAGGATGACCCTCTGGGTGTCCCTGATCTCAGTGAACATACTCAACACCGGGTCTGGGGAAGGATGAGACAGCCGGCTGTAGAGGAAGAACAAGTTGAACAAGACCAGGTTAGAGAACCAAGTCCTGAAGTGGAGGAGGAACAGGTTCCAGAGGTACCGACAAATTTACCTGGCCCACCTCACAGGAATTCTGAGACCATTGTTACAAACTTGGTCTATCAGATGCAGGCTCAACAGAAGGAATTTCTGAGCGAAGTACTGAAGATGCTCAGGCCTATAGGTTCTGTTCCCGCTGGAAACACGCCCGAGTCAGGAGGAATTAATACTACCCAATCGATGTAGAATAGCCCAAGGCCGAGGGGCCAAGCACAGAACATACCACCACCGCATCGGTTTCCGTCGCCTTCTGCGTATTAGGGAGCATATCCGTATCCACCACCATGGTACGGAGCAGACACACAGGGACAGCATGATCTGAGCAGGTCCGTGGACAGATTCTTGAAGTTGAAACCTTCATCGTTCACAGGCAGGACAGGGAAACCATTGTGGCCAGCACAGTGGGTTTCTGAAATGGAAAAAAACTTTCGACTGATGACTTGCACTGAGGAGGAGAAGGTTCTGTTTGCTACTCACATGCTGAGAGAAGACGCAAATGCTTGGTGGAATTCTACACGGGCATATCTGGAGAATAAGTACACACTAGTTGACTGGGAAGTGTTTAAAGTGGCTTTCTTCGACAAATATTTCCCAAAGAGCTTCAGAGATCAAATTGAGAGAGAGTTTCTCAACCTGCATCAGGCTCAGTCGACTGTAGATGCATATCAACAGAGGTACGAAGAGCTGTTCTTCTTCGCACCAGCCAGTATGCAGGAAGAGGAGACAAAGATACGTAGGTTCACCATGGGACTACGTGGAAGCATCAGAGAGCACCTTTTGGGTCTGGACAAGAAGACTTACAATGAGGCAGTGCAGGTTGCGAGGGTGATAGAGTCCAGTCAGAGGGATTGCTTCTTCGCTCAGAATAGGGGAGTGAAGAGATCTGCTGGAGAGAGCTCGGGTGGCGGTAATACTAGACCATTCCGCCCATACAGGGGGCAGACCGCTACAAAGCACCTGCGAGAAACAACCTGGCACCACCTGTGCCACAATTTGCCGGACCCAACCCAAATATTAAATGTTATAAACGTCGCCACTGGGACATGTTGCAAGGAACTGCACTCTACCTAAGAAGCAAGCTCCCCGGCAAGCAAGAGTTTATGCAGTCACCACTCGAAGAGGCAGCCGCATACTTCGATGTGGTAACCGGTACGACTTTATCCCTTACTATTTGGTTTATTCTTTCGGTTGCATGAGCATGTAGAACTAAGGGACAATATATTCCGGGGAATTGTAAATGTAGCTGGTTTACCCGCCGAGTATTATTTGACTCTGGGGCCACGCACTTTTTTGTTTCCGTTTCCTTTGGGAAGCGAATGGAGTTACCAATCAAGCAATTGAACCCAAGCTTGATAGTTCGCTCTCCATTAGGAGTCGAAGTGGCTTTGACCAAGTATTATGGACCATGTATGGTATGTATTGAGGGCCGAGACTTAGAAGCAAGCCTAGTAATACTTGAGATGGCAGACTTTGATGTCATTTTGGGGATGGATTGGCTGGGCCATCATTCGGCCGTCCTTTTATGTGGTGAAAGGAAGCTTGTGCTTACTGATAAAGAGGGGAGGGAATATAGTTTCGTTGGGATCAAGCTATCCAGGAAGCGGAAACTGATCCTCTCCGCCCTAAAAACTAAGAGATGCTTGGAGAAAGGGGGAGTGGGTTATCTCGTATCTGTAGTCGATCTCACGGCAGAGTCACTCAAGATGGAAGATATAGATGTGGTTCGGGGGTTTCCAGATGTATTTCCAGAAGATCTTCCAGGCTTACCACCAAACAGGGCTACAGAATTTGTGATAGACCTTATGCCAGGTTCGGCGCCGGTGTCTAAAGCACCATACAGGATGGCCCCGACCGAGTTAAAGGAGTTGAAGACCCAACTACAAGAATTGCTGGATAAGGGCTTCATATGACCTAGTATATCGCCTTGGGGAGTACCTGTATTATTCGTCAAGAAGAAATATGGAAGTGTACGGCTATGTATTGACTACCGCGAGCTGAACAAGTTGACGATCAAGAATCGATATCCTACCTAGGATCGATGATCTGTTCGATCAGCTGCAGGGTGCAAAGGTTTTCTCGAAGATCGATCTCCGATCGGGTTATCACCAATTGAAGATCAAGGCCGGAGATATTCCGAAGACTGCTTTCAGGACGAGGTATGGGCATTATGAGTTTCTAGTTATGTCTTTCGGGTTGACCAATGCTCCAGCGTCGTTTATGGAACTGATGAACCGAGTGTTCCATGACATGTTGGACACTTCGGTCATCGTATTCATCGATGACATATTGATTTACTCTAAGGACATGGAGACTCATACAACGCATTTGAGGGCAGCCCTACAACGGCTGAGAGATGTGAGGCTTTATGCAAAATTCAAGAAGTGCGAGTTTTGGCTGAAGGAAGTGGCTTTCTTGGGCCATGTTGTATTTGAAGACGGTATCAAGGTTGATCCAAGCAAGATAGCTGCTATAGTAGGATGGGAAGCACCAAAATCCGTTGCGGAGATTCGTAGTTTCTTTGGGTTGGCTGGTTATTATAGAAGATTCGTGGAAGATTACTCCAGGATCGCGGTTCCACTCACTAGATTGACCAAGAAGGGAGAGAAATTTATATGGACAGATGAGTGTGAGAAGTGCTTCCAGACTTTGAAGTCAAGACTTGTCTCGGCACCTATCTTGACCATCCCCGAACCAAGCGTACCGTTTACTCTATATACGGATGCTTCAGGGTTGGGTATTGGGTGTGTTCTGATGCAAGAAGAACAGGTGATCGCTTACACATCAAGACAGTTAAAAGAGCATGAGAAGAACTATCCTACGCATGACTTGGAGCTAGCAGCGGTTATACATGCAATCAAGACTTGGAGACACTACTTGTACGATGAGAAGTTTCAGATCAAGTCAGATCACAAGAGCTTAACCTACCTTTTCACTCAGAAAGATCTGAATATGAGACAGAGGAGATGGCTGGAATTGTTAAAAGATTATGATTGCGACATCCAGTACCATCCGGGTAAAGCAAATGTGGTGGCTGACACCTTAAGCAGAAAGTGGGCAGCGAAACCTGAGGCAGGACCAAGTACAAATGCGGCATTGTGTGCCGCAGCCTCTAGTTCAATCGAAGGTAACGAAGAGCATATTATCGAAACTGCAGAAGATCCAGTTGAGCAAGGCTTGATTCATAAGTTCACTGTGATGTTCGCCGCATTGAAGATCTCACCGGGTCTAATTGATGAAGTCAAGGTAGCAATCCTACAGGATCCATATCTCAAGACGGTGCAGGAAGACTTAGTGAAAGGTTCGTGCAATCCTGACTTTACCTTGGAATCAGACAAAGTACTCAAGTATCGCGGACGGTTATGTATACCTGAGAGCGAAGACTGCAATATCAGAGGTCGAGTTATGACTGAAGCTCATTACACTCCATATTCGGTACATCCAGGAAGTACCAAGATGTACCATGACCTAAGAAGACTATATTGGTGGAGGGGTATGAAAGCAGATATAGCTCATTTCGTGTTCCAATGTCTGAATTGTCAACAAGTTAAAGCGGAAAGGCAAAGACCCGTAGGTTTACTACAGCCATTACCAGAACCTGCATGGAAGTGGGATTGTATTACTATGGATTTCATCAGTGGCCTACCTTTGACACCAAGGTCAGTGGATGCAGTTTGGGTTATAGTAGATCGACTCACCAAGACAGCTCGATTTATTGCGGTCAGACCTCAGTATACCATGGAGAAACTGGCCAAATTATATGTTGATAATATAGTCAGACTTCATGGCGTTCCAGAGAGTATAGTATCTGACAGAGATCCCCATTTTACATCGAAGTTTTGGGAAGGATTACAGAAAGCTATGGGAACCAAGTTGAAGTTCAGTACAGCTTTTCACCCTCAGACGGACGGACAGTCAGAGCGAACTATTCAAATTTTTGAAGATATGCTCCGAGCTTGTGCATTAGATTTCAAAGGAGCTTGGGATGAGAAGCTATCACTTATCGAGTTTGCTTACAACAACAGTTATCAGGCTACAATTCAGATGGCCCCGTATGAAGCACTCTATGGGAAGAAGTGTCGTACACCTCTGTTATGGAATGAAGTGGGGGAAAGAAGAATTGTAGGACCAGAGTTTGTTGAAGAAACTTGCCGAGTGATTGATCAGATCAAAGAGAGAGTAAAGACAGCTCAAGTTC
Organism: Protea cynaroides; assembly: GCA_028583415.1. Classification (NCBI taxonomy): domain Eukaryota; kingdom Viridiplantae; phylum Streptophyta; class Magnoliopsida; order Proteales; family Proteaceae; genus Protea; species Protea cynaroides. The sequence goes on from CM053266.1 coordinate 78,315,373, forward strand.
GATAAAATCACTATGCGGATAATCGACGTCGAGATCTGGAGTTTGCAGTGGGTGACAGTATTTTTGAAGGTGTCACCAGTGCGAGGTCTAAAACGGTTTGGTAAGAAGGGGAAGCTATGCCTCAGGTATGTGGGACCATATGAGATATTGAATCGACGTGGTAATGTAGCATATCAATTGGCTCTACCACCATCTATGCCTAGCGTTCATAATGTGTTCCATGTATCATTACTGAAGAAGTATGTCAGAGATCCATCGGATATCTTGATCGCTGATCCTCCAGACTTGACTGAAGACTTAACTTTCGAAGTGGTGCCTGTAATGCTCTCGAGTCGAAAAGTTCAGCAACTTCAAACCAAGGATATCCACTATGTGAAGGTGCATTGGAGAAGCCAAAATGTGGAGGAAATTACTTGGGAAGAAGAGAGCGCGATGAGGAAGGAGTACCCTCACCTTTTTGACGATCAAGGTACGTTCAAATTTCGGGGATGAAATTTCTTTTAAGGGTAGGGGAGTTGTAGTACCTACATGCAAATTTCGGGACGAAATTTATTTTAAGGGTGGTGGAGTTGTAAGACCCGCACTCTAAAAACCCGGTCTAAACCTTGGTTTTGTGTCGTGACAGGTCTTCCGATCATCACCGAGCCAGACGGGGCAAGCGGATAACAAACAGGTACAAAATCGAACCAAAGTCGACCAATTATACCTGATTTTAGATACCGGTTGATGGTACCGGTTGATGGTACCGGTCGACCGGTATGGCCTGCGCAGCTATGTGCGAGAATCTGGAAATTGGTCTCTGCGGGTCCCGCTTACCTGATTTCGAATCCTAGAAGTTTTCTAATCCTAGTAGGGTTACTAAACCCTATTTCTAGCCTATAAATACACCCTTAAGCCTCCTCAAATCCTTTGCATTGTCTCTCACAAACCCTAGAGAAGAGAAAGAGCTTGGAAAGGAGAAGGAGCTAGGAAGAAGAAGAAGGAGCCGCCATTACCGTTCGACGAAGCTCACGCTACGCCTGTCAACGGTAAGTGTTTGAATCCCTCTTCTTACCCTATGTTAGTGGTGTGGGTGGATCAATACCATGCAAAGTAGGTATTGATCTAAAACCCAAAATTGGCCAATAAACCCTAAGTTGCCGTCAAACCCTAGATTCGAGTTTCGAGATGATATTCATCGAAACGAGACTTGAATGAGTTGGGCATAACTCTAACTCAAAGCGTAGACTTAGAATGGATAGGAGAAACCCTGAAAATCATGGAGGATGATCGACGACAGTCGAAAAACCATGTATGGCCTTCCGGAGACATACCGGTCGACTATACCGGGTGCACATAGTGCGACCGGTATATGCGACCGCTCTCTCGGGAGGTTGTCTGTGGGGGACCGGCTGACCATACCGGTCGCCAGTCTTTCCCACAGAGCTGCGATCGGTATATGCCATCGGTCAGCTCTGTGAGGGTAGTTTGTGATCTCTGTTGGTTTCCGACCAACATGAAACCCTAAGCAATGTATTCTAATGAAACCCAAATAATATTGTAGGACTTTGTGACATATCGTTTGGACCTTGCGACGTGGAGCAAGTTATTGAACGAGCGTCAGGTAAGGGAATTTGACCTAAACCTAATAATTAATGGATAGTAAATCGTTGTTAATCATTGAATATCTATGATGTGATGTTTGTGCATATTCACATGCCATCCTTTACTTTCAGTTATTATTATTGTTCATGCATTCATAGGATGTGATTGTTAGGCATGTGATTGTTTTCGTTGGTGTGTGGAGTGGGGCATGGGCCTGGGATCGCTCTTCACACTAGCACTTTTTGTAGTATTCTGTCTTAACATGCTTGGTACGGGTGGGGTATCAGGGGAAGGTCGTGGTATGGTGGTCTCCAATATTGATGTTGTCCCGGCCATTGTTATGTGGTACTGAGGATTTCGAGTCGACGCTGGCTTGTCCACGATGCTTTAGCTCTATCTCTATGCCGTAGGGAGTTATGTTGGGATAGGGTTTACCTGCGTATTGTTTCTATCCTAGTGGGTTAGTTGCGGATAGGGTATCAGGGGGAGGTGAGGTATGGTGGTCTCCGGCCCGGCCTGCACGCTCTAGCTCTATCTCTATGCCGTAAACGGCTGTGCTGGGATAGAGCATACATTGTTGACATATAGGATTGGTTAGTTGCGAGTCCAGTTTGCGAGCCCTGGCCAGTAGGGGCTTAGGTACTGGTATGGGTAGAGTATCAGGGGAGGTGCGGGTATACCTTAGCTCTATCTCTATTCCATGATGGGTGCATGTGGGTTGGTGGTAGTGTGATTACCATGCGATGCCACACACTCGTGTATAGAGGTGCGGGGGCCACCAAACCTTTCTATAGCACATTGCAAACTTAAAACCAGACCACAACATAAAATTGGTTGTTACTCATGCATAATATTGTGAAGCTGTCTGATTATCTTACTGAGCTGTGTTGTGTGCTCACCCTTTGTATATACATTATTTTTAGATGTTGATGCAGGTTACACTGTGGACGATTATGTGAACGCTCCGGCGTACGGTGGTGTAGCTGCTTTGGATGTACAAGCAGGGGAGGACGAGCATGATGCTTCATGCGAGTGCCTTTTCTGCGTGTACCTTTGATTTGTTTTATTTATTTATTTCAGTTATTTTCGATTGGATTAAAGATATGTAAAAGGATTATTATTTTATGTGTTTAGATTTGAATAATGGGATATTTATTTAAATTATCAATAGATACTCAGTTCATTCTATTTAAAGTTTTCCGCTGTATATTTATATTCTGATTGTGGTTATGTGTAATTGGTTTGTATGGGTGGACACGGCCTATTCGAGATCCTGGTGTGAACCGCTGGTTCAATGACGGTTCACTCACACCGTTCTGGTTGGATCAGAATTGGGGTGTGACACTTGGCGTCTGCTCCTCCTGGGCCCTCTTCGCCGCGGCCTCCTTCCGAGCATCACTCTTTCGCTTCAACTCCAGCAGATAGTCCTTGCTTAGTTTCACTGCAAAAAACAAAAACAGAATCAGCCCAGTTAGTAGGTCAACATTGGCAATTCTACGACAAAACACTACTCACAAAGACGGTTCTCATGCAAAAAAAGGGGATCCCTCAGTTTGGCCACCCGGATCCGAGTCCCTTCGGAGCCCCAAGCACGTCGCAACATCTCTGACTCCTCGGGCAGCAGGGGCGAATCCGTGTTGAATGCCTCGGCATCTAACTTCTTCCACACATTCTCCAACGTCACATCGCCACCTCGGATGTAGAAAAACTTGTTCTTCCACAGCTTGATCGAGGTCGGCTTATCTACTAGGAGGTCGACGAACTCGGGCCTTTTGGCGAAGTAATACCACCCTGACCGGCAGTAGTCATTAAAGAAAAACATGTGACGGAACATGTTCAGCGTCGGTACACACCCCAACCTCCGGAAGTAGATAACGAACGCTATCAAGTTCTTCCACGAGTTCGGCATCAGTTGGATAGGGGCCACTTGATAAAATCTTAAGATTTTGCCCACCAACTTTGGTACCAGCACCCGGAAGCCGGCCTTAAACATTTCAATGTTAACGCACAGCTCCGACCTCCGACTCCAACAGGCCCGATCCCCTTCGATGGGCCTTCGGATTTCCACGTCATCCGGAATCTGATAGCGCTCCCGGAGACTGTCGAACTCCGCCTTGGTCAAAAGGGATACCTCACCGCGAGTATCAAACTTTGGGGGAGCCTCGGCTCCCTCCCAGGCCTGTATTAGCACCTCGGAGCCGACCTCGTGTGTGGATATTTCCACTAACTGATCTCGTTGGGAGGGACCCTCCTCGTTCGCCAACTCCACCTCGGGACCGCCTTCGGATATTCGCCCCCCGGAACCACTTGGCAGAGATGAGCCCGATGACGACTCACTGCCGGATGAGGCCGAGCTACCACTGCTACTGCTACTACTGGAGGATGTCCCCACCCCCTCTATATCTACTTGAAATTCGGCCTCCCTAGCCTCGTCATCCATACCACAGGAGTACTTAGATAAAAATATACTTATTGGTTGCAAATCCGGACCGAGGTCACCCGACCGAGCCGCTGTGAGATATCCGCGCCGATGTGCAAGAGACGAACCGGTGTGAAGACAAAGAACCGATGTGAGCGGATAAAACAGTGTTTTCAGAGTGGGGGACCTCCATACCCCACCACCCCTTTTTATAAGGCATCACCCTCTCTTCTGTCCACGTGGCGGCCCCCCATTGATCAAAGCCATCGACGCATTTATTACCGACGAAGCACTCAGGTCCGTCGATCGGGTCCCGCCTTACGGTATCCAGTTCCAACCCGCACCCGGTATCCGGATCCGAGTGTGCCCCACACACCGCGTCTCAAGTCGACCTCGGCACCATCCTCAGTATGACCGATGTGCATTGGCCGCAGTGCCCACATCGATCGGTTTGGCTCGGATCACGTGATAATCCCGTGACAACCTCGGCACCATCCTCAGAATGACCGATGTGTATTGGCCACAGTGCCCACATCGGTCGGTTTGGCTCGGATCATGTGACCCGCACGTGACGGCCTCGGCACCATCCTCAGAATGACCGATGTGTATTGGCCGCAGTGCCCACATCGGTCGATTTGGCTCGGATGACGTGATAACCCCGTGACAGCCTCCACACCATCCTCAAAATGACCGATGTGTATTGGCCGTAGTGCCCACATCGGTCGATTTGGCTCGGATCATGTGATAACCCGTGACAGCCTCGGCACCATCCTCAGAATGACCGATGTGTATTGGCCGCAGTGCCCATATCGGTCGGTTTGGCTCGGATCACGTGATAATCCCGTGACAGCCTCGGCACCATCCTCAGAATGATCGATGTGTATTGGTCGTAGTGCCCACATCGATCGGTTTAGCTCGGATCACGTGATAATCCCGTGACAGCCTCGGCACCATCCTCAGAATGATCGATGTGTATTGGTCACAGTGCCCACATCGATCGGTTTGGCTCGTATCACGTGACCCGCACGTGACGGCCTCGGCACCATCCTCAGAATGACCGATGTGTATTGGCCGCAGTGCCCACATCGGTCGGTTTGGCTCAGATCACGTGATAATCCCATGACAGCCTCGGCACCATCCTCAGTATGAACGATGTGTCGCAGTGCCCACATCGATCGATTTGGCTCGGATCAATTGACCCGCACGTGACGGCCTTGAAATTCTTCAGAGAAGGCCCGATATGTATTAGCCGCAGTGCCCACATCGGCCCCGGACCCACGCTCTAGCAGGGACCGATGTGTATTGGCCGTAGTGCCCACATCGGCCCCGGACCCGCGCTCCAACAGTGACCAACGTGGTCCAACCGCAGTGGCCACCTCGGCCTCGGACCCGCAGTCTTAGCCGACACCGACGCACTCTAAGCTACAATACCCTACTCCCCCGACGGGATCTACTACATACATAGTCCGAATCTGCCGATTTCAGCAGAGCAACGAGGCAAGTGTTAGGGGGAGGAACCGTCTCTCTATTTTTTGCTCAACCGAACCCTACAGATTCGGCAGGGCAACGAGGTAAGTGTTAGGGAATTATGCCACGCTGGATTCATTCCCTCGACACGTAGGACTCAATATCAGCGCCACGTGGAGATTCACCATTCGACAAAGGCTAAAATCGATATTACCCCTCAGGCACAGGAAGAAAGGGTAAACTCGATATTTCGGGATTTTGCACTATTCACTATAAATAGGGCGAATCCCGAGGTTTTTAACACACGACATTTACTGCTCATTTATTACCCCTTAAGATTCACGCTCTGATACATCGGTAAAAAAATCTCACCTCACCCCACACTTTATAATATCTTAGTGGGCTCAACACCGAGCCCATTGACTGTTCAGAGAGCCTAACTTTGGCATCGGAGTGGACCCGGGGCATCCAGACCTCCTCCCTTCTTTGCCTTTTCTTGTCTTGCAGGTCCAGTCTGCGAGGAGGACCCACAGGACGGATCTGGGCCGAAACATGGGGCATCAGGGGGAGGACGTGACACAATAGTTCATCCTGGTCATCAAACTCTAGCTCTATCTCTACTCAAGTCTTGTCCACTGACATCGTCGTATCGTCATTATCTTAGCAGAATTATTACGTCGTAGGGCATCAGGGGAGGTGGTCTCGGACCGTGTAGTCTCTCACTCTGCCGGGGGCCTTAGCTCTATCTCTATGGACATATTGAGGGATGCTGGGGTGAGGCCTTAGATAACTGTTTGACATTAGGACTGGTTAGTTGCGAGCCCAGTTTGCAAGCCCTCGCCAATAGGGGCTTACGTGTTGGTATGGGTAGGGCATCAGGGGAAGTGTCATGCAGTGTTTAATCCGGGCACTTTATCTCTATCTCTATTCCATGATGGGTGCATGTGGGACGACAATAATATTTGATCTATTGGGCGGCTTCACACACTCGTGTATAGAGGTGCGGCGGCCACCTATCCTTTCTATTGCACATTGCAAACTTATGAACCAGACCAAAGATATGAATTGAATGCATGCATATGTTTGTTGCATTGTTTTGTTTGCTCACTGAGCCATGATGTGTGCTCACCCTTTCGACGTCGAATATTTTTAGTTGATGATGCAGGTCCTACAGTAGAAGATTATATGAATGCTCCAATGTATGGGCATGTTGTGACGATGGATGCAGAAGCTATGATGGAGTTGCATGATTCGTCGTGCGAGTGCAACTCATGCGTCTTTGATTAGATTATTTGTTGCATTATTCAGAATATGTAATTGATTAAATTATTTTATTTTATGTCTTCAGTTATTTGAGATAATTGAATACTTTATTTATGATATCACTGTTAGATACTCAGTTCATTAATATTAAAGACTTCCGCTATTGTTTATTTACTCTGATTATGGTTGTGGATGTGTATGGTTTAAGCAAAAAGGACACAGTTTATTCGAGATCCTGGTTGAACCGTTGGATCATAGACGGTTCATCACACCATTCTAGTTGGTTCAGAATTGGGGTGTGACAACACCCATACGAACACATAACATAATATCCCTCTAAAAATCTTATCCTCTAGACCGAATTCTGTAATTTTTTGTTGAAGGCCTTAACATGTTTCATGTAGCTTCAATTGATGACATGCCTTGACAATGTACAGAGATTTGATACTTACATCTATGTATTGGTTTATCCAAAATTGTTTGTAGAGATTTTCTTTTTCACCACACATAAGTGGAAGATTGGATTGAACTCGATAATAAACTCAAGTCTCTTCTTCAGCAAGGACACATGGCATTGATCAATGCATATTTGATGGATGTGCTCTGATACCACTTGATACGTACTTGTATCTTGTTGGGATAAGACTAGATTAATGAAGATAAAATAGGGAATAAATAAAATTGAAGAGAGATAAGGGATAAGTGGCTTTATTGAGGAAGCTATACTTCGGGATGGATTTACTAAGGATGCATGGCCTTAGTGCTCTCTTTCAAGATCACATGATTATCAATTTTCAAATCCACTTCTATTAAGATTGTCACCTAATAAATAGATTTACAAATAGTAGCTATCAAAATTAACACACCGCTATTAAGCCACATGCCCCTTACAATTACATAACTTATCCCCTAGGTCTTCTCATACTTAATAATTATCCCCATCAACAACAATTACCAAAATGACTTTAATAACTAAAGAGTAACTAATAAGAGTATTTAACATCAACCCATAACTACTAACCCAACTTACTCCCTCATTACATAATACCCACTACCACCTCTTAAAGATAACCATTGCACCTCATAACTCTCTTATGCACACAAGTCCCATGTCCATTAAGAGTTGACACGTAACATTGATCCATGTTACGTGCTTGTATGGATGTCCACGTAGCTGGATGGTTTATTCATTAAGTAATGAATAAAAGTAATAAATACAAGAATAAAAAAAAGAACCAAATAAAATAAGAAAACCTGCCTCACCTTCGATAATGCTGTCAGCAGGGACAAGATTATCCAAAAATTAACAGAAACGGAAGCGGCAACGCTCCTAAGGATCCACCCAACCTCCCTAAACACAATGTGTGGAAGATCAGTCCAAACATTAGAGCTCCTAATGAGCAGCAACGATGCTAAATAGTTAGCCATAACGTTACCCTCGTGAAAGCAATACGTAATTCGTCATTGGATCCGATTAAGGTAAGAAGACAGAATTTGCCAATCTAGATCACAAACCAACGGAATATTGTTTCTCAATGAACCTTCAACCACCGATGTTGAATCATTCTCTATCCAAAGAAGCAAGACACCGCGCTTCCTAGCAAGACTAATACCAATCATCATAGCCTTAAACTCAGCAACGTAGTTGGTCATGACACCCAAGAATCTAGCAGAGAAAACAATCGTAGTTCCACAATACACTTGAAGAATGCCCTCAAGACCAGAATTTTAGGGTTACCTAAGGAACAACCATCCACATCAAGCTTCACTCAAGAGTCCACTGGTTTAACCCACAGTAGCTGCTTCACAAACTTCACTCTGGTAGGCTTGGTGAAAAGTTGGAAACACTTAGCCAATGACCAATCTTGAATAGAAGAAATATGAATCGATACATCCTTCAAGTCCCCTGCAATATCTCTTAGAGCACCAGAAACGGATAGTACAACCCCATCAAAACAAACCTCATTACACCAGAACCAAATCCGATGAGCCACTAGGTAGCATCCTACAAACCAAATATCCTTTATCACAACCATTGAGCGTTTTCTTTTCCACCATGAGAAAAGAAACTCCATCGAATCAAACCCTAGCCACCTCTGGTTAAAATAACCTGTAAAAGTCAACCAAACTTCCATAGCAAAATCACAAGTAAAAAACAAATGATTTCAACTCTCGACATCCTTGCAACATAGATGGCATCGTGAAGCCAAAGGCACCCTTGTTTTCATAACTTTGGCAATCGTTAGGAGAACCAATTTGCACCAGCACCCAAAAAACAGGGGATAGTCTCGGCCTCCATCCTTTGCCCCAAACTACAGATGCCCAAATTGGGGTTGGGTACCGAGGTTGCATCATCTTCCATGCAGAACTAACCGAGAAGCAACTAGATTTTGTCCCACTTAAATTATTTGATAACCTAGTTTTGGGTTTCTTCCCTTACTTACAATCTTTAGTGACATAAAAATGGCTTGGGATAGTCTCATGTTCTTAGAGGGACATCCAGTGATCGGAGTTCGTTCATTGTACATATCAATACATCAGTATATGTGGCAGGTAAACACCAATCGTTAGATCATAGCTGGAGGAACTAGACAACAAAAAACGATTGTTTCCCCATTTTCTAGGTGGTAATATATCAATGGAACTGATGAAGGGTTTCAAGCAACCAATTTGAATTAGTTTCGGTGCCGCTAAGTTTAAAACCAAACTTGGTTTTTTACTAAGTTGATTTAATGAGTTCTTATCAGTCCATTATTAAGTTATGATCGATTTTGGTTCGATTTCCTATATATATATATATAGTACAAGATTGAGTTAATGGGTTTTTATTGATCCAATATTGAGTTGGATTCGGTTTAATTTCAATGTATATTTATTAAAAGAGTGACTAATAGGTCCATTATTGATTTAGTTTCAGTTTCGATTTATTGTGTCTACTTGAGTCGGTTTTATCGATCAGTTCGGTTTTGAATTTTCATTAGTATTTAAAAACTAAGCTCAATTTCTATACAAAAAGACTTTGATCTACTTCGGTCTTTTTTCCATTTGATTTTGGTTTGGGCTCAATTTTTGAAACAACTCATGCAGCCATTGATGTTATAGGATGATCCTTTACTTCTATCCTCCTATGGTGATGCACATGACACAATGGGAGAGAATTCCCCATAAAACTAGCATGCCACACTAATGGAGACATAAGAAATGGTATCTCTAATGGGGATCCACACGCTCAAAAAAGAAAGAGAAAATACCAGAATGTGAGGGCATAAGAAAGAATTCCCATATTGGAATTTTGGGATTCTTTTTCCGTACCATTATGTTATATAAATTTCCAAAACCAAAAGGAAAAATATTATCTCATGTTGCCTAGTTTTTCAGTCATCTGTCAGACAAGTGCCAATGCATCTTGTTAGGCCACGCTGGCAATATTACCTCGACACGTAGGACTCGACCAACGAGCCACGTGGAGATCCCCTATTCGACGCAAGAAAGCTTCTTCACCAACTCAAACACAAGAGCAAAGGGCAAAAGTGGCATTTTAGGAATATACACTATTCACTATAAATAGGGCAAATCCCGAGATTTCAGGTACGAGAATATTTATTACTCACTGCTCATCCTTGAGATTAACACTCTGACACCTGGACGAAGAATCTCATCTTACCCCACACATCTTTCTAGAATATCCTCATGGGCTTGACACTGAGCCCACTGATTGTTCACAGAGCCCTAACTTTGGCATCGGAGTGGACCCGGGGCATCTGTCCTGCCTCCCCTTGTCTTTGCTTGTCTTGCAGGTTTAGTCAGCTCGGTAGACCCACAGGACGGATTTGAGCCGAAACAGTTTGGCGCCCACCGTGTGGCCCTTTGAGATTTGACGTCAACAGTCAAAAGCTGGAGAGAAGTCTTAAGTTATGAGTCCGAGAAGAACCCAAAGCCAGATGGTCAGTCCCAACCCCCCTATGATTGACCAACGGATAAATCCCGAAGAAGGAGATAGGTCCGAGATGCGACCTAGCAGGGACCGAGGAAAACGCGTGGCCGATCCAGCACCCACGCACGAAACCTTTGTCACATATGAACAATTTGAGACCGTAGCACAACAGCTCGCGGTGTTAACTCGGTTTGTACAAGGGCTACAGCCACCAGTCGCAGAAGCTACATCTCGTCCCCCCATCGGCGTCATCCCGCCAGCGGACCCACGTAAAGAGACTGACCTCCCTAAAGATTTACCCCGTGACCGCCTAGGGCAAAGCGAAGTTCGACCCGCGAGACCAGGAACCAGCGCTCGCCCTGTCCCAGAGTTGAGTGGGACGGGATCAACATCGCAGCATGGAAGGATCCCTGCTCGAGAAAGGCTCGGCCCTCTGCCTGGGGCAGCACCTCGACTAGATGAAGATGCTATGGATGAGCTTTTGGTTCCGTGGCATATAACACTACCAGAGGTTGTCATGGGCACAGACAAACAAAGTGCTCCCATGGACCCAGAGGTAGCGGCGAAAATAGTGGACCAATTAGCGGTATTGCACCGAAAAGTCGAGAAAATGGAGAAGGCCGGAGTCACCCAGGACGAGGATAGAGATTATTCAACGGACAACCCTTTGACTGACATCATCATGAAAGTCCCCTTGCCCAAGCGGTTTACCATGTCGCCGGTAGATTCCTATGATGGATCCACAGATCCCGTTGACCATCTGAATAATTTCGTGGGCGCGATGGTCCTCCATGCGAACCATGACGCCATCATGTGCAGAGCCTTTCCCCTTACACTAAAAGGCGCAGCTCGGATGTGGTTTAACAACCTACCACCGCGGTCTATTGACTCTTTTAAGACCATGGGGAGACTGTTCAGAATGCACTTCCAAGGAAGCAGGGTGCAGCGGAAGACAAGCGCACACTTGATGAATATGAGATAGAGGTCCGGTGAGACCCTGCAGGCCTTCTTGGCCAGGTTCAACCTCGAAGTACTACAAGTGAAGGACATCGATGAGGCAGTTCATTTTGCCATGTTGAGAGCAGTAGTCACTGACCCAAAGCTCAGATTCTCTATAGCCAAGAAGGAACCAGCAGACTTGCAGGAACTCCTGGCACGGTGCGAGAAGTTTGCCACTGCCAACGAGATCTATGAAGCCAGCAAAGGCCTATTTGATGCTCCACACAAGCGAACAGATGAGAGGCAAGACCTCACACGGCCAGGAGAGAACAAGAGGTCGAGAAGGGAAGAAGCACGGGCTAGAGGGTTACTCCAGAAAAAATTCAGCGACTATACCCCACTCAACCGATCCCTCGGGGATGTATACACCCTCATCGCTAATGATGGGTATCTTCAGAGGCCCCAGAAGATCGTGACAGAAGCGAGAAGGAGAAACCCAAACAAGTACTGTCAGTACCACCGAGACATCGATCACACTACCGATGAATGTCAGAACCTACAAGCGGATATTGAAGACCTCATCCAACGAAGTTATTACAAACAGTACGTGGACCATAATGCTCCGAGAGTTCCGGCTACTACAGCCGAAGATCGGAGAAGACCACCTCCCCCACCTCGGGCGAGAACTTCGGAGAGAGAGCTGAGAAGGCAAGAAGAAAGAGAACCCAGGAGGGTAGAAAGAAGAGAAGTTCGAAGAGATCCTCCTAGGGAGGACAGAAGAAGAGATAGGGTGGTCGATCCCCGATACCCAGAAAGGCGCCACGATCAGGAGTTTGCATAGCATGGAGAAAGAAGAGAAAGAGGACCCACCCCGGCACATCGAGACATTGGGATCATCCGTTGCCAGTTCGCCCATACCCCCCAGCAGATACATGAACAGGGCAGAGTACTAAATTCGTTCGAATCACGGGGGAGGACAAGGCTTAGGACCGACCCTAGATTGCCAAGGCGACGCATGGACCATACTCGGTCGCCGCCACCATTGCATGTCCTCAATCCGCCTTCAACAGAGAACATACCTTATGAGCGTATATACATGGTCAGACATGCCAGACTCAGATATGGCCCGAAGGTTAGCCAGGGCATACCCAGTGCAGCGACGATCAACCCAGTGCACGGCGAGAGTCCATCAAGTAGCCGACCTTCATTGGCCTAGACGGCCAGCTCGGTCGCGGCTAACAATGTAAAAATTGACTGACCTCGATTGGTCGAGGCGGCCACCTCGGCCACGGAGGACAGTGAAACTTATGATCCCTCTACGCAGGGGCGAAAGACCATGACTATCATCGGTGGGCCAGTGGCTGGAAACACCTCTGCCAAGGCCAGAAAGGCATATGCAAGAAGCGATAAATTGACTGAATGGCTAGGAAAGAGGGCCCGCACAGGGGACTTCCTGACATTCAGCAATGAAGATTTGTGCGGACTAGAACTGCCTCATGAGGATGCCATAGTCATCACTTTGAGAATAGAGGACAGTGATATTCATAAGAACATGGTGGACACAAGAAACTTCACCGAAATCATCTACTGGCAGGCCTTCCAGCGCATGGAGATCCCGCTCGAGCAGTTGCTACCCGTGGATTACCCCCTAGTCAGTTTTTCGAGTGACCTTGTCAGTGTAAAAGGATCTATTCGGTTGCCCATCAGGGTAGGTACTTATCCATGGGAATCGAGGATCACAATGAATTTCCTAGTCGTCGACGTCCCGTCCTCCTACAACACTCTCTTGGGCCGACCTGGCATGATTGCTCTTAGGTCGGTACCATCTCCCTACCACTTGGTCATCAAGTTCCCTACCCCCAGAGGAGCCGGGGAATGCCGAACGGATCAATTGGTGTCCCGCAAATGTTATTCGGCCGAGCTCACAGACTTCAAAAAACCGGCCCAAGCCCTACAGGTGCAAATCGAAGATTTACGGGACGATCCTAAACAGCAAAGAGGAGCGCCCGCCGAAGACCTGGTCCAGGTCCCCCTAACAGAGGAGAACCCAGATAGGACAATCCAGATAAGATCATCGCTCGTGGAGCCGCAGAGGACAGAGCTCGTGAGTTTCTTAAGGGCTAATGCTAATATTTTTGTCTGGTCTGCGGTCGATATGCCAGGCATCCCAAGAGAAGTGGCGCATCGTTGCCTTAATGTGGACCCCCACCGCCGACCAGTATGACAGAAGAAGCGGTCGTTCGCCCCAACGGGTCATTGATGAGGAAGTGGGAAAATTGTTGGATGCCGGATTTATCTGAGAAATTCACTAATCGGAGTGGCTCGCCAACGTCGTCATGGTCCCGAAAGCTGGCGACAAATGGCGTATTTGCATTGATTTTACTGACCTCAACAAGGCCTGTCCCAAGGATAGTTTCCCCCTTCCCCGGATTGATCAACTCATTGATGCTACTGCCAGCCACGTGCAACTGAGCTTCATGGATGCCTACTCAGGCTACAACCAGATCCAGATGCACGCAGCCAATTCGGAGAAGACGGTCTTTGTAACCAACCGAGGCCTCTTTTGTTATGAAGTGATGCCCTTCGGCCTTAAAAATGTTGGGGCCACCTACCAGAGGTTGGTTAACAAACTCTTCGCAGATCAAATTGGCAGAAACATGAAAGTATATGTGGATGATATGCTGGTAAAAAGCCTCGTCGGGAACGACCATGTTTGAGACCTGGAAGAGGCATTCGGAGTACTGTGAAAGCACAAGATGCGCCTCAACCCAGCTAAATGCGCCTTCGGGGTCACCTCGTGAAAATTCCTTGGTTTCACGGTCTTCCGTCGGGGCATTGAGGTGAATCCTGAGAAGATCTTGGCCATCCTCGATATGCCAGCACCAACCAAAGTGAAAGAGGTGCAGGAGCTAACTGGGCGTGTGGCCGCCCTGAGCCGATTCATGTCTCGGTCGGCAGATAAGTGTCTCCCTTTTTCCAGACCCTTAAAGGCAACAAGACCTTCCAATGGACGACCAAATGTCAACAGGTATTCGAGGCATTGAAAACATACTTGGCATAACCTCCATTATTGGTTAAGCCTGAGACAGGGGATACCTTGGAGTTGTACTTGGCTGTATCTTCAAAGGCGGTAAGCGCAGTGCTTGTCAAAGAAGTGGAGGGCGTCCAATGCCCCATTTATTATATCAAAAAAATTTTGTTGGAGGCTGAAACTCGGTACAAATTTATCGAGAAAGTCGCTTTGGCATTGGTGACGTCTGCGCGCAAGCTCCAGCCTTACTTCCAAGCGCATTCGATCACCGTTCTGACCGACCAGCTACTCAAGAAAATCTTGACAAAGCTTGATATCTCAGGTCGGGTGATTAATTGGGCAGTCGAATTAGGAGAATTCGATCTTAGCTACAAGCCACGCACGGCTATCAAAGCTCAGGCCTTGGCCGACTTCCTAATTGAATCCTCCCCTCAAGAAGAACAAGGGACGGACAACTAAGCCACGGAGGAATCTTCACGACCATGGACCCTATTCGTCGATGGAGCCTCCAACAAGACTCAGTGTGGTGCGGGCTTCATTTTCACCAGTCTGGAAGGATTTGAAATTTGGTGTGCCCTCAGGTTCATGTTTCAGGTATCCAATAATGCAGCCGAGTATGAGGCACTGATTGCTGGACTACGCCTAGCCAAGGCCATAATGGTTAGAAGGGTCGAGGCATCCAGCGCCTCCCAGTTGGTGGTGTATCAGGTCAATGGAGAATACGAGGCTAAGAAAGTGCGCATGTCTGCATACCTGAAAAAAATCCAAGAGGCCGCATTAACCTTTGAATATTTCACACGGCGCCACATACTCCGAGATCAGAACATCCTGGCAGACTCTCTGTCCAAGTTGGCCACTTCGAACTTAAACGATTTAGATCATTCAGTGTACAATGAAGTTTTGTCCCATTCATCGGTAGATCCCAACTCCAAAGCCATACTGCCAGCCACATCGGAGCCATCGTGGATCGACCCAATTTTTTCTTTTCTCCAAGAGGGTAAATTAACAGAGGATAAGAAGGAGGCAAGGCAGATACAATCAAAGGCCACTCACTACGTAGTAGAAGCCGAAATCTTGTACAAAAAAGCTTTCACGTTTCCCCTGCTACAGTGCTTACGTCCTTCCGAAGTAGCACGGGCCATCCAGGAAGTCCATGAGGGTATATGCGGCGCGCATCAGGGAGGAAGGGTCCTTTCTCACAAAATATTACATCAGGGATATTACTGGTCGAAAATGCACAAGGAGTGCATCGACTACGTCAAGAAGTGTGCCAAATGCCAAATATACGCACCAGTCCCTCACCTGCCAGCCACATCACTTCGCTCTATCGAAGCAGCCCCCATTCCTTTTGCCACTTGGGGTATGGATATCATGGGTCCATTTTCCCCGGCCCGCTATCAACGAAATTTTTTTGTAGTCGCGGTGGATAATTTCACTAAGTGGGCTGAAGCAGAGGCATTGTCCAGTATACCCGAGAGCACCATCCGGGTGTTTTTTTATCAAATCAGTCATGTATCGATATGGTGTCCCTAGGGTACTCATCACTGACAATGGGAAGCAATTTGATAACAAGGCCTTCACGGCGTTCTGTGCAGAGCACCGCATTGATCATCGATGAGGCGCTGTGAAGCACCCATAAACTAGTAGACAGACAGAGGCTACCAACAAGATCCTACTGAAAGGGATCAAGTCCATGTTAGATGGGGCTAAAGGTCGATGGTTAGATGAACTACCACACATTCTGTGGGCGGATCGCACTACCCCAAAGACGGTCACAGGCGAATCGCCATTCCGACTTGCCTTTGGAACGGAAGCAGTTGTCCCATTGGAAGTAAGGATCACCTCTCACCGGATCGCCAACTACGACCCACTTTCCAACGAGGCGGGCTTGCGCACCAACTTGGACCTCCTAGAGGAAGTACGGGATCAAGCACAGATACGGATAGCGGCCCACCAATAGCAAGTAGCTAGGAACTACAACAGGAAGGTGTGCCAGTGGTCATTCAGAGTCAGAGACCTTGTTCTCAGACGAACCATTGCATCGGACCCCACCAACCAGGGCAAACTAGCTCCCAACTGGGAAGGACCCTATCAAGTCACACAAGCACTTCGGACTGGGGCCTATCATTTGGTCGACATGGATGGCATAGCCTTACCTCGAGCATGGAACGCAGAGCACCTCCGCCCATTTTACCAATGATAACTGTCAACAATGTAATGTCACACCCCAATTCTGTACCATTCGGAACGGTGTGATGAACCGTTAATAAACCAACGGTTCAACCAGGATCTCAAATAGGCTATCCCACATATGATAAACCAAAACACATTCCACATTAATCAGAGGTAATAAAGTAAATAGCGGAAGTCTTATAGTAAATGAACTGAGAATCTAACTGTGATAACCATAAATAAATATCAAATTATTGATAAATCAACTGAGACATAATTAAATAAATATCAATTAAATGTCTTTAATAAAATTAAACAAAATCTAATCGAATACGCGTGAGTTGCACTTGCATGAGGAGTCATGCATATCCACTAAGTCTTCAGCTTCCATTGTCGCCACATGCCCACACACAGGAGCGTTCATATAATCTTCAACGGTGGTACCTACATCATCAACTAAAAGTATTCGAATTCGAAAGGGTGAGCACACATCACGACTCAGTGAGCAAACAAAACAATGCAACAACAAATATGCATGCAATCAATTCATATCTTTCGTCTGGTTTAAAGTTTGCAATGTGCTATAGAAAGGATAGGTGGCCGCCGCACCTCTATACACGAGTGTGTGAAAACGCCCAATAAAAATGGTACTGTCACCCCACATGCAAGCACCATGGACAATATACACCCCATGAAAACGACATGGCTGTACCAGTTGCCCATACCAACACGTAAGCCCCTGTTGGCGAGGGCTTGCAAACTGTGCTTGCAACTAACCAACCCTAATGTCAAACAATGTATCCAAGGCCTCACCCCAGCATCCCTCAATACATCCATAGAGATAGAGCTAGGGTCCGGTGACCAGGCTAAACCACAATGCCACGTCCCCCCCTGATGCCCTACGACATATTAGTTCCGCTAAGATAATGGCGATACGACGATGTTAGTGGACAAGACTTGATTAGAGATAGAGCTAGAGTCTGGTGACCAGGCTGAACCACAATGTCACGTCCTCCCCCTGATGCTCCACTTGCATCAAGCACACTAACACTTGCTTAGTGGACATGACTTGAATAGACCATGGCATAATATACCCCGATGAGAACGACATCGAAGTACCGATTGATACCATCCCTACCCGCACCATGTACACCAGGTCGACGGGATCATCGACCCTCGGATTCTGCCGAATATAGAAATTAAAAAATTTCCTAATTTTCGATTGAGATTCTTTCCTAATCTCAGAGGGACTTATTTAGGATGTTCCTACTCTATTTAAAGGACGTCCCTAAGCCACTTTCACTCATTTCACAACCCTAATCGAATTGAGAGAAAGAGAGGAGAAGGAAAGAGGAAGAAGAAAGGGAAGGAAGAAAAATTAAGCCAAAAGAGAAGAGTTGCAAAGAAGGGTTATCTTCTCAGGTATGGATACTAATTCCATGAGTTTCTACAGACCTTATGTTAGTTAATGTTGAGAGTGTGATCTCGGAGAAACCCAAACCATCAATCTATGGTTAGGTTTTCATGGGAAACCATAGGAAAGTGCATGAAAGCTATCTAGGTGGGTTATACATGGTTTCAGACCATGGAATGAATGTAGAATGGAATGTAGGAGCAAGCCATAGGATTCCAAGTACGAAGAATGGATTAAAAGAGGGAATTGGATCAAAGTGCACCGAGGGTCGATGACCATCCGACCCTAGGTGTTCCTGACCATCGACCCTCAATGTTCGGGAAGTTCAGAGTTAAGGGAGGGTCGCACCCAGGGTCGATCCTGACTCCGACCCTACCTCCGACCCTCAGTTAACAGAGTAGTTTTTAAATTCTGAATAAATTCTAATTAAATTCTATCGACTTTAATAGGTCTTCTAGCAATACAATAACAATATAAATGTGATTATAAAGCTTGGAAAAGTATCTTATAGCAAGCTAAGGTGAGGAACCAGAACCCCAAACTAAATTGGTTAATAACAAACTGTTTTCTATTTTCTTGAGTCCTATGCCATGTTTGATTCTATGTGAATATGTTTGTAATGTACATACAGCATGCCATCCAATATTTTTATTTCTTGTTCATGCATATTTACTTTATTGTTTATAACATGATGATGATGATGATGATAGGAATAGGCATGTGCTTGTATGTGTGTGGTTGATGTATTTGATGCGAGCGGGTATCAGGGGAGGTGTGATGAGAACGTCAATAAACGTTAACCTTTGGCGGGTCTCAGCACTTTAGCTCTATCTCTAACTCAAGTCTTGTGCATTAGCATCGTCGTATCGCCATTACTTTAGCAGAACTATTATGTCGTAGAGTATCAGGGGAGGTGGTCTCAGTCCTTGTAGTCTCTGACTCTACCGGGGGACCTTAGCTCTATCTCTATGGACATTCTGAGGGATGCTGGGGTGAGGCCTTGGATACACTTTTTGGCAATAGGATTGGTTAGTTGCGAGCCCAGTTTGCAGCCCTCGCTAACAGGGGCTTACGTGTTGGTATGACACTATATAGCAATAAACGTAACCTTTGTTATATAATGTTCATGATTGGGTGCATGTGAGTTGACGATAAACGTGATCTTCGGGTAACGTCACACACTCGTGTATAGAGGCGGGGTCAATAAACACGACCTTTGACTACCTAAACCTTTCTATTGCATACTGCAAACTTATATACCAGACCAAAGATATAAATTGATTTTTGCATGCATATGTATTGTTGCATTGTTTTGGCTACTCACTGAGCTGTGATGTGTGCTCACCCCTCGACGTCGAATATTTTTAGTTGATGATGCAGGTTATACCGTTGAAGATTATATGAATGCGTCTACGTACGGGAACGTAGCAGCGATGGAAGCTGAAGCTGAAGTGGATACACACGACTCCTCTTGCGAGTGCAACTCGTGTGTATTTGATTAGATGTTTTTATAGGTTTCTTATTTGAATTTATTAAGACATGTACTTGATATTTAAATATTTATGTCTCAGTTGAAAACAGAATAATTTACTATTAAATTAAATGATATCATCTTAGTTTCTCAGTTCATGTTATTATAAGACTTCCGCTATTGTGTATTTACTCTGATTATGATTATGGATGTGCGTGAGTTTGGATAACGCGGGGATAGCCTATTTGAGATCCTGATTGAACCGTTGGTTTGTTAGCGGTTCATCACACCATTCTGAATAGTGCGGAATTGGGGTGTGACAACACCATTCTGAATAGTGTGGAATTAGGGTGTGACATCTTCCCCTCCTACACCTTAGCCTACATTTAAGGCTAGTACTTTTCAGTCCGTCTTAGAGCAGATTCTTTCCCAGCTTCTTACCTTTATGAAGGGTTAGTGGGCCATGATGGAGGCTCAGAGGGCTACTGACCAGTGGGTAGTAGCACTTGTTGAGTCTCCATACCACTCAGGAGCAAGTACAGTGGCTCCGAAAGGCTTATGAGCGGGACTATGGAAACGATGAAGATGCACCCGCTCCACCTGCCTAGAGATGAGATTTTGCTCCCTTTTTTTTAGATACTATCTTTTTCCCTGTTTTTAGGGTAAATGTCTAAGCTGTGGACTGCACCCTTCATTTTGTTTGAACATCTTATCATTTTGGTTATACATACTGTTCTTCTAAAACATAATGTGCATTATGGATCTTGCTTACTGTTTGTGTCTCAACCAACAATGTGCTTATGTGTTTGTATTAAGGCTTTTAATTTTTAACTTATCTCAGTTCATAGACACAGGTCAATGTACATTAGTTTGATTGGCAGAGACTGAGTGCTCTGATACCAAATTGTCATACCCCCAATTTTGGCCTAACCAGAAGTGTGAATGAACTGTCAATGAACCAACGGCTCAAGCCAAGATCACATAGAACCTTGCCAATAATCAAACCATTACATCAAACCATAATCAGAGATAATAATAAATAGAGAAAGTCTTTATTAACAATGAACTGAGAACTAAATGATAAATAGATATGTAATTCTAGTTAGCTCAATGTGTACCAAAACATAAAGTAATAATCCATTACAAGTATCATAGTCCCAAATTGTAAAGTAAAAACCCTAAGAATAAACGTAATAGAAACACTCACATGACGAGTCATGCTCATTCTCCATTAGATGCACATCCATGGCTGTCACGCGTCCATATGACGGTGCATTGATGTAGTCTTTCATAGTAACACCTGCATCATCAACTAAAAAGAAAACGTATACGTGGGGTGAGCTCATAACTTAGCTTAGTGAGAAACAAAACATGCATCAAACGTATGCATGATGTAGCATTCAATTCTTTGATCTGGTTTAAGTTTGCAATGTGCTATGATAAGGATAAACTATCACCACACCTCCATATATGAAAGTGTTAGTACACTTAATGGTCAACACCTACCAAACCAATGTTGCCCCACATCACTTACTACAAGGTAGAGATAGATCTAAAGCCTAACGAATCACACACCACCAGCACCCCTTTATACCCGACCTCATACCAGTACGTATGCCCCTACTGACGAGGGCTTGTAAATTGGGTTCGTTACTAACCAATCCTAGATATCATCAAAGTGTATCCAATGCTTTATTCCAGCATCCTTCGATACAACACTGAGATAGAGCTAGATTCAGTTGGCAGAGCTACGGCCCACACCTCGAGCGCTCTCCCTGATACCCTATGACTTACTAAGTCTGCTAATGTAATAGTGATACGACGATGTCAGTGTGGTAAACAGCTTGAGGCTATAATCTCTCTCCACTTGACACACCAACCACACACAAACACATGTCTATCCTCATCATCATTAGCATAAGAGAATAATAATAAAATATATATGAACAGTAATAGTTGTTATTAGATGACATATTATATGTACAAACACAGAACACAACAACAAGTAATAAGATAGGGTAATTTATTATTATCCAATTAGTTTGGGTCTTGTCCCTCACCTGTTGAATGTTTGTTGAATCCTTCCGAAGCTTTGAAAAATTATCTTGAATTGATTATGAAACCTAAACAAATATTAAAACTAAATTAGGGTTTGATTCTAACCAATTTTTAATACTCAGACTGACTGTCCTAACTGCTAAAACAATATCTCAAACATTGTCTAATCGACTCTCTGGCACTGCATATTGTGTGACCGGACAACAAATCAGACAACCCTGAGATGCTTCCCGAGAGTATCCAGTAGCTTGTCGGGTCCCTCTCTGGGTGCTTTCAGGCAACAGAGATCAGACAACCTACAAGACATCCTTCAGGTTGTCTTCCAGTTTGACTTTCTTCAGAGTCTATTTTTTGGCTCTCATTTGGGATTCATCATATACCATTCTAAGCTTAAGAACGTATTAGGGTTGAGGTTTCACTATAACCCTAGATCTACACAACCCTAATGGTCTTCGTTATACGTTTCATACAATAGTGAAATTAGATCACTGCTTCTGACAGTTGTGAATCAAATCCCACACACAAGACATCCTAGTTACTAGTAATAGAGGCTAGGAAGTTACCGTTGGTCTCTCAACGATGGTTGCTGGAAACTGATGGTGAGTTCTCCTTCTTCTTCTTCCTCCTCCAAAGCGTTGTTCTTCTTTCAACCTTCTTTTCAACTCTCTCTCTCTCTCTCTCTCTCTCTCTCTCTCAAATCTAGGGTTTGTAAATGATCAAAAGAGTGAGAGAAAGTGAAGGGATGTCCTCTATATAGAGGAGAAATCTCCATATAGAGTCATCTCCCAATTAAGAGAGTAGTTTCCTAAAATTAGGAAACTTTCCTAAGTTCGGAGTCTAATTTTAAGTTTGAAGATGGGACAACTTGAGTTGTCTGACCAGATAATCTTCGAGTTGACAATTTTTCATACCTGGCTTTGTGGTTAGTCATCTGGTTGGTTCGTCTGACCCAGTTACAATGGGAAGATCTATCACGACACGTTAACCAGGTTATATTGGGTTAGTAAAGTGCAGGTCTGATACCATGGCTTAATTTTTCAGTTTTTATCAGACCACCTTGCTTTATCTAGTCAATTGGGGCCCATGTGTTTGTCTTGTCTCTTCATTACTTCCAATTCTACGATTTCTATTGAAATTCGATGGAGGTAATTAGCTTCATCTTCTCTCAAAGATGCCCACATGGAAAGACAATAGCGGTTTCGCATTGATTGACCGGAGCATGAAGGGGATGGCCCTCCTCTCTTCCTATGTATTACGTGCCATGTAAACAGATGTACAACATTGGGAAGGACCAATGGAGCAAGCATTACTTTTGTATTTATTATTATTATTAATTTTTTAGGAAAATTACTTGTGCCACCCCTGGACTTAGGTCCAATACACCTACTAATTGTTGTAAACTTTAGGGTAGTAGGCATATTTGAACCTAAGTCTAGGCTGATACGAGTAATTTTTCTTAATTTTTTTATTTTTGTTTTTGTGGTTGAACCCTCATCATGCCATCACATGCATGATGGATAGGCATTAGTATTTTTCGCAGATTGTAGGACATGAGAGAAGGCCTGCCCAACATGCTATCGTTGAAGAGAGGTATATTAGATCAAATACTGGTAGGAGTGATCCTCTTTAATTAGGTCAAAAGTCATCTAATATGTTTGAGATTTTCCAATCCATAGTTACCATGGCCCAACTGAATTGTCTGACGTAACACTATTCTTTAGTATTCATTCTCAAAAAACCAATTTTAGTTTGAGTGCCACTAGTGATATAAAACTGAGCAGGTTCTCTAATTGGGAGAAGGATGGATATACACGCTAGCAGGATGTTGGAATCTTATAAGTTAGCATACTTTTAATCTTAAGATGAGAATTATTTAACTAGAGTACTATTAGATAAGGAGAGAGAAATGACATTCATCAAGAGAGAGCGTGTGTGAGAGGGAACTACATAGTGTACACCGCTAGTGGATAGTTATACTGATCCTCATGTGTCTTAGTATAGAACAAGCCAGACACATCCAATGATTAAGATAAAAAATTACTTAATTAAGAGCTTGGCTTGATTAAAATAAATCCTTTAAAACATTTCTGACAGCCCAACAAGATTGAGGGCAATTCCTTTCTTTTCCTAAGTCTTAGTCCAACATGGTTAGTTTTTCTTAGTGTTCCTAAATAATAAACAAACTTTTCCTAGGTCCAGCAACCATTTCATTTTCTAAATTGTTATTCATCCTGATTAGATTTTTTTTAGTGTTTTTTTTTATTTGGGAAGAGAACTTTATTTAGTGAGAAGAAAAGGAAGGATGACAGGTCAATACGAAGGTAAATTTCCTTTCATCACTAAAATCAAATCACTGACAAGTGGGTAAAAGATATCGTCCACTAGCAAATTACCCATGTGTTACACGAGACTCAAAACATTTAGGAAATAAATTGTTTACATAGGACGCATATATATTGTAAAATAACAAATAAATTAGTATAAATAATTAGATCATACAAAACCAAATCAAATCGAATCATTAAAACCCTTAAGAACATCCATCAGTATTGTATAAAAATCCTCTCCCGCCCACCTGCTGTCAGCCAAGGGCGGGATTTCAGTCGACCCACCTCCCAATGTATTGGTAGGCGGACCGACTGATTCTCAGCCCTTGGATCAGTGGCAGGAATCTCCTGCCGCGGGAGAGGATTCGATTCCATCAGTATTAAGCTTACACCACAACTTTGAGGGAGTGGATCACACCAATTCCATCGGTTGCATATGATGGGAACTCTTTGTTTGTAATTCCAACATACGGGAGATCCTTAAGTCCTCCGTCATTTTGATTCTGCAAAGAAGCTTCAATGACAACTCCTTGCACCTATGCTTTACATGACCCATGCTGATAGAAATAATGGTATAATATTATTATGAAGACCATGATTCCTCACCATCCAAATTGCATCAAGAGTAACAAAGAGGGCACCAATCCAGATTTGCCGAAGAAGGACCCCACTTGATTTTTGTTGCCACCATACTAACACCTCCTCTATTGAGTGGAAAGACGGAATAAATACTGCAAATAACTGACCCACTTCCATCCATATTTTCTTAGAAAACTCACATTCACAAAAGAGGTGATAAAACGTTTCCAGCTGTTGAGAGCACAAAATACAACATGAAGCTAGTTGAACACCTTTCTTTTGGATTATATCATCCGTTGGAAGCTTCTTCCAACACCACCTCCATGCGAACCAAGAAACAGAAGGATGTAAGCTTTTATGCCACATTACCAAAAACCATGGTTGCACTTGCTTTTTATGCCGTAACAATTCCCAGGCCGATTTCACTGAAAAATGACCTGAATTTTCTCCAACCCATAGACGTCGGTCTTCAGTATTGGATACTAAACCGACCTGCTCTGCCAATGAAATGACCTGATATAGAATGGGAGATCTAACCGGCTGCCAGACCCATCGGCTATTCACAATGAATCTTGACAAATGTAAAGCACATAACTCTTCATATTTCTTGATTGCTAGATCTTCTTGATCCTTTAAAACTGAGTTGCATCCAACCAACTCAATAGTTTCTTAGCAATCATAAGCTCTTTATCAATGTGGGGAAAGGTCTCTTTAGACCAAGTCGAAGCAGAGTTTTCAGAGCTTTCAATTTTTGAGTCAAAATATAGAAGGCCAAACCTCAAACTGGATGACTCCACACTTCTTTAACCACTTCCATAAAGGAAGAATGCTCCATCCAAAATCTTTGTGCCTTGAGTGGGGCATTGAAAGGCTTCGAAATAGAGGAACACCCAACTAAAATGGGAGCATGATCCGATCCCACTCTAGGAAGGCTTCATTGGAAACCCTGCTCATACACACCAAATCAACGATCATTCCCACAACTTCTATTCAATTAATCCGTTTATTTGGAGAGAGAAAAAAGATATGAGTTTATAAAGGGGATTCATAATAGTGCAAGCTATGACGGAGACATTAATCATTTATTTGAAAGTGTAATAACCTTTTTTTAGCTAAAAAATTAATTTGTATTAAGAGAAAAAAATAAAATACATAAAGGCGTTAATGGAGGGAGACCTCCACCTTCAGCATGGCCATCAACAGAGGAACCGCAAGCAAAAAATTACATAAATCTATATCATGGTCTACAAAGATACATCCCACACTAATTCCCTATTGAGAAAATCTAAACACTATGTCCAATCTTTCGCTTTTTTTTTTTGTGCCAATACATCCACCACCATGTCTGTTTCCCAAAAACAGTGAGTATTCTAAGTTGACAGACAAACAATCACTTCCAGGAGAATGATCTTCAAGCATGAGTAATGATTCCCCTTTTCCTTCTCTTTTTAGACCATTTGACACACACATACACACTCATACACATTCAATGGATGTAAGAGTGTACAGACAGTAAATAGTTTCTTATTTTGAGTGAAGATATTATTCTAGGTATCCTTAAATTTTCCTTAATCAGTTCCTCACAAATGATTATTTCTTTATTTGTTGTTTGTTCAATATTTTACATATAATTTCAAGTTTTTATTAAATAGTTTAAATAATTAAAATATATTTAATTTTAGAGACATTTTTCATACATAAACCATATGTATACGGTCAAAAAATCAGTCTTCCATTTAACATTGGAGGGATGATTTTGAGATACATATACTATCGTATTGAAACATTTTGCCTTCCATTTTTTCCAAACATTTTCTGATATTTTAATTTTATTAAGGAAAAATTTCACCCACTCTGCTTGAACTTTACCTTTAATTCACATAATCCCAAACTTTACCCATAATGTTACCCACCCCCCTTAAATATTCACATATGTATCACACAGGATTACACTTAAAAGATTGATCTGATAAGTGATGTGGTGGTAAGGTTAAAAATTATAGAATACCGAAATTGCCCTTTAATAGTATTAAATTACTATTTTAACTGTTCTTCACTCTCTTTCGTCACGAACTTAACTTTTTCGGTTCACCGGTTTACTAACTTTTTCAGCTCACCGGCCGTATATGTCATCCCTGAAACCTGAGAATGAGAAGAATGAGAATCGGAAAGAAGAAGAAGACAAATGGGAAAAACGCTCAAGTAATCTTTGAGAAGGAAAAGGTTAATATGAGTGAAGAGATTACGCTCCCACCACCGATCATAAGCCC